>VMKM01000379.1:0-371003 GCA_008360985.2 Macquaria ambigua | reverse complement strand
AATATATATATGTAAGTTCAGCCTGTGCTTCAACTGTCCGCAGATGAGATGAATGGGCCCCTGGGGGACAGTAGGTAGGAAACTATGCTGACTAAAAGATCCATTGAGGCAATTCCTATACTTAGTGGGCCACAATGTGGGAAAGACTACCGGTATTTCTTGAGGTGACTCTTCCCTAAAGACAAAAAGCCACTAATCTGAAGCACAGAGAGCAGACAATGATATATCTTTGTATTAAGTGCATGCTGGTTTCTGAAAAACATCCTGAGGATGAAAGGAGCTGAGGCAGCTGCTGGCTATGATAAAAGAAAAGAGGAAAACATTTTGTGTCATACGTCTTCACAACTGAAAGAGACTAAAAATGCAGTGTCAATCACTGCATTTTCTGAATCACACCTGGCTGTTTTTTCCTAATTTTGTGCTGAAAAAGCCTTGTCCTCACACCACAATTCAGCGGCAGAAGCTGCTTTTTTGACAGTTGTCTGTTTTATGTGCAAGCCCTGCATTTCCTCACTGTAGCAGGCATGTCTTATAAATTAAATCTACTTTTCTCCAATCCAAACATCAGCAGATATCTAAAGGACAGCAGTGCTTTATTGTGACAGGGAGAGTTAGTCGTGCTTTTGTTGTCTCTGTGGAGTAGCGTGATGATCTCAAGTGACAGTTTACTTTCTGAACCTCGGGGGAGAGTCACCAGAAAGCTTCCAGTATGTTAGCCTCACCATTAGTGCATAAATATGGTTATGTTTAATGCTTTGTGTTGCACTCAGATTTAATCCGGGCTTATAATATCATTTAAAATAATGTTTTCTGTTCAGTCTGTCATTTTTCATTTGCTTAGAGTAAAAAAGAAAAGAAATGGTATCCATTAGAGAAATAAAAGTCACTCAGTTTAACACATTAAAAGCCATGACTTAATAATTTATTAGCGCTAATGTTTCAGCTTCCTCTAGAATGAGTTTTTTTTAATCAGCATTTACTCTTTAATTAATAGCCAAGAAGGCAAAGAAAAACATGGTGTGTTAATAGAAATTAATCAACACAGCATCATGGAGGCACAAATGCTATATCATCAACTTTTCTCCCTCTACAGCGGCCAGTAGTTGATAGTTTAACATTCTGTAATGGTTGTCTATGATGCCTACTGCTTTCTGAAATCTGTTATTTCAAACAGAATGAAAGCAGTAGGATATGCACCCATGGGGCATGCTGTCGTGTTTGACCTTGACCTGACAACGAGTGTGCCAATATTACAGATATCTCCTTCGTGGAATTATCTCTTTTTATGGCACCTGGAGCCACTACAGATTTATTATTAATGAAGAATTGTTGGGATAATTTAGTTGATGGTCTTGATTTGATACCTTAAGGCCAAGTGTAAAACTAGTAGTTTGAGCAGTTCTGATTCACAACATTAAAAGCAGAACAAGCTGCAACAACTGCTGCAGCACTGTTGCAGAGTATACATTGTGGAGGACCAGTACTTTGGCTACACTGTACCTTACTCAGTCGTGCCTTTACCTCTAAGTAAGTCTTTTTTTAAACTAAATGAACCTGCTTGAGTGTAATATAATTATTGCAAAACAAACTACAGTGGGAACGTTTGTTGTTGTTGCTGTTTTTCTGATTTTTAAGTTAAACAGTCCTTGGCATTCTTTCAAAGATCAGTTGATTAGATGTATGTGACGATCCTGATCTGGGATTTCTGCCAGTAAATGATGATCGTTTTAAATGACAATTAAATCGCAACATGTTGGTGGAAGGTCAGACATCCAGGACTTTCCTAATTGCCTGTTAAAAAGCATCACATTCGTGTGCCATCAATCATGCCCAGAGGATGAACAGTAAACAGTCAAAACATACTTTTTTCAAGTTCGCTTTTATGCAGTTTTGTGCAGTTTCATGGATTTTCTTGGACAGTGGGGTAAAACAGATTGAGTGATTTGCCTTTGGATTAAGAAGGCTACAGTGTGCAGGATGCCCCTGTAGGACCGCTGCTGAATAGATGCAGTATTCTTATGTGTCTTTTAATGTGTGTTAACTGACACGGTGACGTTTTATAGCCCATAAACCTCCACCATTGTGGTGTCAGACTGTACAGTGGGGTATTGTAGAGTAAACTGACTCTGCGTCACCCCGTAGTACTATACCTGCACTGTGGAAATAATGCCTTGGCTTGTGTTCAGGTAATACACGACTCAAGGTCACTGTGAGATGGGTTGTCCACAAAGCTGACTGGAGCAATGAGACATGCCGCAGGAAATCCTAATGATGGAGCTGTGTAAACGCAGTGTGACATGGCAACTGCAATCAATTGTCAGGGATAGTCAGGGTTAGACATGGGTTGTAAATTCTTGTGGGACCTGGATACTCTGGATTTTGCCAAAAAATAAAGTTGGTCACATTCTTCATGAGCACTGCTATTTTACAATGTAGTGTAATTATAATGCAGGAATGCACCTTACTGTCAAGTTTCTCAAAAGAACTTTTAATGAAATATTTTGCAAGAACCAAAAAATCCTGCAAACTGTCGACCACTTTTACTTAATTTATCACCTTCCAGCATCCATATAGGTGGTGCTGCTGGTGCCCTTTGATTGGTGGGTTTTGCGCGTGCTATGTTTACATATATATGACACCAGGGCTGTTTGCCTGCATGAAATTTGCCAGTTGGAGGTCTGAGGACCGAAACATTTTAAATAGAGTTGGAGGAGCCAAACTTTACTTTAAACAATATCCTCAATGTTGCTTAATACTGAAACACAGCTAGAAATAACTCCTCCCACTTTGCAGTTCTATAAAGTGAGTTCAAGTGATGGACAGTGTGTGGGAGTTTTTGGTTCTTTACAAAAATACCTTTTGGAGTGCAGGAACCTTGTAGTAATTAATACCTGCTAGGAAATGTTTATTGCAGTTAGACACACATTTTAGGTCACTAAGTTGCAAGTTGAAAAGAAATCCTTGCAGGGCTGTGCATGTCTCTATATCCATAATGCATATTAACTTGAAAAGATAACTGTCCTTGAACCTCCATTAATATTAATGCAGATTTCATTAATAAATCAATAAAATGCAGTGGTGCACTGACCCCTGCAGCACTGGCAGAATATGATTTTAAAATAAAGAGCATGTTTGCATCTGGTTTGCCAGCAGTGCATGGAGGAAACACACTCATACTAGCAAAAATAAAAGTGCTCAGACAAGAGAGAAAGAAGCAGTAAACAGCAGCAATGTGACAAACAGAAAAGACAAAAAGACACAGAGACAGAGGGAGAGAGTGGCAGCTGGGTGGTGCTCATCAATGTCAACAGAATCCCGTCTCAGTAGGTTGGTCCACAGCAGGAGATAAGTGATAAGGGCTAGTAGAGGCAGATAGACAGGCATGGATGCAAGCAAGCGTTTAGCTAGACAGGCAGGCAGGGAGACATGTTAGCATGACTTGCCACATCTGCCACTGTCTAACTCTGAAGGACAAGCAGAAAGAGGAGGAGAAAGAGAGAAGAAGAGACAAAGAGAAAGACGGTTGAATAAGCTTTAATGGTGCTATCGAGAGATTGGGAATGGCAGCTCAAATGTGATGTCTGTGTGAGCATTACGTTTGATGTCCAGCCCAAAGCTCAAAGGATCCAGCTGGACACACGAATACACAGTTGCATTAAAGACACACAAACACACAAGGACAAATGTGCACACACACACACACACACACACTGTCACAGAGGAGGAAGTGTGTCACCAGGGATAGGGCCCGCTTTCACTCAACCTGAATCTCAGGTGGCTTGGTAAATTAAGCACTCCCTCTATATCAGGTCCTCTTCCAAAGGCCATTAATTTCCCCCTTGTGGCACTGACTGTTTAGCGGCAGTAAGAGAAAAGAACACACACAGCTTTCACCTTGTTAAAACCATTCAGTGTCAAGCGGGTTGCTTCTTCCTTGGCAGAGGTATAATTTTGTTGCAACACTATATGGTGCTAGTCAATTCAGTAGTCAGTTCAGTATCTGAAAAATAGCAGCTTCACTTTCATGACTAAAACGGCTTAAATATGACTTCCCAGGAAATTGGTTTTCCAATCTCATTGACTTGTATGAACATTGCTGACAAATGAAACACCTGCCTGCAGTATCTCAATGACAATTTACATCTTTAAATGATTGGGTGAAATAAAAAAAAATATATATATAAACATGACAGGCTTTTTGAAATGATTTCATGTGCTCCTCCCATTTATAGGAGATGGGGGAAGCTTTTCGAGAAGCAGAGATCAACAGCAATATCAAAAAAACAATTGCAAAAGTATTACACTTGCATTTAAATGTTATGAAATCTTGAGTTTTGCCTTTTTTTACACCTTATGTCTAAGAGATGCTGCAGAAGGATGGGGCAGGAAGCTGGTTAATTAAGATTTAAAGGAACAGTTTGACATTTTGGGAAACAGATTTACTACTTAAAGTCAGATGAAAAGATTGATACCACTCTCAAAACTACCTGTTAAATATAAGGCTACAGCCAGCTCCCAGTTAACTTTGCTTAGCATAAAGACAGGGAACAGCTAACCTGTTTCCAGTCTTTATGCTAAGCTAAGCTAACCGCCTGCTGGCTGTAGCTTTGTATTTATAGCACAGTGGAAAGTGGAAAGCACAGCGGCAACTATTTTACCTTTCGTCAAAACAATCACGAGGTAAATAGGAGAAATGTGCCATTCACGTTACAAAGTAATCTACCTGGAACGAACACTTGTTTTGCTAGTGGCTGCGTTGGCACACCCGCTGCATATTTTACTGAGGGAAATGCCAAAATGAAGTTATAGTATTTTATTTAGGCAGTCGGTGTGGCTTCTTACTGCTTTTCCTCTCTTGATTTTCTTTTTCTTTTCAGGCGTCCACACTTTTCAGCATTGTTCTGTCATGTAAAACATCGGCCTCGCTTGCGTTCAGAGTATTTTACCCTGATTTAACTTCAGTAGACATGCGACATAGGCTCCCTGTCTGCATATTCCGGGAGCGGCCATCACTGATACAGCATGATGGGTGACACTTTCCCTCACCAAGGCGAGCCAGGGATCTGTGGGCACAGACGTCTTCCTGTGAAATGTCACACCCTTCTGTCCTCAACATCACTGTGAATACAAATGACAGCCTGTTTGCCATCTGTGGCTCTTCACTCAAAGGGCCAGGGAGACCACTCTGCATACAAGTTAACATGAAGCGACAGAAAGAACTATCTGAATTGAGCTATAGAAGAATAGAACATAGTTTAGGTAATACATTTTCTGCTTGTTGATTCATATGGGCTGTTGCAGAGTTTTTATCTTTGACCTTCTGAGTGAAACAAACACCTTTTTCTTTGTAAATCACTCACTCTTGACACTCTTGTCAACTGGAGTAAGTGGCTTGCAATTGACAGGAAAAGAGGTTTTATAAACTCATGGAGAGCCTCCTCCCTAATCCCATGTTTTAATTTAACAGCTAAAAGAGTACTTTATTTGATTGAGCTTGGTTTCCCAAGAGCAAGCACTAGTGTTTTCTCCATAATCTAATGATACTTGTCTTAGAAGTACCCTAATATGCTGGCAATGAGAGTAAAAGATTACCACAAAGTGTCTCAAACTATAAATGTTACCAATGCTCATGTTGTGCGAGACCACTGTTTTTTACACCCGTATTCTCACCTTTACTCGGCATGTCTGCCAGTAAGCGCTTACAGAACAACATCAAGGTCCTAAGGACACCTTTTTAGTGCTGTTGCCTCTCCTAGCAGTATTGCAGCGCTATTGCTCTATCACTACATGCCAAAAATATGTCAAAATATTCCTTTTTTGTATTTTTATATAAAAATCCATCCATTTCTCTGCCAAAAGTGTCAAGAATTTATGTAGACTCATCCAGGGAGATTCAGACTAAACATGCAGGTCTGTCAAGCAAACTAGCACTAAAGCAGCAGGTCAGAGGTGTGCATTTAGCTGCCATCATTTTGCAGCAACATCAATATGAAGCCTGAGACTGAGGACAAAAACATCTCCTCCTTTTCCTCCCTAATTGGGGATGGTGAAAGCAATCCTGGACAACTATGATCACTTCTAGTTTGCAGGCCTTGTCCTGCCTGCTTTTGCGCTCCAAAATCAACTCCCTCCTCCTCACTTTAACTCCCACACCAACATCCCATGTCATGTGAAACCATGTCAAATCACAGAAGAAAATTGCCTTCTCAAATCTATTTTTTTATCCAACAGAGATAAAATAAAATATGTCCTTGCCACTTGCTGGCGAAGTGGCCTCGCAGACTGCGCAGACTTCCTCAGGGTCAAAAATAAAACCTGAAACCATGTGGATAAAACCTTTTACAAAGACGAACACCTGCTTTGCCTAACTGACTGTTTCCTTAAGGTAGATGTTGTTACCTCTGGACAGAGCCAGGCTAGTTGTTTCCCCCTGTTTCCAGTCTTTATGCTAAGCTAAGCTAAGCTAACTGGCTGCTGGCTGTAGCTTCTTATCTAGTATGAGCATGGTATCAATCTTCTCATCTAATTCTATGCAAGAAAGTGAATAAGCGCATTTCCCAAAATGTTCCCAAACTATTTTAAATACCTTTAAATACCACAAAAGTTATAGCATTGACATATTTTACCATCTTAATTGATGTGGTTTTAATTTTGTGTGTTCCCAAATCCAAACTGAAAATTAAAGTGTACCATGAATATTATGAATATATATAATATTCATGGTTTTCAAGTGAGGTAAAAAAAAATACACTGCTGAAATTGGATTGGTTAATAAAATTCACATTATTATTGTTATTATTTGCTTCCATAACCCTGCACTCTGACCCCATTGTGGAGGACAAAGTTGAAGAATTATCCTGAATTATCAATCGTAAGTAAAAATGTAAATGTAATATGTCCTAATCATTTGTGTTTCCAGTCTCGGCAGACCCCAGAGGGCGAGTTCCTGCCCCTGGACCAGTGTGAGCTGGACGTGGGTTTTGGGACGGGGGCGGACCAGCTCTTCTTGGTGTCGCCTCTAACCATCTGCCATGAGATCAACACCAAGAGCCCGTTCTTCGATCTGTCGCAGCGCTCACTCATGAACGAGCAGTTTGAGATTGTTGTCATCCTAGAGGGCATCGTGGAGACCACTGGTTAGAGCAATTTATTATTTTTGAATATATATATATATATATATATATATATTTTAAAATAATAACTTTGAGTAAGCTTTCCTTTCTCTAATCATTTGTTTCAGCATCATTTAGCCTGTGGCATTTCTCAGTAATATAAAATAAAATATTTAACAGAATGTTTAATTTCATGGTCTTTAATTATTCAGTAGCACAAGCTCTTCTCCGTCTCTGTCGTATATATTTTTTTCATATCTCTGTATTTTCCTTGAAGCAATTCTCCACTTTTCATTTCTGTTCCCTGTCTGGCTGTCTATCCATTTTTATTTAACAGTCCACTTTCTACAATTTTTTTCGTAATTTTGTCTTTTTCTTGTCTGTGTTTGAAATATTTCTCTACGCTTCATCGTAGGTATGACATGCCAGGCAAGGACATCTTACACCGAAGATGAAGTCTTGTGGGGCCATCGTTTCCTCCCCGTCATGTCACTGGAGGAGGGCTTCTTCAGAGTCGACTACTCCCAGTTCCACAACACCTTTGAGGTCCCTACGCCTCCCTACAGCGTCAAAGAGCAGGAGGAGAAGTCCTCTTTGACGTCGCCCAACCCTCTGCCTGTTGCACACACCCCCTCCTCCCCTGTGCTGGGTAACGGTGGCCGCGGAGGCCGCAGAGAAAGGCTCCTGTCAGCCGACTATGCAGACCACGTAGAGGACCAAGCCCCCAGGCTGCCCAGCAAACTCCAGCGAATGAGCTCCACCAGGGAGGAGCACCTCTGGAGGGGGCTGAAGACGGCACCAGCCTTGCCTGGGGGCAAAGCCTCCAGCACAGGAGACCTTCCGCTTAGTATTCAGAGGCTGAGGTCCAGCTCCATCCCGGCTGCGATGCAAGGACAGCCGGAGGAGCAGGTACAGCTGTTGTCCTTGGATGGAGATGCAGAGGAGAGTGAGCTGGAGAAACACAGACAGCCAGCAGCCATTAGCACCATCGCTGCTCCAACCCCAATACCAGTCCAGATCCCCTTGGTAGGGAGTCGGCCCGAGGACAACCTGCCCCCTAAACTGCGCAGAATGAATGCTGACCGCTGACTTCTGCAGCCTACCTTTAAGACTAAAAACATTTTAAAAACTGAATCAGGGTTGATGGGCATTGCATATAAATAAAGACTACTGTGATATAATTTAAATTTTTTTCTGCAGATTTTGTCCAGTATTTTACATTTACCTACGGGCTCTCTACTAAGTTGTCCATTGCCACAAATAGAAGGACAACACCAATAAGCCATCCATCCGCTCATACTGTGAGTCATTTTTGATAGATCACCATCTGTGCCCCCCACTTGTGCACTTGTGCTTGTTTCTTTCACTTCAGTCCATAGGGTTGCATCAAAGACTTATTATTATTATATTATTTCAAACAACTACACTTTTTTCAATTAATCAAGCACCAAAGTGGCAGTCATGAATAAGACTTGCCTGAATGGACTGTTCGCTGAACTCATCCCCCAAATATCGATTGTCCAATCATAGCTTAACAACTGCAACTAGGCACGGCAGGTCTGTCAAGCTTTGACAAAATGTGCCAGTTTGGCTATGAGGTATTTTGCTGAAAAATTGACAGAAAAGCAATGCAGTGGTGGGTCAGGAAGTTTTGTGTTTACCTGCTGTGGAGACATCATTATTGTACTTCCTGGGATCCGTGCGGGAAAGTACAGGTTTCTTATTTCCACGATGTTTGCCAATGAGCAAGCCACTCCCGTGCCCACCACGACGAGCGAGAAGTGGCGGAGGCGATGTGTTCGCTTCCAGTGAGTCTTCTCCGTAAGAGTGATACATAGTGTGGATGTTGGTGTCTTTCTTTTAACCTTTCCAAAGCAAAAAACACAAGAGCAAAAGTGTGAGGAATGGATTAAACTGTGTGTATATGCTCTAAAGTAAGCTGCAAATATTAGCATGTCTGGCTAACAAGCTTACTACCTACAGTACTAACCGATCGTTACTTCCAATGCCAAGGTACCTACAGCAGTTTGTGGGGTTACAGGTTATGTTAAAAAAAAACAAAAAGCCTGGTTCATGATGAGCACATCCACTGTGTAATATTTCCGCACTGTGTGGAAGCCAATCCTGGAAGCTATTGGAGTGTAGGCCAACGTTAGCGGATCTGTCCTGCTCTTTATTTGATTTGAATAAGTTTACACTCCAGCACCCCCAGCCCAACATTACCCAAGATGGTGTTAAGTTTTGCAAAACACATTGGTTAGTCCCCCTCCTAAAAGCCAATTTTCTTGTAATGTTAAAAGTGAAAACATACAAGAGTATGTAAGCTGAGCAGCCAAACAGGGTTATGTAAGAACGAAATAACACTGATCTCACATTTTTCCTTCTCAGACTTCAGGTACTAGGACTAACTAGCTCTACACTGCAACACAAGAGCAGTGCTGTTTATTTATTTCCATGTCTTCTACATGGATCATCAGCTGGTGAGGATGCTGACTTTTTACGTGGGACCTGTTAGCTTTAGCGCACAATATCATGTATGTAGCCACCAAGTGCATATTTAAGACCCCCTTTTACATCATTTTTAAGAGAGGCAGCTGGAGAGGCATCCCCTGAAGATTCAGCCAACTCATAGAGCTAACGTTAGCTTAATTAGCTAGCTAACGTATATGGCAAAATCATTGGTGGCTGGCTAGAAATGAGAAACCTGCTTTTGTCTACCTCTGTGTGAAATCAAGGAACTGTTGTCTTGGAAATTATTAAGAATTTTGAGTAATAAACCTGCCACCGTTATTATTTTAAACTGTGCGAGAATGAAAGCTTGACAGGCGTAACAACAGTAGGGGGACAGGGTTTAGCGAACGGTCACTCACCCTGATTTGGGTAAAAAAAGAATCATAAAATCCCTGATACACAAGTCACTATATTTACTTATAACTTGTACTGAATATTTGTTTATTTGAATGCTCATTTGAGTTGTATGTTTACTACTGTACAATTTTAACTATTTTTACCTCTTGGCCCGTTATACGCATGGGTGACAAAATGTAATCACAGATCAATTTTGGACTACGGACTTTCTTTCATCATGAACTGATTTATTAAAATGTAAAACAAATATTTGGGAATGCAGGGATGCTGACATCAGCGGACACATGTATTATTGCTAATATAAAGTATAAAATAAAACTTCATATTACAACTGCTAAATAATAAATTATTTGAAATCACAAGAGAGTCAGTGAGTAAATCCTTTTTCAATATAGAAATGCTGCATCACCTTTTCTTTGGGACTCCAGTCGATTATTTGCTGAGTGACTCAACATTTCAACACCCTGAGGTATTTCAGCCTGCAAAATGCATCAGCAGCTCATGTGTCACCTGCTGTGATGGTTAAACCAACATTCATCAAAAATTAAAGCCCTGAATGTGAATGTGAGTTGTTTCTATTTTGAAGCAAATTTCAGGAGGGCAAGAGTTCAGAGTAAAGGAAACTCCAGACAAACGCCTCTGGTGGTTTTCAAACCCTGGCTGGTAGGTTAACGCACTTTATTCCTTCCTCTGTTCACTTGGTATCAAAGCCCTTAACCTTCTCTTCTTGCTGCAGCTTCAGCTAATTATTTTAGTTGTCCTGACGCCGACAGAAGTCATGCCGTTTACCAGCATGGTCAGCGGCACTTCAGTTCATTTTGTCATGATTGTGGCTATCGAGATGGAAGTGCTCATTGACATTACACATCTGAAGATGTCCAGAGCTAATTAGTCATACTGCAAAGAATAGAACAAAACAGAAATTTGATTATGTAACTAGTTGACGGTACAAAATGACTTCCAGTTTAAGATAAAATTAACTCAGATAAATGATGGAGGGAAGAATAAATCACAGACCATTCTTCACACAGACATAATACTGTATAATGATGGATTCAACTGTATAGGAAAATCTGTTTTGCTCGTTCCTCTGTCATTAATGTGTGCTTGGGAAATGGATTAGTCTAATTTTCACTTCAACTGCACTTCCTTGGTGGAATGAAGGTCAACATGCTACGTTTGTAAGCTTGGACTAATTTCACGTCTGAATCACGCTATAAAATTTTGCTGAAGTGGATGAGATCCGAGTACTTCCATTTTATGCTACCGTTACATTTGTTGTACATTGTTGTACATTTGGTCTACTTACTTTTCAGATTAATGTTCTACAAATGATCCATTTATAAAACACAATGCATCATTATAGAACTACCCAAACATATAAAAAACACTAAAAAGCTTCACCTCAACCAGATACAACATTAAAGTACTGTTTACATGTTAATGCATCAATAATAATGGTCCAATAATATAATATTTTAACACTGACAGGGCTCATTCTACCTAACAATTAGTTTTACTTTTGATACTTAAGTACATTTTGCTGATTCTGTACTTTAACTTAAGTCAAATTAAAAATGTAAGATTTTTACTAGTAAAGTATTTTTAGTGTGGTGTCGCTACTTTTACTTTAGTAAACCATCTGAATACTTCTTCCACCACTGATTGTCAGTAAAATGTACTTGAAGAATCAAAAGTAAAAGTTCTCATTATGGAGCGTAATGGCCATTGTCATTGTCATATTCTTATATATTATATTATTGGATTATTAGTAATGATCCCATTAACATGTAAGCATGGTGGAGTTTTATTTTTTGCTTCTTTATATACTGTTGGTTAGTTTCATCTTTAGCGATGCATCATATTTTATAAGTTTTGTATATAAAATCATAATCTGCAAAGTAACTAGTAGCTATAGCTGTGAAATAAATATAGTGGAGTAAAAGTATAATATTTCCTCTTGAACTGTTGTGGAGTAGAAGTATAAAAACTCAAGTTAAGTAAGTACAGTACTTGAGTGAATGCACTTCTGTTACTTTCTATGATTGCATACTTTTAACAATGGCTAAGTGCATGGATCCAAGGCTAGATTTTTCCATTTTATAGACTCACTGCAGATCCAATCAAGCTTTATGTCATAATAAAAATTAAAGTACAACAAGCAGCTGTAACCTATTAATCCACCTGGGTTTATTATCACACTGTACTGTATGAAGTCCATCAGATACACAAGCATCAAAACCGATCTGATGTTGATATTGTTGAATTATTAGTTATTTATCTACCCTTAAAAGAGACTTATTCGCAAATTTTAACAGTCCAAAACCATTAATAATCAGTGTGATCTCTGTTCACTATTAAAAGTCTCTTTTCCAGTTGCTAGACTCCTTCATATTTAGACGAGTTCGAGTCATTGTCACATATAGTCTAAAGTTGCATTTGTATGCCGCCAGATGTGTGTGCAGTGCGTGACTTTGTGGGCTCTGTATGTCTGCATGTTTTATCTTTGTGCATAGGGAAACACAGCGAGATGCTCTCAGGAGGAGCACAGCGATCAGATCACACATCCACACTGACCAGATGCTCATCCATAGTCAATGAGCACAAAAAATTGTTGGTTCTCTAAAGCACAGCGCCATTAGCTTGGTGAATTGAGAGATCATCTGGGTAGAGAGGATTCAGCGCTGTTGTATTTTGACCTCTTGACATGGATACAGTCATTTACAGGTACCAGCAGCTATGAATACATCTGTATCTATGAGCTAATATCACTTTGAAGGTGTGAAGTGAGTTTGCTCTCACTGATGAAGAAACCATCAAACTACTGAACAAGGTGGAGTGAGAGTTTCCCTCTCTCGCTGGACAATGGACACTCTCTTACTGTAAATGCACACCACTTCTTTTGTTCACACGTATAAGCAACATTACTCTTCAAAACACACACAGAAATATCACACACATCTTTTAATTAGATAATCTAAAAGTGTTCAAGCACCACGTGATATTTTATTCAACAGAAAATGTTGAACCTACCAGATTTTTAAAGTTTCCCTTTTGATCACCATGAGAGATCGGAGTGGGCATCATTTACTCGTGGTGTCAACTGCGTTGTGCCCACAGGCTCGCTCTGGGCAGCCTGGGTAAGTAGCGCTTAGCTCTCCCCTGCAGAATCTCAATTGCTTTTCTTTCTTTGCTTTCTCCATGAGTCACCACACATCAGTTCAAGTGCTCTTTATTTCTGTGTGTAAGTGTAAGAATAAGTTTTGGTAACTCTAAAAAAGAAAGCATTCTCCACTTGAAAAATACTTTTTTACTTTTAATGGAAAACCTGCATACACTAAAAGCAATGCAATCTCAGAGGCCTGTGTTTTCACCCCCCACTTACATTGTCAGCAGTTTTATGAACTAAAGGTATTTACAAAATAAAATCTTTTCAAAACAATGTTTGAGATAAACCTGAACAATAAAAGAATGCCATTTGTTTCTCTGAGAGAAAGATTAATAAGATACAGTTGAATTAATTTCAGCTGCGCTCTCACTTTACACCTAAATCTAGTTCAGAATCATACCACATGGAGTTAGATAATCACTTTTTGCTGATAAACCAAACAGCGTGATGGAAAAGTTTCTGCTAAATACATTTTGTTCATGGAAATTGTTAATAATTAGAGAATGTTTAGCTTGTTTTAAGAAAGTCCTGGAAAGAACTTTAAGTATCTTAAAGGGAAACTTGGGCCTTATTTTTACAAATTTTGGGGTCGAAATGACTAATACTTACCATTAGTTTTGGAATTGGTCCAGTAGATCGTCCGCTGGTGCAATTGCAGCCATTGCAGCCCGTTCACGGATGCTGGCGGAGGCGATCTACTGGACCATTTCCAAAACTAATGGTAAGTATTAGTCATTTCGACCCCTTTAAAGCCCTGGAAAACTTGGTTTCAAATCTTAAAGAGTAACTTAACACTAAATCCACTTTTATGAGTTAGTTAATTATATGTACAGTCACTTTATCACACTATCTATTGATCCTGGTCACATTTTAAAGTGTTTATTGCAACAGAAGTTATGAGGCGACGGTGTGTCAGGGTTCAGAATGTATTTTATGAAACTGTGAGTAGCTCTACTAAGCTAGTTTTTTTTGATAACAATGTGGCTATCATAATCAGTATTTTTATATTAACAATGGATCACACAACGACATGTAATGTGAAAGGTGTCGCTCATAGTAACAAACCCACAGACAATTCTCACCCTACTTAGCAGCTCCCCTCAGCTCTATGGAGCATTTCAGCGTTTTAGTGAAAAATCTCTAAAAATCCACTGTACACTACCTGCTCAGCACCAAATGGCAGACAGGCAAAGTTAGCGAGTAGCTGGTGAACATAGTGTAGTGGAGCATTTAGCAGCTAAAGAGCCAGATATTTCTCTCAGGAGTTAGCGGAGACCAAAAATAGAGCTACAAGAAGAGTAAATATTGGACTGACATTCAGCAGGTGGACAGAAACACGACTCCACATGAATGCTAATGTTGATCCATATCTGCTGGATGTGTAAATAGGGAACTATTTGCTAACAAGTTTGCTATAGCCACTTTATAAGGGAATAATATGTCAGAGTTTGTTTCCACTGGCCAAAAAATCAGTTAATGCAGGTGTGAATATTCATTACTAAATAAGCAACAATCAAAGTAAAAGTTTTTGGGTGAAAAATCATCATTATGCATTATTTATTAAAAGTTTAACATTCAAAAACACAGCTAATCTGCTTCATCAGGACTGTGTGGGTGTGGTTTGATCAGACTTGATTGACAGTGGCCTGGCAACATCAGCAGTGGCCCTACAACTGCCATCCGGTGCACAGACATAAGTTACATCACCTTTTCTTTCAGCTGAAACTCAGATAAATCTCAGATAAAAATACGAAATAACTCCAACTGAGAAGAAAATTGTGTGTTCATGTAGGACGCCATCACTCAAAGTTAGAAGATGATTGAGAAAATAGGTTTTCATGGTATGGTTAAAGGTAATTTAAATATTTTGGCTAACTAAACCTCTTCTCAAGACTGTGTTTGACTGACATTTCCCTCACTCTCTGGTAAGTTTTGTTTGCACCTGTATTCTTATTGGTAGTATTGGGAGTCCAGTGACCTCCTGACTCCCTGCATACTTCCACACACCTTCGTGAGCTGATAACTGAACATGTGTGGGTGTGCAGAGCCTGGCTTGAAGAAAGTTTAGACGTTACCATAACTTTCTTGTTCATGCTGTCCTCTCACACTTAAAACAAGTTTATTTGGAGTTTCCCAAGTGTGTGTGTGTCCTGTAGCTACAACTACAGACAATTTCAAGAATCAATCACTCTACACTATCCTTAATCTTATTTACATTTTAAAATGTCACAAATAATGACAAATGCCCACCACAAGTTATAAGATCCCAAAGTGATGTGTGTGATGCCCAAAGTTCTCGATTTACAGTTATATGAAACAGAGAAAAGCCACAAATCCTCACATTTGAGAAGCTGAAACGAGCAAATGATTTTTATGGAATAAATAACTTAATCATTAATGGGTTGTCAAAACAGCCAATATTCATTTACTACTCATGTATTTATGTCTTAATTTATTTTGGGCTGCTGACAAATTGATTTACGATTTAATCATTGCAGCATTACATTAGTCGATTATTAGTCGATCATGGATATTTTATGAAATGTTTAAGCCCTCTCAGCTAATTATTGTACATTTATTGTGGACTGTAGAGACTGTACAATGAACCATATGTCTTAAAAAAGGTATAGCGCTTTCTCTCACAGTTATCTAACCAGCAGGGGAGAGTGTTGTATCCTCTTATCGAGGCAGGTCATGCCTCCCAGGACGACCCTGATTGAAATCTGCTCAGAGTGAGAGCTCAACATGTGCCCGCCTTATTACCAGCCCTGTCACTCCATTACAGAGTGACAGAATCTTATTACATGCCCCTTCTTGGCATCCTAATTGGGTTTTCCCACCAAGACTTTTTCAAACCCTCTGAATTACAATCCTACCACTGTGAATACGAAATCACTCAGTGCACATTAACAAATACGCACCTCGGGAGCGGCTGCTCTTGCTTTGAATGAGTAATTGTCTTCACAGGGATTTCTTTGCTTTAAATGGAAGGAATCTTTTCCTTAGTGACTTTAGTGAAGAGTAAGTCAAGGAGACAGAATCATTTATGGTCTGAGTCCAACTGCTACATGACTGAAAATTTATGAGCACGTTCGTGTCTCTTGTGAAAAGCGTGCTTGTCTAATAAATATTTGATTGATATTTTAATAAGTGAAAAGCACTGCTTGGGGAAGACATTCCTGCCTAAATGTGTGACTTCATATGTCTACAAATGACACTAGGCAAAAAGGAAACCCTGAATGTGTGAGGTTAAATGCTACGCCTGAGAGCCATATTATTACAGGCATCATTGAAGCAAAGATTAAAGAAAGAGTGATCTTTTTTGATTATTTTTTTAGTGACAAACTTAAGAATATGGTTGTAGAAAAGAGGTGTTCTGTGTCTCCTTTTGATTCTTTGCAAAGCTGTAAGCCATATTGTTCTTCAGTCATTCAAATAAAATTGCACTCTTGCCTGTCACTCTCCCACATACCAGCTCTGCTACAAGCCTTGATTCAGGTGAGACCTTCAGTGAGTGACAAAGACGTCATCCTGTCTTTGATATGTGGAAGAAATGAGGCTACAGCACTTGATAACCTCGGCCTACTAAAACTAAAACCTTTGATCTTCCAAAAGGCCTTGCATTGCTCACACATTTTGTCTTCGCCATATTAATTCATCTTCCCTCTCTGGATTACCTAAGTAACACATTCAGTAAATACCATGTGGGATAATTTAGTAATCTTCAAAGAGAGGCTCGAGAATGAAGACTCGTTCGTGTCCCAGGAAATTTACATATTTTCAGAACATTTACATATTTTCTGGGACACGAAGATGTCTCAGCTCCTTTTCTTGATTGCCATCGTCCTCACAACTTTTAGATAGGGAAGTTTTGTCTAGACACATGAGATGTCAGCTAATCATTGTCTGGTTCAATTGGAAGGCTAAAAGTGTAAAACTCCTCAGCACAAGAAGAGGCAAACTATAAGACATGCACACAAACATCTGCAAATGAGAAGCATCCAAATTCTGAAAATATTACAAGAAACACTACCGGTTGCTTTTCAAACTTCTGACTCCGACTTCCAGTCTCCCTCAGATTTATCAACCCACAGCATGTTGGAGCCAAATTCAATTGGCTTTAATATTCTCCCCAACCGATCAGCATTTCCGAGCTTTGTTCAGGTGTATCCTATCAAATTGAATTGCTTCCAACACAAATAAATTTGATTAGCTGAGCACACAGACTTATTCGGCACAGTGCTGTGACAGCTGATTGAGTGGTGGATGTTTCATGCACACTAAATTTGATAAATAATTCAAACTTTTATTATACACAGATGCTAGGAAGCAATTCCCAGAAGAGCTGAGATGAGACAACGTCGGCTGCTAGAGTGACTCTCTTGAAGTGAGGAGGCTGCAAGTGCTTCAAAGAATTTACCCATTACTTTTGGCTCGTTCACTATTTCAACCATACTTTAAGCTAACTATTTAAATTGTTCACCCATTACTTTTAGCTATTTCAACCACTTATCTGTTACTTTAGCTAACTATTTCAACCATTTACCCATTACATTTGGCTCGTTAACTATTTCAAAACCATACTTTAAGCTAACTATTTAAACTGTTTATCCATTAGCTTACTTTTAGCTAACTGTTTCAACTTTTCTGCTCGCTTCTGCTAACTAAGTCGTTTATACACACTCTTCAATGCAACATTATCCAGGTAGCTGGACTCAATGTGGATATATTTTTTCATCAAATTGGAAATTCTATTGTATCAAATTAGTTGGGCTACTCAATATTTCAATGTACCCCCCTGGCAAAACTGCAGAAGTACCCCCTGCGGTACGAGTACCACTGCTATATCACTGATATAGGTTGTAGTTCATATCTGGAGGAATATGAAAGTAAAGAAAACAACCAATAAAGTGGAATTTCTAGTCAAACAGTTATTTTTGAGGATTTTCGGATACAACACTTGTCATGACTACAGGCGTTTGACTGCCAAACTGGAAACTCTGAATAGATTTGCTATCAGTGCAACAGAATAATGACCAATAAAATGCCAGTCTGTCTTCTGGGGAAATGATACAGTGCTAGCCAGGACGTAAGTTGTGCAGAAGCTGCATCTGTGCCCTGAACCTTCTTTCTTATCCGACTCGTGCCAGGCTGATTTACAGCCTCTGGGTGAGGTTAATCACTGCATAGTTGAGGGCAAACTAGTAAGGCCTTTCCTAAGTCTTACTTGACAAAACAGATTATTCGCTTATCAGGGTAATAGTTGGTAGTACAGCTGTGACACTGCAAAGCCAGACAGTTTTGTGGTGCAGGCATTTATTAATCAAAAAAAATATTAATTAGCTTATTTATTTGGCCAGCAGGTTGGTGTGAAGGTTAGCTGTGAAGTCATGGGACATCATGCAGGCGTGAAAAGGGAAGAAGTTTATGCTTGATATACTATTGCTCCTTTCAATAAAAAGACATTAAAGAAGAACGTGTGTGTGTGTGCACTCCTTTTGAGCCTTTACCTAATGTCTCTCTCTCACACAGCAATGGCAGTGACTTCTCTAGTTTATTACACCAGCTCCAGTATCCCAATCAATTGGGAGTAGTTCCAATCAATTAGCTCTGTATTATTTACCCAGCAGGTCCCTACGGGATTCACTCAGAAAACAGTAATTACTGTATCTGTCGTCCACTCCCTGGCGCTCTGGCTGGAAAACTGATTGCTAATACTATGACATGATTCCCGCTTGGCACACACAATTTATTATTCATTCTGCCCAGTTGAGGAGTTTGATCTTGAAAATGGAGTAAATGCCCTCTTTTCATTAAAGAATAAGCATGAATAAATCCAAAAATTGTCCCGCACACAGGACATTTCAATCATTTCAAGCGACATTTATTTTTAGTTTGTAAAAGCTACTGTGACTCTTTTTGAGTATGAAATGAAATTAGCCTGCTCTCTGCTTCGCGTTGTTCACATAATCCTCCTGTACACTTGGGGGGGGGGTGCATGCTAAAAGCAGCTAATGCAGTGACGACACTTGTACTTGAGGGAATACCATTAGTCCCCTGTTAGTGAGGGAGATTGCCATCTGTGGATACAAAGCACATTTTAATGTGTCCTGTCCTCCGGCGTTAAGAAACATATGTGACAAAGTTACAATATCCAGACATCTTTTCAGGTTTTGGCATTATTTTACTTTTCACTCATTATTTTGATCGCACTTTATTTGTATAAAAAAACCAGAGCAGAGTTACCTCTTTTAATAGAGGAAGCTAATTCAGTAGTTAGTGGTTAATCACAAAGCCTCACAGCAAATAAAAGCTATAAAGCACAGAATATGGGTGGGGCAGCTACCACATGTGCCCTTGTGTTCACCCCGTATCTGCTGTTGAGGTCAACCCAAGTCTTTTACACTTAATAAAACTTAAAAGAGCATAAAACGATGTCCTGTGTGAAGTGACCTTTCATGACCAATATCTAATACCTTGTGGCAGTAAAGTGGGTCAAGTGATCTGCTCATACCAGGATTTAATGAAAATCTTCTCCTTTCCTGAGTCTTGTGTCAATGTTAGTGCAGCACATCATGTCATGGTAATTATCAGCTGAGGAGGAGAGTGGCTTATATGTCAAAATGCCCTTGAGGGGGAAAAAAAGCTCAGTATGCTCATGTGAGTTCATAACAAGACAATATGGCAGCTGAGATGTTGTTAGGATAAAAAATGTCTTTTTCATGCTACATGCTTTTCCAGAGAGTGGTTCTTTACCATCTGGCTCAATCGAACTGTGAGGTAATTGTGTCGAAGAGGCAAGTTTGTGTAATTAGGAAGCAGAAAATAGTTTGCAAGACTTGAATTGTGCAACCATGACCTACAGCACATATTCAAGGTACAATTTATAAAGCACAGTGTAGTTCCATGTCTTGAATCAGCCGTCTTTCATAACCACTTCCATCACCCTGGAGACATGAAAGTTGAGTTCAATGTTGTGCTGCTTGTTTATAAGAGGTTTACCTGACAGGAAAGGTTACTCCACACATTTACTTTAGAGTGAAATTCCACTTAACATTCAAACATTTTTGTGTATTTCACAGATTGCCCTCTAATGGGCTAGAATGAGCTCCTGCTTGTTGCCTGCAGACTGATTTGCAGATGTTTGCAGCTCATTAGATTTCCACTTTTACAGCCAAGCGCGAGAGCACAAATGCATGGTGGGCATGCATGTCTGGCAATTCTAATGAACATATTTACAGATGTAAATAGCAACACCTAGAAATAAATAATGCATCACTGTCTAATTATATAATCACATTTGGTTGAACCAGCACATGCACAGAAATGGGCACAGAAATATTATAATAAGATACATACAGATATATCCTGGGCATTAACACAGACCAGACTGAGCAAGCACTGAATATTTGGTTAGGAATGATTTCCTACATTAAGTGGATTTACCTTTTACTGACTCAGCTCCAGTTTTGGGGCGGAGACATTGCACCTCCCTCTCTCTCATCAGTATTCACAATGAGTCTCGTGTCCTGAAATGCACTTGATAAGACTTGCCACGCTCTAATTTACCATAGAGGGGAAACAGGCGGATGAAATTGCTCCTCAGAATATCATTCCCATGACAAATCAATATTCCACTAAAAAGTTTGTTGGTTGATTTTTCTTCCAAGGGTGACCTTTTGAACTATTGCCAACAAAAAGCTGTGATGTTAAAACCTCTTTGGTTAAATCCATTTCACAGCTATAATAGCATAGATGGGCACAGACTGCATATAGAAAACAAGCACTTTATTACAGAGGCATTTGTTCAGTTTACATGATTTTTAGTAAGTGCTGAATTCAGGAAATGCTGCAGTGTGTAATGTTTTATGGGTTGTTTTATTTCTTCCATCACTATCTGCAGTTGGTGACCTTATATAAAGGGTCAAACATGAACAAACATCATTCAAGTTGAACAGCAGTAATTGACCGTTCTCCCTTGAACACAGATTTTCCAACCTTAGCAACTTAGCAACCATAGCTAGGCCCGGCAGGCCTGTCAAGCTTTGGGTTTCTCAGTATGCTGAAGTGGTGTGCATGGGGCTGTAGATAGACCGATACTAGCCTAAGAGCTTGGAGGGTGGTGTCAACATTTTTTTTGGCCTTTCCAAGACCAAAAACACGAGCAAAAGTGTAAGAAATGACTTTAGCAATGTGCTATGTGCTGCAATTCTGCAATTGGTAGCATGTCCAGCTAGCTAGCTTACTATTTACAGTAGCTAATAACCGAGCATTACTTCCAAAGTCAAGGAGCAAGACAATAACTACATTAGTTTGTGGGGTTACAAGACCAGCACATTCACCGTGTAGTATTTTATCACTGTGTGGAAGCTGGTCCTGAATGCTATAAGAATATTTAGGCTGACGTGAGCATCTCTGTCCTGCTCTTTAATTGGATTTGGGGAATTTTACGACTCCAGCAACTCCAGCCAAACTCACCTGAGATGGCGTTATGTTATGTTTGCCACATCAGTTAGTCCTCATATCCTAAAAGCCTTTACTCTTTTCATGTTAAAAGTGAAAACTAGTGTGTTTAAGTGAGGCCGAATACGGTTATGTTGGAGTGAGGTAACAGTCTGATCTTACACTTTTCTTATCAAACCTATAAATACTAGGACGGATTAGCTGTAGATTACAATACAAGAACATTGATACTTTTTTATTTCCTTCTAGATGGATCATCAACTGGTGAGGATGCTAGTTTTTAGCACATGTAGCATTAGCCTCAGTCTTTTAATTATGTATGTAGCCATTAAGTTCATATTTAAGACCCCTTTTCTAAGATTACCGTTTTAAAATAAGTCAGTGAAACATGACAAAGTCTGCCGGAGACAGTGTTTTAAAGCAACCTCATGGAGCTAACATTAACTTTATTAGCTAGCAGGCTACAGGTGACAAAATCTGCCAGTTTTCATTTCAGCTGGCAAAATTGACAGTTTACTGCTTGTGTCTGCCTTCGTATGAAGTCAAGGATAAAGCGTTTTAAAAATAACTATGAATTTCAGGTGGTAAATCTGCCACTGTTGTCAATGTAAACTGCGTATGTGCCGTGCGAGAACGGAAAGCTTGACAGGCTCACTAGTAACTGATGCTCCAATAAAAAATAATAAAAAATGTCTTTCCCCAGCAAGATACTGGATTCATTGCACTTGTTAAGACAACACTTAGCGCTGCTCATCTGTGGTAAAATCCATGACAGAACTGTGTATAGAGAAATGCATAAAATAAGCCTGCAGCTCAGCACCTTTTGCACACTGATAAGTAAAATGTTGGTTCACAGTGAGTGCAAGTTGTATAATGAGCTGTACAATGAGAGCAAGGAACAAAATATTTTGTTCTTTTCTGAATGTGAATATAAAGTATTATTGGCCTGCGTCCTGACCTCATGTTTCAGGGCATCGTTCACAGCTCAGAGAGGTAATTCCCTCATGTCAAGGAGTCCTTCAGAGCTCAGCAGAGTGTCAGTAATCTGTGACAGTCGAGACTCGGGATGCTCGCTGACTGAGTTCTTCCTGTGGTGTCATTACCTGTGATTGGCAAGTGTGTCATCAGCGTTATGACAAGTACGTCAGATATAAGTCAGTGACTCACACACATACACACACACGTCTTGTTTTGGCTGATCAAATATGTGACTGCATTTCTTCTTTAAGGGATGAATCTCATTACAGCTGTCGACACATTGATGCCCTCGGTGACAGATAACTGTCCAGCTCATCTGTCAGAGCCATGACATTTTTTTTTTTTTAACCTGCGCTTCTGATTTTTTTCAGGATCAGTAGTCACATAATCTTGAGCAAGGCCTCCTCCCTGTGACTGTCTTTGTAAGCTGCTCTAGACGAGAGCCTCAAGTCTAAAATTGAAAAATGGAAATAAGGCGATATTTACACTTAAACACTGCGCTGATAGCGGGGATGTGTGTTTACATTGAGCTAAACATGATTGGACTAACTATGCTGCTCTGCATCCTTTACCATCATGCTGTTGAAACAGTGTGTAGAGGCAGGTTACATTCATTTTCATTAACAGCGGACAAATTGGGTTTGGGAAGGACTTAATCAGATTGTGTGTTCTGTGGAGGTCTGTGGTTTCTTACACAACCTTGTGCTCCATCAATTGGGGGGATTTTTAGATTTAATTACTTGATTGATTTGATTACTTGATGATTTAATCAACAGGGTAACTACTAAGAAACTGGCACACTAGCTCAGCTGGTTGAGGCTGTCCTCGATTTGGGCGGCTATTAGATACGGATGTATATGGATCTGTATGAACATGATACATTTGCTCTACAGTCTTTATAAAAGTTACAAAACCTACATGTTTACATGCTTCAATCATATATTTATGACCCTTACCTTTTTATAATTCATATTGATTCTTGAATGCACATTCGCTCGCTTTGAACTTCAGTTTAATAATTGATTAAACTAAGAATCATCAAATATATATCAAAACTTTAATAAAAATGCAGCAGCAAAGCTTTGTGGATGTTTTTATGAGCAGGATAATTGGATTGCCGTTGATTTTTTTGTCCTCAGGGTACTTAACCTTGAGTCTCTTCATAACGTTCACATATCCCTATATTTGTGAGGACTTGCAACTGTTTTCTGTTTCTGAAAGATCACCTGCATTTTGTTTCGTCACTGTCAAATCCAAGCGGGGCTTTTTTTCATGTCTGTAAGTTATGCAGCTTTTAGTAACAAATTTAGTAACATAACGTTCATTAACCTGAGTAATGTCCTTTTGTATTTATATTATGTACAGACACTGACTCCATCAGTATCTTCATTTTGTATTTCTTGATTTCCTCAGGTGACCTTGCTGTCTCATTTCAAAAACAGCCTTTTCTAAATAAAACAACAGTGAGCGTATTGTCTGGGGACATATTCAGAATTTTGCCTGCAGTGAATTTGTGCCTCAGCTGACCTTCAAGAGGTGCTCACATAGCATATCTCTGTTATAGTTTCAAGGTAAAATTCCCTGGTTCAGCTAAACAAGTGAAAGGTCATGATTCTTCCCCCGAAGGCCTGATGACAGTTGGTGATTTCTGTCCACTATTCATTTCCCGAGCCTTATCCCAATACGCCGCAGCATGCTGATATCTTAATCTCCATACCAGTGAGCACACAGACCTTGTGACATCCTTGAGAAAAGCTGTTTGGAAAGACACGGCAAGATAACAAGAGGCTAAAAGAGAAAGGCAGAAAGTAATTTTAAAGACTATATTCAAGGAGCCAGTGGTCACCACACCTGGTATGTGATTGGTACCTAAATCAACTCTGTGATTCTGTGATGTTGTTCTGTGCCGTGTCTCTTTTTGAGAAGATTAAAACGTTCACTTTTTGTTGACAGTGTCAGAGAGGTGCTGATTCCACTTTATGGTCATTTTTGAGCCTGTAGTTTATGAAGGTGTTTAACTGATTTATGGTGAAAAGTGATTTTTGATTTTATAATTACTCACTTACATCAGGGAGGCAGAAGATTAGAAATACCACAACAACAACAATGGTGGCATTTCACTGCTGTCTGAGGATGGAGCTAGAGACGAACTTCTGGGAACAAAAATGTAAACAATGAAGAGCAGAAGAGCGCTCTTAGCTCCTACTGGTCAACATCACGGAACACATGGTGGAATTTGTCATACTAGGCAAGAGTTGTCATCCACTATGATACACTACAAATGATCAACTGTGGTGCCCGACGCCCATTTTCGTTCCCGACACCCTACGTCTGTCGGGTCGGCAGCAGGCTAACGCGCTCACAGTGACAAAACTAGCAGAGTTTAGCAGGTATAATGTTTACCATGTTCACCATCTTAGGTTAGTGTGTAACCATGCTAACATTTGCTAATTAGCACTACACACAAACTACAGTTGAGGCTGATGGGAAATGTAATTAGTTTTGCATATATTTATTATTGATTTAATTTATTATACAAGTATTGGACAGTTATTACAATTCATCCTGCGGGGGGACGTGAATGTCTGTACCAAATTTCATGGCAATCCATCCGATAGTTAAAGATATTTCACTCAAAGCCACAAATGTGAACCTCATCATGGCGCCTGAGTAAAAGTCAGTAGGATTTATTGTCTGGGGACCACGAATGTCATCTCATCTCATGTAAATCCATCCAATAGGTTTTGAGATATTTCAGTGTGGACCAAAGTGGTGGACCAACATACAGACTGACCTTGCTATCACTAGAGCCATGCTGCTAGTGTGGCTAAAAATGGGGTAATTCCAGGTTTGTAGTGCTGTATTGGACTAATCAACTGCACCAAATGATTGTTAGCAGTAACGTGCAGTGATTTACTGATGATCCTGAACCTTAAAGCAGAGGCACCAAGGAACACTAAGAGGAAAAAGAAGAAAGACATGGCTAAGATAACAACATTACAAGCACAGCACATTTACATGTAGTATGTGAATATATAAATGTTCAAACACACACGTGCATACTTACACTCCGCTCTTCCCCCCTCCCCTTGGGGGTCTGAAATCGCTGAACTGGACTGCAGGACACAGATGAGACTCAAGATATAAAAAAAACAAATACATTTGGAGACTCTTGCACTTAGTAGAAGAGATGTTGTTTAAAAATGCATAAGCCATTAAAGTAAAACATGTTCTTTTGTACCTCCAGCCTTGAGAAAGCAAACGTGTTTTGCTGCGAGGTTACAGCCAGCAGCGCTGCTCTGGCCCTGCAGGAGATAAGAGACGATTGCTCAAGCGAATCAACGGCTACAGCAGAATTTCAGCTGACACTGGTTTTGTCTCATTCTATCAAGAAAATCTATTTGTAAGGCCATGGTTTGGTTTCTGCAAGGTGGTAAAGTGAAAAACAAGGCCGATATGTCAGAGTAGTCAGGGCCGCTGCCAATGAGAGGGGACAAAGCTTCTGATTGATAATGCGAGCAACTGGAACTGAAACAGGTCCTGTAGATTGATTGGTCGAACACTGCAACTGACTTGTAACTGTAATGACTCCTTACAATGAGATATGAAAAAAAAAATAAACATCAAACACAGTATTATTAGGAGTTTTACGCAACAACCGCTCTGACTGTATGTCACCATCAGGCTGTTAAACTGAAACATGGTGATCGGTAGATACACACATTGAAGCGTTGGTTCAACCAGAACACAAAAAACCTCACTTTACTTCTCTCTGACCTCTTGTGGTATCTAGCCATGCTGATAGTTTTGCTTTTATTTGTTTTGAGATCATCTCTGGATTTGTATGAAATTTAGTTTTTCTGCTCACAGTATTGATAATGTCATTTTATAAAAGTCTTACTGATATAATAATATCATAGTTTATTTGTTGAGTACATTTTGTAGCATTAATCTGAATCTGGAAAGTAACTAGTAACTAAAGTTATCAAATAAATGTAGTGGAGTAAAAAGTATAAAGTAGTAGAAAATGGAAATACTCTACTAAGTAAAGTACAAGTACCTCAAAATTGCACTTAAGTACAGTGCTCGAGTAAATGTACGTAGTCACTTCACACCACTGACCTGGAGGCACATTCACACCATGCAGATTTCAGGCAGTTTACTTGAATTTAGGAGCTCCATTAGTTCAGTAGTCGACTACAGGAGATGACTCCAAAACGCTAGGTTTCATGGGTATAATGAGATTAATGTCGACACCCGATACCCTGCAGTTGCTCATGCAACACAAATGAAAATGAAGTGCAAAGACCGGTCTCAAATGATGCAAATGTTCAGCCATTTCTTCATTTGATATTAACTAGTATGAACACTAAGGAGGTAAATTATAAAAGAGTGCGGTGAAATGTTCTGAGCTGAAGTGGAATAGGATTTGTTTTGACACCACCAGCTTCCAAAGACTACACATTTTCAAGCCAACAGATTTCGAGTATGTTAGGCTCAAAAGACAGATTATGGGTGGAGTATCACTTTAAATTCGATGCTGCAGTTTTGCTCAGATGATCTTATGAAGAACTGACAGTTGGAGATTTGTCCTAGACGCATCTTTCGGTGGTTAATTAAACAAAGGAATCGAGGCCCACGTCTTCCATGAGATGAATGATAAGAGGGCTTAGCAGGGCTACTCCCACACCACGAGCCTTAAGACAACAAGCTTGCATGTGTTTCTTATGTACAGCCAAGGTAAACAAACTGAGATGCCTCTGTGCATATGTATGTACGAGTGTGCATCCACACACACACGCAAATGCGCACTCATGTAAAACACATACATGCACACGAGCGTTCCTCTCAGGGGTTAGCTCCTGTCAAGCACTGCTCATTCATGCGCACATAAAACACAGTTTTCTCTGAGGCACAGCGCACATACATCAACTTTAACGCCAAATACACACACACACACAGCACATAGATACACACCTGATCTCATGTTCTTCTTGTTTCGCCCCCGGTAGTAGTAATGAATGAAACATGAACACATTAAATTCTCTGACTGAAACATCCACAGCTCTTTCCCGTGTTTGTCCTCACACAGGGATGCAGAAATCCCACCCGTCTCAATTTGCATGTTACATTATTGACAGTCATGCTGGGTCTGAGAGGTAAAATGGTTAAGAAGAGGTGAAGAAGTAGGACTCAAGCACCTGAACGTCTCATTACTGAATTTTGCGTGAAGGAGAGGAAGGAGGTGGGTGGAGAGAAAAAACTGGAAGGGACGTGTGTCTGAATCTCTCTTTCATCTTCTCCATGTGCACACACACACACACACACACACTGCATGTTAATAATGCAGCAGGTGCACAGTGTGCCATACATACTGATCACAGCAGAGGACTTATAACATGTACAACATTTGTTAATATTGAACAGATGAACACCCCTCACACACACACACACGTTTGGACTTCTACACTTGTCACTGACATAATGCATTAGCCCGTAACCCCAAACCTCAGCCTAATCCTAACCTAAACTCTACTTAATCCTAAAACCAAGTCTTAACCCTTAAACAGCCTCTGAAGTGAAGGCCATCACTTTCCAAATTTGTTCTCCCTCTCAATGTCTAAAACTTAAATTGGTCCTTACAAAGATAGGAATACAAGAGCACATGCACACACACTGAAACACACACATACATGCCAATACTCCTGTTAGCCAGTGGTTCCTACTTCTTTTTAGAGGCCACATACAAACAATGTTGTTCTGCCGATAGGGATTGCATTGGGATCGCACAGTAAATGCAATTAAAGTGATCATTCCAAACTGTGGAAAAACCGTGTCACTTATTTCCTGCAATGTGGAGGCAACTTCTTCTACTGCTGAAGAAACTTAACAGTAATGGTCACAGGTTGTCATTTTTGATTGGATGCCAGTCTTCAAGAGTCTGTCTTACATAATATTGTCATGCATGGGGCTTCTGGAGTAAGCTAGGCTACCTCGTCATGACGTGTGTGGCTGGAAATCCCTTCAAGGACTCTTCCTTTTCAGAACTTTACTTAACTTCAGCAGGTGAGTTCAAAACATGTAGCCGTTTACATCAGTAAAGGCAACTATGCTGCCGTGGGTCTGACCTGAGCGGGGCTGGCCCGACCACGTAGTCGAGTGGAGCGGTGGAAAACATGTCAAGCACATCCGGGTTTCTTGTTGAGTGGCAACCAAGGCAATCAGGTATGTTGTGGCCTCTTAGTAGCCGGTGCGGCCATACGTCTCAGTGGTAATTAAATCCCCCAGACCTAAAACAAATCATTTTACCAGTACTACCCGTGATGTGACAATAATAAAAAAAGTCCCAATAAAAGTAATGCAATTTCTGCAATTGTAATCTTTCATTCCTCCAGAGAGTGCAAGGTAATATACTGTGGCAGAGAGGTTGAATGAGGGGAGGGGGGTCTGTTCTTGTTTGGCAATGAAAGAGCAAAGCTATGTATTTTCTTACATGTCTTTTCTGTGTTAAATTTGAGCCGGCTCTCCGGCGGTGCTGACCTGGGACCCTCCACCAGGGGAGCTGTGGTGTTGAATCCCCACATCAATTATCCAGGCCTCCAAACCCAGTCACTCCATTTACACTTATCAGTAGAGGAAGAGGGAGCTCATCCACATGAAAGTACAGTACGAGCTGAAGCAAACACACATGCAGAGAGGGACTTAAACACACACACACACACACACACACACAAGTGCAAAAGAACTGTACTACAATAAATAGCCTAATTACATCCTCAAAGCAAGTGACGACAAATGCACGAGCTGGCAATGGAAACCACAAAACACACAGGCAATATAATGGATTTCATACGATGGGATTGCAATAGGCATGGAATGAATGAACACACACACTCACACACTCTCACACACATGCACACAGCTAATTTTCTCTTATCCCCCCTACTTGTCGACATGCAATTAGATAAGCGAGTGTTCGACAAGGCTCTTGGCACCCACACGCTTCCATTTCAGGGCTGCTTTCATAACTGTAAAGCTCAACTCTAGCGGCCCACTTTGACCAAACTCTATCAAACGGAGCCCCTCATCCCTCTCCAACACAGGGAGTCACATCCCGCCCGCCTACTCAAAACCAACTCTCATTTCCCCCGCTGTCAAACAATGCCTAACCCTAATGGAAGCCCCCCCACACACCTTGCCATTAAATATGATTCGCTCACTCTCAGCTAAACCACGTTCTGTTATGGAGCAGTTGAAAATTGCTTTGAAAATCTAATCCACTCTTTTTCTGTAATGGGTGTAAAAAGTCAATATTAGAGAGTTTAGCAGTTTGGTGACTTTGATTAGATTCTCATTCCGAAATGTCATCCCACGAAAACATGTTCTTTAATAATGTTTTGGAAATGAAAGCGATTAATTTAGCTGAGCAATCCAGGAGAAGAACAGACTAATCATTTAATAACTGAATATCTCTAATGTGAGCCGTTTGGTAGGGAAAACAAGTAAAAGCTGATGTTCAAAATGTTCATCAACATTTAACCACCAGCTTCATTTTATTTGCCTGTTTCTACAATCTGCAGTAAAAGGAGGTAAAAGACCACTCTCTCCACAACAATGGACAAGTCAAATTGAAATGCAAGTTCAATATATATAGTAATAAAAACAATAAAAAACACAATTTTTCCTTTCTTTATAAAGGCGTGAGTATGCTTCAAACGAAGTACTTCTTGGATTGTCAAACAGCATCAGAAACCCCCTCTGTGATTGCCCAGCTTTTTGTGTCATTCTTAAAACAGCTACTTCCGTCACTAACCCGTCGGATCCTTCCGTCTTCTCTATAGCCAGATTTCCATCCAAATTTAGCACAAATTTCAACCGAATTTCCCGAAAATCATCAGAAGAAAATGTGAATTTGTCATGCGGGTGTGTATGAGGCAGCAAGGACAAGGACCCCGGTAGGCAGGTATGTACAGGTGAGCAGGTGGATGTAGGAGTTAGATGGCTGGGACTGGTGGGAAAGTCTGAGGGCATCTGGTGGATAGACGGAGAATGGCAAGTCTGGGCAGTTCCTAAGTTACGTGTCGGCCTGGAAGAAGTGTGAAATGGCTGGAGAGGGACAGAGGGAGGGTGTGCACAACGCCTTGTTGCCGTATTTGGAGGTGTGTGCGCATTGGCACCTCTGCGAACTGCGAACCATAACACCCTTCTTTGCGTGTGTTCACAGAGATTTTTACATGCATTTATGGAGAAGCCAAATTCCAACTTCAGGCTGATAAAACCCTTGTAAAAAAATTGCATTATCTCATCTTAAAATGTATTTTAAGATGATTCATCTGGGACAAGCCTAAAACAGTGCTGTTGTTCTTAGCTCATGAAAGGTTTTGGAGATACACAAGTTCTCACAGGAGAGAATTGTTATTAATTTTGGGTGGTTACAAGTTTAATCCCAGCAACAGCCATGTTCCTGCTGATGTGTCTTTGACCGCCTCTGCCCACTCAGTGCCCACTGATAAGTCAGCATAAACTGAACCCTTTTAAAGGTTTGATTCCCTCTGCAGCCAACCCTGCTAAAGGTGGAAGCACTGTACTGTAGGACACAATGAGATGCATTAACTGTGCTCCCCAGAGACACCAGCTGCGTATTTGTTCATTAAGTTCATTGCACTTGTGGTTTTGATGCTCGCAAACGCAGTTGAATGTGAGGAAGGGCACCTTGAGGGTCGATGGAGGGCCGCTGCCCTTCGAGAGGATGACAGAGTCATTTGTCAAACGGAAGAAGCCACGAATTTACTGCACCCGCTGACTTATCCGCATGTTTAACCCCCTGTGCCCCTCACACAAACACACACACCACCTGCCCCTGCAATGTACGCAAGGGGATCCGGATCTGATGGAATTAGAGTGAGAGAGCGAGGTACAGGGAGACAGGGAGAGAGAGTTTATTTAATTAGGGGGAGACAGGAAGGGGACTGAGTGACATCATTTCAATGTCGCCTCTCACCCCTCCCCTGAAACAGTTCACTGTCAAGAGCTCCATCTGGTAGACACATGACACACACGCATTCACGTCCACACACACATGCCGCCATTCAGCATCCACACGGACACACGGACCAACACGTACGCTGCATGCTCTCTCACTGAGTCAGTAGTTCAGACAAAAAAGCGCTCCTCCGTTTCACACATCCGGGCTATTAATCAGCTCCTTCATTGCCACCATATGGCTCTGACATTCTGCCCATGTCACTGTTCATGCAGGGGTCCATCAAGCCAGCAACGCCCGCCCTGTTTCACATCACACACACGTCAGATACTGTACCATGTGGAGCCATGCTCCACTTTTGCTGTACCCACCCTTGTTGTTTAGCAGGTATAATGTTTAGCGCGTTAGCATGCATACATTTGCATGATTGTGTGCCTCTGTCGTCTCTCTCTCAGTAATCTGAGGAAATGGGCCAATCCCTTAAAAATTTGGTGTATTTTTTTAAAACTCCAACAATCGCCCCGCCAAGTCTACGGAGCTACTGTAGTGTACCTCCCACAAGTGTAGGGCAAACGTGCATGAATTTTTAAACAGTATATAGTACGTGTGTTGTATGAATATGGGAGCCTTTCTCTATTTAAGTGCAGTAAATGTATATTTCGTGTGCATGAGCGTGTCTGTATGTGTGACTTTTGTAGGTACAATATATGTCCAATTGTGTTAGTGTTAAGTATGCTTCCTTGCCTGAGTGTGTGTGTGTGTGTGTGTTTGTGTGTGCATCTCAGCATGGAGAGGATAGAAGGAGCCTCAGCGGAGAGGTGAAGTGTTCAGTGAAGTGTGTGTGTGTGTGTGTTATGTGTACTGTGGGAGGACTGAACCTCCCATTGCTGGATCAGTGGCTAACCACAGGGGATGAGGTGTCCATGAGAGCTGTCAGTGAAATCCAGCATGACCGCATTTTACGCATGAGCAGGTGACATTTAATGGATCGGCTCTGTTTACACAGATGGGAAATATGACATATCTCTTAAAGATACTGTTAATGTGTAAAATGAATAAAATCTCCCTTAAAGGCACGTTTGATCTGCTGCTTGAGGAGATTTCAAAACCAGATTTGCTGGACAAGACTGAGACTGGACTACAACAAAGTGTAAGTTAAAAAACAATCTTTAGTCAAGTGTGTCCTTGAAGTCCTTTTTATGTATCAGGTAAAGGGGGGGAGAAAGCCAAGCTGCTAACTGTTAAGATTAAGATTTAGGCTAGGTTTTAGGCTGTCATGCTAAGAGTTACATGAGAAGATCGATACTACTCTGATAACTGTCTGTAAAATATAAAGCTGGAGCCAGAAGCCAGTTAGCTTAGCTTAAAGACTGGAAACAGGGGGAAACAGCTAGCCTGGCTCTGTTCAAATTCTAGCTAATTAACATGCTATATTTTGTTTGTTTAATCTGTACAAAAACCAAAGGGCAACAAAAACAACAATTTGCCATTTCAAGGGGACTCCAGGAAGTCCCCGCTCCTGACCAAGAAGTAGTCCAGGACAGAAGCCCCCGTAAAACAGCTAACTGGCTTCTTTCTCATCTAACTGTCTGCAAGAAAGTGAAGAAGCGTATTTCCCTTTAATGAAAAGGCAGTTTATTAACATGTTTACTGGGGGCTAGAGAAGGGCTATAATGTAGCCTCAGAGTAATTGAAAATAAAATATGTCAGACAAATGTACGGGGCTTGTGTACAAGGGCTTGCTCCTAATTTAATGTTGTCTTGTATGGCTTTATGAATGGATGGCACGCGCTAAATTTTTATTTCAATTTCACAATTTCAAGGTTCAGCTTCAGAGGCAGACCTTTATGCAATGTGTATCACATTAAGGCAACCACAGGAACGATTCCTGAAGGAATTTGCAATATAGAAAAGAACTTCACCTCTTGAATCTGCAGGTTGTGAGGAATAAAAGTGAGGTTACACTTGTGCAGCAGTAGTCGGTGAATGTGAGTTCAAACGCATGTGTGTATGTGTACACATGCAGGCGAGTACTGGTGATAATGATAAATTGCACAACTGTGCTTTTACCACTTTACAAGACTGACATCTTATTTTAAGCCTTGCATCCCATCCATCAAGGTAACCCTAACGGATCAAAACAAACACACAGATTGGGCTTCTTTTCTGTGCATGAAAACGCTGCCGTGGCATTACAGTGTGACCTCCGGGTCATGCTGAGACGGATCGGGGGCACACAACAGATGCATCCAGCCAGCAGAAGCAGAAATCACCAGGGAGGCTGTAAAACAGCAGGGAAATGGTTTTGTTCATAACCCCTTGTCAGGAAGGGTCACAGTACAGAGTATTTTACAAACATGTCAAAGTGTATGGGTGTCATTATGGGAAGTAAAAGCTAACAGATGGAAATGGAGGGATCATGGTGATTTCTTTGCCCGTAATAAACTCCCTTGATAGCAAATGCTTGTAATGGACTGCACTGAGGTGAGACGTGAAAAAAGAAAAAAAAAAGAAAAAATTGCAGCATAGTGAGCACCACGGAGAATCCCCTCTGCTGCTGCTGAAATTGAGTTTCTCATGGAAAATTGCTGATGTTGTATCACATTTATTACATCACAGCGATATATAAAACAACAGAGGATCCTGCCAAAACAAATCTCCCTGAACATTTGTAGATATTACGGAGAAAGCAAATAATGAAAAATCTAAATCATCTTCTGGACATTTCCCCCCTTTATACGTTCGACTTAAACACATATTGGCATTACAAACAACATTAGCACAGACATGAAAGACATCGTGCTGCAGACAGAAAATCACACTCCTGAGGAAAACTGAAGTACAGTGGAGGAAATAAACAGAAGGTTTGGGACTGGAAGGAAGAGATGGCCCTTTGATGTCATGAAATTAAAGTTTGTGTTGTCTGTGGCCGAGAAAACACTTGACTGAAGACGACGGTTATTATTTTTTACTTTAGAAAGAGTGTATCAGTGTCTCTGCACATGTGCATGTCAGGGGTGACTGCATGCATGACGTCAGGCTGCGCAGTAATGTGTCATTATGTATGTACAATATATAAATCCTTTGTGACAGTGCATGCTACGTGTGTGCACTGACACATGCTGGGGAACTGAGTCAACTGCTTGAGTTCATTACTTCCTCAGGGCCCGGTGAGCGGGGTTAGCTGGTCAGTTAGCACAGAGGCTAGTGTTTCCATCAGTGCTACACACTGACACACTACATTCATCCCAGTCGCCATCATTTTTAATAGCGCTGCAATCCTGTCATCCGGACTGCAACAGAAGCCGGCAATTAAATTGTGATATTTTTCATGTTTATAGCCTGTGACACTGCAAATGCATTTTACAAATGGGAAAAGCCTGTTAAGGGAAACCATTAGAGAGCAGTTTTTAGCTCTAAATCAGTTTAATCAAGCTTGGCAACAACGAACAACACATGCACCAATTGACAAAGGTCCAGTGTCTCAAGGGACCAAGCAGAGTGGGACAAAGATCATATACACCTTCTTCACCTTCTTTCAAGCAAATAAAACATTAGAAATTCAGGGAAATCCTTTTAGTCAGTGGGGAAACGCAGCGAGGATGCATTACACACATTTCTTTTGTCCCATCAGTGCTTTGAGGTGTACACAACAGCACCTCTGACGCCAAATTGCAGATGCCGGTGTTGGCATACAGGTGGAAAATAGCCTTTCCACTGCTGCTGATTGTTGAAGATTTAAAAGAGATGGAGAGGAGGATGGATGAGGAGGGAAGGGAACAATGGAGGCTGATGTATTGAGAGAGAGAGAGAGAGAGAATGAAAGAAAAGGTGGACATGGAGGGAATAAATGAAGGGGAAGAGAGGAGATGGAAAGAAAATGAGAGAGAGAGAAACAAGAAAACAGAAAAACGGTTTTGAAAAGGATACATAGACAGAGCTGCTGCGCTGCAAAACAGCTGCATGACACTGAAACCCAGATGAGAATATACTGATGAATAAATATTTTGAATATTTTGATCTATGTGCGAGTACTTGTGCAGCATGTATGTGTATGTATGAGTGTGTGTGTGTGTGTGTGTGTGTGTGTGCAGCAAGCGTTACAGGCAAAGGTAAACACAACTATAAAAGCAATTTCACAGCATCTGCGTAGGAGAATGAGTTTGTATAAAACCACAGGAGGCACATATACTGTAGAAATAGATAAGTTTGAAGACTGTAGCAGTGATAAAAAATAGAACGTCATCAGATACTCTTGGGGAAATACCTAATCTAGGGAAATATATCAAAGCTTTGGAGTACAAAACAGATGACTGAAGCCCCCCCCCCCGCCCTCACTCTGACACACACACACACACACACACACAGTGACAGCTTTATTACACACGCCACTCTATCCTCTTGTTAGACTGTGTGTCATGGGTGAACTGACCTTACAGTGTCCTTGATGAAATATAGGTACAGTATCAAGCCCTCATCAAACCCTCAGCTGCTGATTGGTTTTTGAAGAGGTTCAGAGGAACTGTGTTTGAAGGGTTTCAGTTGAAATGAGATGTGCACTATTTGTTTTTTTGTTTTGTGTTTTTTTCATGAAAATGTGTGGAATCAAGGTTGGAAATTATTTCCAACTTTAATCACACAAGGTCACAACAGATTATATTATAGATTGTCTTTATATTTTACAATAAATAGTCTGTACAGTAGATTACTCCGTGGTGGTAATAACTATAGAGTCTAATGTTAGTCACTGATATTGTGGTACATCTTTAACAACAGTGAACGTAAACGAACAGTTCAACCTTTTGGGAAATACAATACTTTCTTGCCAGGAGTTAGATGAGAAGATTGATACCACTCTCATATCTGTACGTTAAGTATGAAACTACAATCAGCAGCCAATTAGCTTAGCATAAAGACTGGAAACAGGAGGAAAAAGCTAGCCTGGCTCTGTACAAAGGTAAAAAAAAAAATCCGCCTATCATCACCTTTAAAGCTCTCTGATTACCACCTTATATCTTGTTTATTTAGTTGGGGGTTATGACTGTTTCTTGGCTGGGAACACATGCTCCTACTCCAGGAAGGCACTGGCTGAAGATTGCTATCATTTTGTCATCTTCAGACATTTAGTACTTTCTACACAGTTTGCTCAGATTCTTGCTTTCAGTCAGTGAGGAGTGGGTGACACTCACAATGGTGGAAGTGTCATTTTGAAGCAAATCTATTCATATAAAATATCAGGAGAGGAGGTATTATATGGAGGCTGGAGGTGAGAAAGAAAGGAGGAGAAAACGATGGCAGGACAGAGACTGTGCCCTCGCAGAACTAATTCAGTTTCCTCTGCCACAGAGAAGGTCACTCCATATCAAACAGTGGGCAACTCCATTTAGCTGTGCCAAAGAACCCGATGGGCTTAGCAAGGATTAGACGGCAAGCACAAAAAAGCTCACTGGCTGTAATAAGTGCAGACAGAACAGGGTCCCATCATCATACAGCAATAATGGTTCAATTACAAAGCTGTCTCCCGCTGCTAAAATCCCTAAGACACATAATAGCAAAAAGCGAGTTTCAGTTTGCTTTCAGAGATCTGCACAGCACAACCAACTACCGACACCAACTATGACTATGTTGTCTCTAATGACACTCAGCAGACCTACAATACCATAACTGAGGCTCTTGATTCTGATTAAAAATCTGATCTGAGGTTTTAAGATTATGTTATTTTAACCACGACCCTGGCTAATAAAGTCTAGTCAGTACAGTCACAACATGGTATTCGGAGAGTGCATTTATTTATTAGCTAGACTAGGGAGAGAGGGAGAGAAGGGGTGAGGCTGAATCTCCTGGGGGACGACGATCCAGATCCACGACTGGATGAAGCACCGACAGCCAGGGGAGAGAGAGAGGTCCCAGGAGAGACAGCAAGGTCCCAGGACGGCTGATGGTCCAGCACAGAGAAGCCAGAGTGCAGGAGAGGAGAAGGAGGAGAAGGCTAGGGAGAGAGGGGGGGGTGTTGCATGCACAGCTTGGCAGCTTTAGGGCACAGACACAAAAACAGCAGAGGGTTAGAGAAATGCAGTCGATATCAAAGAGTTTGCAGTCTGTTAGTTGAATTCTCATCAGCAGGATAAACATGGACTGTAAGTACTTATGTTAATAGATGCATTGAGACTGATTGTAATTAACGCATAAACTGTGCACATAAAAAAGAACTTAGTTTTGACAGCTGGATAAAGAAATCACATGTTTTTGACAGCAATGTACTCTACTTTATTGTACAAATATATAATGTACATATATATATATATATACAGTATATAATAACAACCATTCATCCATTACTTTTAGCTAATTATTTTGACTTCTCTGCTCACTTGCTAACTAGTTTTCATGCACTAACAATCGCAGCACGTGGCTTTAATGTGTTCCAACCGACTCAGGTTGGCTGAAGGTGTGTACTGTGCAGTTAGCCTTTAGCTGGTGGCTTACTGGTTACTGTGACAGTAACTTTTGTGGATGTTTTATTTTCCTCCTAAACACAAATATGTAGATGAAATCATAATACTCTACAATCTTTCCACATAACCCCTCGTAACTGCGGAAGTTGTGGAACCAAGTACCCCTGGTTGGGAATCATTGTTGTTATAGGGTGCACTGTTCTCAACACAAAAGACTGAATTTATGCATTTAGCTTTAAATATTTAGCTACTGAGTCAGTTTGTTTGTTTACCCACAAGGACGCTGTGTAGGTGTTTCATTTCCATCATCTTGAAAAGTCCATTGGTGTGCTGTCCAATTGTTTATTATGGTGTTTGGTACACTGTACAGCAGATTAACATAATTAACACAATAGAGGAAACAAATAAGCCCAGATATTAATGTGAAATAAGTGAGTTAGTGAGTTTTACAGCAGGTGTAACAACCTAAAAGAGGGACACATAAGTTATATATACTTCACTTTCCGTTCATCTCATGCTTGTAATTGCAAAACATATTGGCAAGATGAATGGATTCAAAATCTGAACTTCCCACACCATCATCTCACACACATCTTAGTGGAGCTTAGATAAATCCCTCCATGTCTTGAGATTTAAATTTGGGCTTCTCCCAGCCTCACTCAGGTGCCAAACTTTTGGCATTAGATTATCGAGCAGCTCAACTGCCACAGTAACATTCAGTCTCTATCACCATCAGGAGGAGGAGGTCTGCTACCTGGATATTCAGAAACACAAGGTCAAGTAACTGTCACGTTGTATTAATTAAAGCCAAAGACATCGTGCTCCTCTTGTTTTCTGTAAAGGTAGTTATGCCAGAGCCCCAGCTGTGTTGTCTAAAACCCCTCTGGGTGACTTGATGGTCAGGGCTCGGCCTAAATGGTTTTCTCTCTCTTTCCAGTAGATGGATGGAACAGCAAGAAGATGATAAAGAGGCTGAAATGATGGATGAGAGAGGGAGGAGGATCTTTCAATCAATCTGTCATCCGCAGTTCCCATCTCATCCGCAGGAAACAGGACTGATGTCATGGTCGATACAGGCAGGCTTTTGTCACTGGGAGATGTGTGTTGTGTGTGTGTGAAGGGGGAGTTGATGCATGCAAGTGGTGTACAGTACCTGCTTATGTCAGAGGGTGGTGTAGGAGTGGGAAGGGTATGAATTTGTTTGTTTTCTCTCCATGTGGTGGAAGTTTGTATAGTTAAGGTGTGTGTGTGTGTGTGTGTGTGTGTATGTTTGAATGTGTTGTGCTGAAGTTAAGTAGGCAAACTGTCACCATCTGCTGCCTGGAAATACCCGCTGACATTACACACCAGACAATATAAATGCTCACTTCAGCAGTTGGCTCAGTGGGAGCAGCTCTCCTAATCCAAAACATGTGGTCTATGCAAGTGTTTGCTTGTTTGATCTTATATCTTTTTTTTTTCCATTTAAATTCCCTTACAAGAAGATCACCTCCTAACAGACTCTAAAGATTCAATTAGAGGAAAATGCTTTCTACTTAATAGGCCTTTTTCAAAGCAGACATTTTGAAATGTCACAGTAGGAAAAGCACAGGTGTCAATAATGACATTAATGATGGCTGAATTCCATTTAGCTGCTTCAGTTTCAGGGTCCTGATGTTGTGCATGCTGGCTCACTCTGTCACACTGTCATGGCTTACTGGGACACTTGAATGGAACAGAGCCATTGTTAATGTCATTAGTAACACCTGTGCTTTTCCTGCTATGACAAGTCAAAATGTCTGCTGTGGAAAAAACTCCTATTTGTCCATTAGAGATCAAATATGGGAGAGAGTCGGAGTTTGTATAAATGAAACATAATGGTGAAGTGAAGTATCTCCTGGCTGATATAGGAGAAAAAAAGTGGATAAACTCAAAATAATGAGTGTGTCAGTCCTGATTTAAAGACTCCAGAGATTTCGATTTCATTTCGATCAGTACACCTTCAAGATTCTCTATGGTGTTCAGTTGTTGTCACCTATTGTGTTTAAGAGTGAATTACATAACTTTTAGGATTAAAATCTGTAGACCTCCATCTCATTTGGGGATGTGGTGCAGGTCCAGCCTGAGGGATGCACACTGGTAGGCTGCTGAATTTGGGAACAGTATGCGTGACAAAATAATCTCAACTCCAAAGGTCCACGTGCTAGCTTTGCCAGAGCTTTCAGTCGCTTCTTACGGTCTCACACATGGACACCAGGACACCTGAGCCCGCATTAGTTACTCACGCGGCGTGTCCCAAATCCATACTACATACTAATTCTAAGCAGGTTTTGAATGTGTAGTGTGTTCCCACTGAAAAAGAGACAAAATAAAGTATAGCCAAAGCAGACAGCATGCGCACTAAATACGGTCGATTTTTGAGTGTGCTGTTGATGCATACTATTCTCCCACAATGCAATGCACAAAGGGAATGGAGGAGAAAGTACATTGTGTGTGGTGGTGAAACAGCTCCAGAAAAAAACTACAAGTATTAAATCTTAGGGAAAACATTTTGACGTCTGTTAAGTTTAATTGGGATTTGAAAGTCTTACAGTGTTTTACATGTAGCCTCAATACAGGAATTGTCTGCAAAGTGGCGTATCCCTTTTAGGCAAAAACAGTCAAATACAAAGATATTTAAACTCCATTTGGCTTTTCATAAACTTTCAGAGAGTAAACCTAGATAACCCTAGGTAACCCTGATATGAATCACACCTTATGGATCAGTACATATTCTGAAGTGCACATATTGTACAGCTCAGAGAGTTAATCCCACTGTAGCTCATAAGCAGTCTTGGAGAAGTTGGCGAGTTCATCTCAGCAGCATGAATCCAGAGCGCTGCTGGGAGGGAGGCCAGAGAGCAACATTGATTAGCAACATTATCACCTTCATTCCTACTGATTCTCCTCAGTGCACACACACACACACACACACACACACACACACACACACACACACACACACACACACACGAATACACAAGCATCCAAGGTTATTGCAGGTTTGTTTCGGTTCAATATTGGCTGCTGCACTGAGAGCGAACAATGAATTTTTCAAGGCTTTGAATTTCTCACATAAAAACAAGAGTTTTTTTCTTCTTCTTGCCAAGCACGCCAGACTCTATTGCTTTGTGAGTTATGAGAATTTGAAGGACTCACTTGTGCTCCTCACAGCCGGGTTCATCTCTGCTGCTCCAGCTAATAAACATGTTATCTTACAGTGAAAGAAGGCTCGTAAAAAAGCAGGACGTACACATATATTGTAGATGAGAATTGATTGGCTCTCGCTGAGGCAATCAATTTTCCTATCGTGTCTCATTTGAACATGGCGTCTATTAAATCTTTTTCTTTTGTTATCCTGCTGTTTTCTTGATGTTTTATACTCAGCAATTATGACATAATCACATCTTTTGGCACAAAAGGTAACCACACAAAAAAATCTAATTACACTGGTACTATTTGTTTTATCATTTTTAAAGTGAATCTTTTGAAATCAGGACAAAGAGAGCTCCTATTCTCCAGGGAATAGGTTGGCTATGACAGTTTTGGCAAAGTTGAAGAATGGCAAAATTCAAGAAAGAACTGAGCCTAGTGCTGCCTAAAGTCAAATGTGGTAAACACACAGGGTGTTTCATGTTGTAATTGTGTCCACACATGAACAACATTTGCAGAAGTCTCTCCCATTTTCACCATTCTTACAAATAATTTAAAGAAACACATTTGACATTTCAGAAAAAAATGCTTATTCGCTTTCTTGCCAAGAGTTATATTAGAAGATGAATACTACTCATGTATGTACGGTAAATATGAAGCTACAGCCAGCAGTTGGTTAGCTTAGCTTAGCATAAAGGCTGGAAACAGGGGGAAACAGCTAGCCTAGCTCTGTCCAAGGTAACAAAATCCACCGACCAGCTCACTAATTAACATGTTATATCTTGTTGTTTTTACACTTCGGGTTTTGCACGCATTAAAATATACAGGTAGTGAGCCTTAGAGGTTCTGGTAAGCGGATTTTGTTACTTTCGGACAGAGCCAGGCTAGCTGTTTCCAGTCTTTATGCTAAGCTAAGCTAACCAGCTGCTGATAGTAGCTTCATATTTAGTGAACATAGTTGAGAGTGGTATCAATCTTCTCATCTAACACTCTGCAAGAAAGCGAATAAACATATTTCCCAAAATGTTGCTTTAATCTTTCTGTTAACGCTGAAAGCTGTTTTAACTTCAGTGAAACTGACAGAAACTGGCAACAACGTACATGAGCCACTTTATCTGGAAAATGCAGCCTATACCTTCTTCTAACTAATATTGAAAGTAAAGGAAAACATAAAACAGTAGGTACGGTTGCACAGGTGAAGTTGTATGCGTACAACATATAGTTTTGTGCCACTTTTGCAGAATAGTGAATGAGAAACTATAATGAGAAAATATTGCTTAAGCATGAGTTCAGGCCGAGTTTAGGACGTCTTCAGGCTCATGCTCAGACAAAAGTTTGGGCCTGATCAACGCTCTAGACTATTTTCCCTTCCCAAGCTGCCCATTCGGCTCCATCATCTCATATCCAGCGTGTTATTACTCAAGCTAATCTTGTATTAGCAGCTTCATTGTTTGCCTGCATGTCAGCCGCATTGTGAGCTGCTGTGGCACCTGAGCCAGAAGGCAGAGCAATGCAGGTGATTAATGCTCGCAGGACAGAGTTGATAATAAATAAACAAACCAGCCACCCATTTGCTGTTCGAGGAAGCAGCGACTGCCTACTGCCATCTGTTGTGGAGATAACTTTGCTGCTGCATGTTTGTTGGCATCAACGTGACAGGAGAATCTATAGGGAAGAAACGTGTGTCCTTTATGTGATAGACACTTATCTCTGTGTGTTTACAGTGTGTCAGTGACCCTGGGTGTGTGATGCACAGATGTGCTGCATCCCAGCCAAGCAGGTGTTGTTTAAAACAGCTATTGCAATGCATGAGTCAGGCAGAACATAACATAATGGATATTCATGAATGTTTTTGTCACAAGGTTTGACAAAATTTCCTCCGCCCACGAACAAAAAGAATTTCAAGGAGCTCCTTTCGTCTCCTTGTTTGTTTTAAATGTTTCATTTTCTACTCATCACTTATTGATTATGTATGGCCCAAAAGGCTGAACAGATTTACAGATCCCAAAGGTTGGACAGACAGCACCCCCTGGTGGTTAAACATGAATGTGACTGTCACTATTACTTTTTACCTGCTGTAATGAATTAGTTTGCCATAAGTATGCTTCAGGAGAAATAAAATAACCTTTTTCTTCCCTCACTACACAGCAGCACAATCAGGGAGGTAGCCATTGTAGATGTAGATATTGAGGACACTGAGGTTGTGTCTTCTATAATTAAAAAGTAACACTACTCTGATTCAAGTATTTTTATGGACTTACTTTATTTCAATTTGACTACTTTTAGGGCAACAACTGAATAAGTGATTTCCTAGAATTTTATTCCTGACATTGACAAGGCTTTGAAACAGCATTTACACTTTCATGTTAGTCAAATATAATTTAACTGAATGAATTAAATGTTACAGCAGCTACAATCAATATTTTTATATGAAATGTGTCACTGCTAGTGACAAACCCTTCAGTATCTTTTAACTCATGGTTTTATTTTTCCAGCCCACAACTTTACGGTCTATGCCGCTTTTATAGCCTTGTTGTTCCCAGCTGCAGCAGGCAGCTGTTATCAACAACAAACCTCTAAAAACCCTCCATACACTACCTGCTGCTCAGCAACAAACCACAGACAAATCTGGTGACTACACTAGCTAGCTGCTAATGTTCAAGATATTTCCTCAGGAGCTGGTGGAAACCAAAAACAGAGCTTAAAGGAGAGTGAATATGACTTACATTAATAAAATGGACACAAACACGACTCCAAATGAATGCTAATGTTGCTCGGCATCTGCTGAGTGTGTAAATATGCAATGATATTGTTTGCTGACTAGTTGCCATTTATCAACTTAAAAGATTAAATTGTCAATGTCAATGTACAGCTTGCTAAAAAATAATTTATTGTGGGTTTAAAATATTTTAATAATGATTTAAAAGGAGATTTTTTATTATCTATTTCTAAAATCCTGGTTAAGGTGAATGTTATCCCTGTTGTATTATGCACAGCTCTTAATGAGCCAAATCTACACTAGTCTTATTATATATGGCTCCTTGAGACATTTTAATAAAATGGATTTCTAACATGATAGATTTTAAAGCATCTAATTAAACAAAATTATAAAGGCAACAACAGACCTTTCTCACAGTGGACATTTTGACTTGTCAAATAACATGAATACTGGCTGTGTTCAATTTACATGGACCAGTTCCAGGGCTCTGGTATTGTGCCCGCTGGCTCACTGGCAGAGCTTTCGGAGACCTCCAAATTAAATGGAGCCATCGTTAATGTTATTAGTTCCACCTGTTTCCTGCTGTATGACAAGTCTGAACGCCTGCCATGAAAAAGGCTACCAAACTAATCCACTATAAGAGTTCACAGACTATACAGGATTTTCATGTCTGTAGACTTTCTTTATCTTCAAACAGGTGTAGTAACACCTCACCAATTACCTTCACAGAATCTCCTACAGATGATAAACTGGCATCATGTCCAGGTATTGTAAGAGCTTGTGTAGCCATTATGGACTCTGGGCTTTACAGCAGCATGTGTAAGGAACGCGTATCTGTCAAAATAGGGCCAAAAGAAGGAATGGAACTTTTCCACAGCAAAACAAAAAAAACACACACCAATAAAATAATGTGTCTAGTCATTTCAACAAACAAGTATCATGTTGTATTTGTACTGAAACAACTACAAGCACTGGGTGGGGGCTGTTGTACAATTGATCCCAATGGGCGTTTTTCACAGCAGACATTATGACTTGTCTTAGTAGGAAAAACACAGGTGTTACTAATAACACTCACGATGGCTCTGCTCATTTGAGTGCCCTAGTAAGCTCTTGTTAGTTTAATTATTTACACCTGTGCGTCTCCTACTGTGCCGTGTCAAAATATAACGATGTCCATGCTTGTGCCGTTTAAAAGAAGACCACAGCCAAACATTTTTAAAAATACTTTATTTAAAAGGGAATCTTGAGCTTTAATATCTCACTTCCCAACCACCAATGTTAACTTTTATGTGCCATGAAATAAAAGCTGGCCTGGAAGCTGTCTCCACATATAATGCTGATCTTACTTATCACCAAAAAAAAAAAAAAAAAACATCATGCAGAGAATTTCCTAATTCAGACATTGCAAGCAGTTATATTAACAGTATGTTTTACACATAACATACAAATACAAGGACACATTTTGCAGTATACATTTGTGGTGTCATCTACAGTTACAGGATAAAGGCAGTTTATACAGCACAGTTGCTCTCTTGCTGTCTCTCTTACATACACACTTAATACTTTTAAAGTTGGACACTCACACACACACACACACACACGCGCGCGCGCACACACAGATTCACAAAAAAAAACAAAAAAACATTTATAACAAGATTGGATTTGGTCCCAAACAACCAGTTGATCAGAGGGTTGCCATCACTTGCACACGGGCAGTTATTCATGAGAACCAGGAAGTATCCAGTACCAAACTTGGAAAAAATATTATGGGTCAGTTTCAGTGACGAATGTAATGGTTGCAAAGTCAGAGTTAACGTTGCATGTTTCAGTTTTCTTTGGAAACTTGGAGTTTACTTTGTCACACCCACAGATGCACACTTTCTGCTACAATACAAAAATACAAAGGTAAAAACGGAATATTTTTGCTGTTTAAAATACAATCTTGGTTTCCCACATTTCTTTCAAACGACCACAAATTACATGGATTGTTCTCTGAACTTTGATTGGTTTTGCTCCTCTCTTTGTCAGCCTCTAAGTTGAGACATTTTGGCGGAACAATGTAATCCCATTACATATGAAATATAAAAATCGATGAATAACCACAGGCAATTTTTATACACATTCCCACACAAAAATCGACAGTCTGGAGTAAACATAAAAACACATTCATTTATAGTATATTACATATTTATAATGTGAGGGTAACTATTTTTTACCATACATGAAAAACATCTTGCCATCAAAAAGATTAACAATTGCACATAATGGTTGGCTAAAATATTTCACATATGTGTAATATGACACAGGGGGACATCAAAAATGGCATTGCCATTAAAAATAGATCAACATTTGAACAAAATTGTACATTTGCTTTTCTTTATCCTTTACAAAATGAGGACATGATTTTTTTTTTTTTCTCGGAACAAAAAATGTAAGAAAAGCTGCTGAGAGTGTAAAAAACAGGCAGATCTGTGTTTTAAAACAGGCCCTTGCTTTTCTTCAGATTCTTTTGTTTCCAGTTTGGCAGAGCGTTGAACTCAACTCGACTCATCTCAAGCAGTGTCTGCAAAACATCAAACATTAGATTTTTTTTTTTTGTTTTCAACATTTTAGCTTTTTACTGCTTTTGACTGCTACTAAATGAATGAATGATATGAAACTCTTAAATTAAATACATTTTAATGACCTAACAAATACATAAAGTCTTCTGATCCTATTTGAGAGTAGCCAAGTGCCCTCTCCCTACCTTGAAGTCCTGGTCAGACAGGTAATCCTCCAGACGCAGAGGGTCCACTCCCTCTGGCAGCGGCTTCCTGGTCAGCTCCTCGATGGAGTACTGCTGCTTACTGAGCTTAGAAAGCGCCTCCTTTACTAACATCACCTTGTTCTTGGAGCTCTCGGCCTGCGTGCACACACAAGTGATGCAAAACAATGCAAACAAATGCAAAACTGAAATACTGTAGTTTCCATTCCTCTATTTGTTTAAGCTAGAATTAGACATCTTACATAACAGATTTAAATAACATCATTAAAATGTACAAATAATTCCTCCAGGAAAGAATCCAGTGCTCCAGAGTTTACTGAGGCTGATGGGAGGCTCAAATGACACTGGTTTCAATCCAAGATGGTGACTTTATCCTTGCTTGCTACAGCTTTAAATAGACATATCTGGAGGATGGCACTTCATCTGAACAGATCTGGTTGAGTGAGATGATTTGGATTCTTTCTAGTGTCGACTACATGGGGCGCAGCAGTCTGCCTGTCTAAGCTGTGAATGTGATACTGAGACAGCTTTCCTAACCCCAACATGGACTCGTGTAGTAAAAACAGAGACATCACAATGAAAAAAAAGAAAAAGTATCCCACCATTGAAGTGATACTGGTGTCCTTCTCCCAGTATGGGAAGATGTTGGTGAAGGTGAGAGGTTCACAGCCTGCTAGGACCAGATAGGCCAGAGGGGGGCGCCGAGGGTTCTTCTCTGTAAATCAAAGCATGAAAAACATGCTTTTGAGTTCAGTTCAAGATCCCTTTTGAAAGACAGTAAATGAGAGCACCAGTCCTGATCAATTACTATAGATGGTCAATTAAATCCTCACACAGACTATTTAGCCACAGTGGTTGTCTGTGAACTCTGACCTTTGCAGTACTGCAGCACGGTCTCCATGGCACACTTCCTCTCGTTGTTCCAGCGTATCTTCGCAGAGCCGGTACACTGTGTGTCTTCAGGCTGCCAGCCCTGCCACAGGTACACCTCCATACGGTTATCCAGCAGGAACAGGGCTGGAGAAGCAATAGCATGAGGACTAGATAAGATGGCAGAGCACTTACATGTATTATCCAGTAGCACTAAGAGGTAATATAGTCCAGGTAATGTTGTCTACTCTAGTTGCAAAAGCTAGAAGACAAGAAGGTTGCACATTAAGTCCCAACAATAAAACATATCCATCAACAGGGAACAATGTGTAACTGAATGTTTTGTTATTTATGTGTTATGCTTCTTTGTGTTCCCTAGATGAAAAACCTGACAAGACAAAAACACCTCTGATTCAGATTAAGGATGACTCTAACAAACACACACTGTATTTTTCAAGGTGAATCTCTACAATGTACAAATGATTTTGATGAATGACTCACAAGGGGGGAAAGCTTCAAAATATGGGATTGTGACTGACATCTAACTTAACAAAGAGAAGTCATTTTTTAGTAAAGAACTACTCTTTAGCTGCTTGTAAATAAATTCACTATTATATGTCTTCTTTGTCCGGCAAGGACCAAACATTTTACAGCTACATTTCTATTCCAGTACTGACTCCAGCTGGCTCTTTAACCTTATTCTAGGAGAACATATCAGAAATGTAACATTGCTGCAGGTGTGTTTGATACCTGGCTGTTGTGCGGAGTAGAGGTTCTCCTGCAGAAAGGGCATCGCCATGACTCCCTCTGTCACCCTGGCTGGATACAGCTGCTCCTCCCCTTCGAACACCCCGGAGCTGGCGCTCAGCCGGAACAGCCGGGGTGTGTAGTTGTACTTCCCTGGATCTGGAGACAACACACACACGTCTCACCACATCAGCTCACGCATTGAACAGAAGCAGTCATTGATGATCTTTCTCTCTCTTTCTTGCTGTGAATTGTGTGTGAATGTGAGGACGCACCTTGCAGCATACAGTCGTAGGCCTTCTTGTCCTGCGGGCCCAGAGCCTTCGTGAACTCTGCAGGTTCAGATCCTTCCTCCACCTCCTCCACTTTCACGCTGCTGGTGCTGCTCAGACCTAACTCTGAGGGACGCCTTGAAGACACAAAACACAGAAAATTGTTTGTCCACATCTGTCCATCCACTAGACATCTACTTATCCATCTGCCTCTGCCTTACCTCTGAGTTACTTTGTCCGCAGCTCTCTTGGCCACCTGCCTGGCGCCGGCGTGTGCTTTACAGCCGTGCCACAAGTAGAGGTGGCCTTTCTGAGCATTAAGAAGCACCAGGCTGGCACGAGAGCGCAGACTGGCACGCTGGCAATCTACCTCCACCAGTGAGGCCTCCACCTCGGCCTCACCACGGACACAGAACAACCTCCAGCCACCTGGAGAGGTGGACCAGACATGGTTACAAGTGTTAACACTGCAGTAATTCAATGAGTTAATTTGGTCTACCCTAATCTAACAATGAATTTGATACAGTATTTTATACAGTGAACCAAAGCTCTACATAAATCAGCAGTAATACAGTACATGTTTTGTTTTTGGTTTTTACCTGTGTTGTTGGCACTGTCTTCTCTACTGCCCTTGTGGATGATCAAACCTCCCTGGAAAAGCTGGAGGAAGCACGGAGGCTCTTTTCCCTCACTCACCAACACCTGGACAGCCAATCAGATACAAACAGATGAAGACAAAAATGACATTTTATTGATTGTGTGTGGCTGTGATGACCCCATACTCACTTGTGACCCCCTGTGGCTGCCCAGCTCCACTGTCATTAGTGCCGAGGTGCCTTTCTCACTGATGCTGGAGTGATGGCCTTGCCAGAAAAAACAAGCGGCCCTCTCTCTTCCAGGGGCGCCGGCACTCAGCTCCCCGGGTTTCTGCCGCTTCCCCACTGACAAAAACAGAACAGAACCACAGTCAGCCCAGTGGATGAAGTCAGGACTTCTGCTTTATACAACCCTAAAATGTAACGCTAAAGCCTCTCTTCTTTCAAACCTCATTAACCACAGTTAATTCCTCGTTCCTCTAAGCACAGATGCTGTTTTTCAGTTGCACTCTATCCCGACTAACAAGTGAAGTTGGACAGATACTAATTCCTTCTGCCATTAAACTTTTCCCAGGTCTCAGTACTTTGTCTTCACAATCGAACCTCCCATTTCACAAGTCCCCTGTTTCTTCTTCAGGCTACCTCTGTGTCAAATCCACGACTCACCGAGTGTGGTGATAGAGTACTTCCAACGGATGATGTAGGCGTCGCCCTCATGTAGTTGGCCCAGGCTCTCTTCAGGCAGCTCCTCCTCCCCGTGCTCTTTGATGTGCCAGGCGTCTACGGCCACTGTCGCCAACTCTGCCTGTCTTCCGTCGTCTGCCCTCACCAGGCCGTGGCCCCGCTGGACGTTCACCCCCTCCAGGACTGTCTTCACCGGCTCCGGCTCGTTGTCCAGCAGTGCCTTGGCATCGCATGGCTGCAGGTCCAAGTCGAATGGAGAGCGTTCGGTGGAGTTGACTGGGCTCTGAGGAGACAAAGGGTGTTTTTAGTCAGTTTTAAAATGTGTTACTTATGTCAGTGTATTCATTAATTGAACCACTGCAGCAAAACAGTGTTTCTTCTTAATTCCTTTAAAACAGATACCTACAGATCAAGAGGCCACAAGAGAACAAGACATAATGAATGTATCCTAATTAACACTAACCAAATATGAACCCAAAACAGGGACAAACAAGCAAAACAGATTTATGGAAGCTGTCACTGATTCACATATTGTATGAAGAGTCACTGCTAATGATATGTTAGCCTAATCCCGTCTACCTTGATTTCCTCGGCTTGAGCAGCCTCCTCCTTCTTCCTCTCAGCCCAGTCCAGGAACTTCTCTCTGAACAGGGCCGTCTCATTGTGCTCCGACAACCGGCCAAACAGAGCCCAGCTCGGACGACCCTCCCCCTGCCTGCAAATCACACACGCACACACACACACGGAAATCATTTAAAAACCTCTCCTTTGTGCAGCTGTACTGGCACGATCAAACCACTAGGGGCTACAATAACACAACAAATAATCTAACAAACTTTGCCATCCATTCATGCCCACTTTAAATCACACTAAATTGCATTCATCAAGTACAAAGCAGGCGTCCAAAACAATTAAAATAAATACCCAAAAGTGCACCACAGTGTACTTTTACAATTGTTTTAACTGCTGTAAAAGGTGTAGGATTAACATGTAATACTCACTGAGGCACGTCCTTATTCGTGCAGGAGGCATCTAAAGGGTTGACTCTGCAGTTGCTGTAGTCATAGCTGCCGCTGTAGAGCTGTTTGCCCAGTTTCACAGCAACTTTTCTCTCACCCAAGGGCACGTCTTTCCCATGCCAGACGTACACTTCGCTGCCAAAATCAAACACTAAGACCTGGTGTGAAGTATTGGAAGCAAGGGAAAGGGGGAGACAAGATGGAAGAAAGTTTAGGGTTTTGCAGTTATTACAACATGTAAAACAACAGAAACAATGTGTATTCAAATGTCTGTTTAGATTATTACAGATGCTTTATGAACATCTCTAACTTTTATACCATCCTTTTTCAGACTTTCAATGCAGGTCCTGGACTTTTCTAGGTGTAAAATGGATCAAATGTGTTTTCCACACTTCCCAGACATATGAGGTCATAACTCTAGTAGTGATGTTACCTCTTTAGAGTTGAGCAGGGAGACACTCGGGATGGAGGCCCAGGCATCTTCGTGAGGCACCAGTTTGTCTCCCTGGAGTCTGTACACCCCGTTAGAGTCTAACACCCCACTCTCATACAGCTCATCCTCCTCTGGCTCCCCTGCCCCTATCACACACACACACACACACACACACACACACACACACACAGCACAAAGAGCAGAGTAAGTGTGTGTGTAGGGTGCCAGGGGGGGCTCGTGGTTAGACAGATAATCCTTTGAATGCTGCAGTGTGCATAAGGCAAACAAGTTCTATTAAAAAGCTTTCTAAAAAGCTAGTTATATTATAAAAAAGTGTTGTGAAACAAGGGCTGCAGTTGTCACTCACTCACTAAAAATACCCTAATAACTAAATTTGTAAGTACTGCATTAACATCTGATGATCATGGGTATGTGAAGTGTGTATGAACCTCTGTATTGGGTATGTCCTCCCAGCAGGCTCCAGAACTCTTTGGCCCATCTGCTGTCAGTGTTGATGCCCTCCTCCAGCACTGTCACCTGGGGGGCCTTACACCCGAGGTCCCTCTTGGCCTGAACAAACGATGCCATCTCCGATGCCTGGTGGTCACACAAAGCAAATTCAAGTGGAAATGTTCATCATGCTGCATCAACACCCGTCTAAACATTCAGATCCAAAACTGGCTCTGAAACTTTTCTGAAGATTTTCATTGTGTGTGTGAGGTTCACCACCTCACCTTAGCTTTCTCAATGACATTGGCAAACTCTCCACTCCACATGAAGCAGTGCTTTGGCGTTATGAGAAGGAAGCAGTCGCCACTGTTTAGCGAGTGAGCTGTGGGCTCCACCAAGCGCACCTGCACGTGCCTCCGACCTACAGACAAAGCAGCTGATAAGTCTTTGCAACCAGACTTCAATAGCCTTAATCTGAAACATAAATCTCTGATAGAGATCTGTCATTAAATATTCTTTTTCTTTGTGGTTTATTAACTGAACATTCTGAAAAAAATGACACAAGAAAACACTTTCCCCTTAACAGCAGTTTCGAGTGTTATGTCATTCATTATAAATAGTTATGGGTAATAGATCACCACACATCACACCTGCGTTCAACAACTATGTATAGAAAACAAACACTCAGTACATTCTCTTGTTGTTTCTGACCTTTGATGCGAATGAGCATAAGCTTGTTGAAAGGCAGTGCACTGTTGTTGGTCACAACATCGGTGGACTTCACACTGCGCAGGCTGACCTTGCGGAAGTTCTCCTTGCTGGCGAGACCTGCCAAGGCCACATCAGCCAGGTTTGTTCTGGAGTGTTTTGCCACTTTGAGGGAGAGAAAACAAGAGGACCAGAGACAATTAGAAATGAACACAGTTGAACTGCCACACTGTGTTTTTAATCATTACTATTCCTTGATCTAATCTGCCATCTTGCTAATTCTAACAAATAATGACCTCAGCATGATTAATAATATAGATCATAAGAGACAGGACATGTTTTCTAATTTCTTCTTTCATCTGAGCTTTAGTAGACAGACTATACGTAGCTGTGGTGCTTGCTTCCTATTGTATAACCTGTGAGAAGTTTACTGAGGTCAGACTAGTCTGTAAAGAGTGTCTATAGAGAGGAACTGAATACAGGAAATACGTATGCAGCAGACTGAACACACAGTAAATGAATATCAGGTAACTAACAAGTACAGCTGCTTGTACCTTGGCCACATATACATGTAACCAGGTTCCTAAGACTTCAGCCAGAGTTAGTATTGCTGTCACGGCAGTGCAGCAGGATAAAACGATGCATGCTTTCAGAAACCACTAAAGGCCACTGGAACCTTTTAAGTTTATCAGGAACAACACAACATACCTTGGTAGAGCCGTTATACAGAAAATGTGGGTTGTGAATTTAATTTTTGGTGCTCCTTGACAGCTGTTGAGCCATATAAGACTCTGAAGCCTAGCTAGGGTAAGAACCTTGTGTAATAGCGCCACAGTAGGTAAGTTTGAGCAGTCTTACTCCTCTCCACTTGGATCCTCTTGGTCTCCACCGTGGCTACATTAAGCCTCTGCTCGGTGTAGACCTGGCGGATGTCGTTGCGGGCAGCCAGAGCCCGCAGAGGGTTCCTGGAGCCCTGATTCCTTCGCGCTGGTCGCACTGCTCGCTTGTGTTCTGCTACGGCTGAGGTGAGCCTGACGACATAAATACACAAAACAGTGGTGATTTTTAATTCAAGCAACCAAAGATCTGAGAATGACAGTTATTATTGTTATATGGTGTAATGTACAATAATATATAAGGATTTTTTCAATTCTGATGTTATTCGTGACCATTTTTTGGCCTTACATAATCATATGTTCTTTCAGTCATTCTCTCAACTCTCCAAGTTAAAATGTTTTACAAATACTTTTAAGGGAATGTTGTATGGATTATAAAGTTGCAACTGAATATAACTTCATTATTATGATTATCATGAACTGACTTTGGTGTATCGGCCTGGATCTGGCTGAGGTCGTCCTCTGTCAGAACCACACTGGAGTCCTGGAGTGTCGAGGGTGACACAAGTTTGTAGAAGTTGCCGAACGTCTCCTCATCATCCAGGGTCATCACTTCTTTCTCCGTCTCTTCGGTCACCTCTATGGTGGACGTCTTGCTTTTGCTCACACCTGACCCACCCAGCGTGGCAGGAAACAGGAGGGATGGAACAGGAAGTGTTACACAGAACTTTTCTCTGCTAATGATGTTTTTTTTTGCTGAATTATGCTTTTGGTGAACAGGACAAGGTCATGGAAAGGTGATTCAGATATTTACAAAATGTGGGTTACAGAGTGTTTCATAAACCAAATCATGTCCGTGTAGGTTAATCTACATAATGCTGCTTATCTGTAATGTTCAATATACACTATGGCTATGTGGCAGTAAAACAGACTTAAGATTGAAATTAAATAATCCTGGAATTACAATACAAGTGAAATAGGCCCTTAATAACACAATGTGTGATTAAATATCATCTTATGTGGAAAACAACAGCCAATAGGCGGATTGTACCTTTATTGTGGAGCTTGTCGAGGAAAGACTCGAGCTTGTCGAGCCTTTTATCTCCTTCCACCTTGACATCAGTTCTACTGGAGATTTCTGTCCAGCAAAAACAGAGACCTGATTAACTGTGGCTTAGTACACTGTGTTACAATACAATATTTATTTTTGGTATTAATATTGTTTTAAAAAGGTATCAAATGCTATTAAAATTACTATAGATTTAAATGAAATCTGTGTCATCTGGACTTAGTAGCACTTTGTGCCAAATATGGCCAGAAGAGTTCAATATACTTACAATATTTTTAACATCTTCTGTATTAACAGACATATCAGGTTAATCGCTTCATTGATTAACTGAAGGACTCACAAACTGATAATAGTTGAAGGGGAATGTCTATTACCTTCGAGCGGCTTCACAGGTGTGGCATTAGACTTCTTGAGAGAGATGAGAGGTGACTCTTCCTTTCCGGTATCTGACACAAGACCTGGTGGAACACAAAGGGAAAATTAGGGCTGCGTTCAAATGTCTTGTTTTGTCTGACCAACAGCCCAAAGTGCAAAGATATTCAGTTTACATTCAAGTATGAGAAAGACAAGCAGCACATTCTCACATTAGAGTAACTAAAAATGAATTTTAAAAAAGCCATTTTGCTAGAAAAATTACTGAAACCATCAGTGCATCAAATGTGTTGCCAAGTAATTTTCTGTTGATCGACTGATTACTTGACTAATCATTGCAGCTCCAAAGGGAATCAGTTTTGGGTCCCATCTTCATAGGTCCCACATACAGTCTGTATCCGACAACCCTGAAGATATCCAATCCTATCTAATGTGCTTGTGCTTGTTTATGGAGGATCAAATGTGACGCCGCAAAATGCTGTTGTAAGGGCTGCAATGGTTGTTTGTCCATTTTCACAAAATAATATTGGTTCGTTTTTTAACTTCATGTATCCTTTCATTTGCATTTTTCCCTCAGCTATGTAAGCAAAGTTTAAGACGTGAAAGACACTTGAAGGAATGCAAAAAAAGTCATGCAGTAGCACGGAGAGTTTGCAATACTGACTTGGCCTATCACAGCAGTGATTAATAAGCATGCTCCTCTCGTGTCAAGCCACACTGACTAAACACACTGTAGTTTCACCTCTCTTGGCCATGCGTCCAGCCACAGTGAACTGGGTGGAGTCGTTGGCTGCTCCTTTGCCTTTGTTCTTCCACTGCTCCTCCTTGTCTTTAAGGATCTTCATCCTCTCTGCCAGCGACATCTTGGGTCCCACATCTACACTCGCCGTCTGTTGGAACATTTATTCAAATACAATTCAACTTCAGATTTAGCATTAGGAGTTGTTTTTTTAAGAAATGTAGCTCATACACTCTACTGTCCACTTATTTCACACAGAAACAGACAGTTATGACGACACAGTGAAGTAACCACGAGTGAGCGAGAAAGGTTGCATGAGGATAGGAGAGACTACTGGTGATGGTGAAGGAAGACAGTGAAGCAACCTCACATGCAGAAATTAATTTAATAGGGAATTATGGAGTGTGGCTTCTCCCAAAACCAACTACTTCCAGAAGTTTTTACTGTGTTATTCAAACTTTATTTTTACAAAAAAAACATGACAAATGTTGAGGCCTGACAATAAAACACCAAAATCCCTGTTTATATACTGAGGCCATCCATCATCCACTATTCAGTAGAGCTTTCCTTACGTGATTTACTCCTGCTGCCATTTTTGCACCTGAACTCCACCATTAAAATGAATTAGCAGAGGTTTATTGGCCCCCCTGGTCCCAGTGGACCCCAGGAGCTGTTACGGTAATTAATGATATTCCACTCCTAAATATTTGAAGCATTTTATGGCCCTGCCTGGGTTTTTATTGGCTGCCTCCCCTTATTCATTCGCTAATAATGAGCAATTGACTGCGTGCAATGTACCATGAGTGGTGACTTCCTTTCTACAGTGGGTTACACACAGGATAGTCTTGCAAAGGCAGACCTATCTCCACACTATGACCGCACAGGAGAAAATAAAGTCCAAGCAGATAAACAGCATGAAACAAGGTTATTGTACAAAATAAGCCACAGAAAAAGAAGAAGAAAAAAAATATATCACAAACTCCACGTTTGGTGCTTGCATGTATTTCTATGTACACTGTATATTCTTGGGTGTACTTGTGCCTATATAAATTCTTATGAGAGCAACAGTGGTCGTCATCTGCAGTGTGTGCCGCAGTGGATGGAAGCAAATGACAAACAAATGATTGGGGTTTCCAAAACCAAATAGCTTGTTTCAGTCAGAGAGGAATTTTCTTTGTGGATGAACGCTGATCTGTGTGATCTGCTGACTGTCACACTGTAACTCATAGCACCATCTTTACTGTAAGCTCTGGAGAGTCAACTTAAACATTCACAGATGTCAGCAGCTTTAAAGCGAAAAAGATGTTGTGGCTAAAGTGGTGAACTGCTGTCAGTAGGCATTGGAATAGAGTAAGAATAGAGTTTTCTTGCAAAATCAGGAGTCTATGTTCTAATTTTTTACATTAAAAATTGATGTTGATACAAAAGCATAGGCTGAATGATTTGAGAAAAATGTCGAGTTGCTTAGAAAAGCAGAAGAGAGATGGCCTGGCGTCGAAGAGATTCTGTGACTGGGAGGTCAAAAGTTTAATCCTCACAACAGTCCTTGTGTCTAACAATGTATTTACTGTTGAACTGTCCCTGTGCAAGACTCTCCATCCCTGCTTAAACAATCATTGTTGATACCCTGGAAAGAAAGGAGCTGGAAATTGCCCTGCCATATAACAAAAAATATAGTAAAATTGAAATAACAAGCCTGAGGAATCCTACATTATTTGTCCTGAATTAATGTGACACATGCTGCAATATACAAACAGCCATGTAGTAACACAATGGAAAAACACCTTCCTTCAAACAATCTTCCACTCAAACAAACCATAACACACCCTCTTTCCCTTTCTCTCTTTGTCTCTCACTCAGTTTTTTTGTACTTTAATGTCAAACACATTTCATGATGTGGTTAAATGTTAGCCTGACATGAGAGAAAAGTTCAAAGAAATACATGTAATCATACTGGCATACACACAGAGACAACATACTAGGGCTGAACATCAAAGTGAACTCTTGCTGATTTCATAACATGAAAGAATATGATACATCTTCTGACATACAGAGCTGTTTCTGCATGTCTTGAAGGTAGCAGGAGGGAGAAAGTGGTGAAATCAACAACAAACCTTTTGTACTATTGGAGTAGATCCTGTTTCTTGTACCTTTAAACTATTAATACTCAAAAATATCACTCCTAATTGCTTGTACACTACTAGTCTCTTAGTACAATAATGCTTGTACATGCACGCAATATCTGTCATCTCACACAGTCCTAAAGCCTTCTCACACACTTAGAGACTGACACAGCCCCTCCAGCTTGCAGCCCTTCTCTGGAGTCAATCAGAGAGGGGAAATACCTTGGCCTGACAGGACCCCAGAGAGAGGGGAGGGGAGGAAAAGGCCTGGGCCTCAAACCCCCACAGGAAACCATTTTTCTCAGCCCTGCCTTACTGTACAGTGCAGGCAGTACCTCAGCCAAACCACTGACACAGATATCGACCAACTGAGGGTCAACAAACCACATTCATGTAGCAAAAGCGAGTGTGTCGACAGCTCTGATTTCTCAGTGGTAAGTGTGATAGGCTGCCCAGAGCACAGGTAGAGAAATCAGGGCAAAAAAATGAAGTCCATGCAGAGAGGCACATACAGTATGTACACACACTCACCTGAAGGGACTGGGAAAGGTTGACAGGAAGGTGTCAAAGTCAAAGAAAGGGGTAGAGTCCACAGGTGAAACTGGAAAGAAGGGTAAAATGGAGCAGGAATAGTAGAAAGAGGAGAAGAGGAAAGGAAAATTATCGTGTGGAGTGTGGAGGAGAAAAAGCATAGCAGGGAAGACTGAAGAAGAGACATGGGTCATTTAAAGCCTGGCATAAAGTTTGGGAGGATGGGAGAGAAAGGAAAAGGGAAATAGACTGTTTATAACAGAGCATGTGGAGAGGGCAAACACCACAAAGCAATGCATGTATGAATCATTCCAATTTATGAGGGTATGAAACTAGCCTCATGATTTAGTTGGAGTCAAGTGAAAATGTCTCACCCCGTTGGTGGATTTAACACAAAAAGATTCCTTTCAGTGTATTAAAACTTTCTACAAATGATGCTATGAGTTCCCTTTTAAATTGCCTATTTAAAGATCCCTTTTCAACACACTCAGTGTATTGGAGATAATCAACTCATCTTTAGTCGATTATCTCTAATACATTTTCTGGGAATCTACACACCAGGGACAATATTTCCAAATGAACATTAGTCTTAATGGTCTGGATCAGACTAGTCTTCAATGAGTCATCACTGGAATGCAACAGCTAGACATTTAGCAAATCCTGAAGGATTTAAAAGCAAACTGTAGATTTCAAAATATTCTTTTAATGTCTGTGAAGACAGTACACTTTAAAAATTGTAGATTTTTTAGATTAACAAAGAAGCAGTTTTCTGTTACTTTTATTATTTAGATACGATTAATCATTTACTAATGACATGCTGCAAACAGTCAATGTAACTTATGATTAATAACCATTATTCAAGACAAGACAGACCCTCTTTAAATTAAATTTACAACAAGGCCTCACTTTACAACACACCTGCGGTGTACAGAACAGCTTAGCAGGGTTAACAGGAAACATCTGGAGCTGGTTGAAGATGACCATGGTGTGTACCATACATGTTACATTCCCTGGTCTCCCACATATCAACCAAAGAGCAACAACATCTGCTCCGGCTTTGCAGTGTATGAGATAAAACGACATGCCTAAACATGAAAACCAATGGCCTTTCCTCAAGAGACAAACGAAAATCTAACAAGAATCACATGCAAGTAAATGCCCCATAGCTAATGCCCACATGGCATCAATGGCAATAATTTAGCCATTATCTCTGATGTGAGTTAGTTTCCCAGAGCTCTACAGTAGCAGCCACAGTGCACAGTAGGTTCCAGACCAATTCACAGGCAATAACCTCAGATAGAATTAAAGGAAGAAATCCGCAGACATTTTGGACACCAGTTTGGCCTTCTTTCATGCGTACGAGTGTTGAGGATGCAGTTTTTGTGCCATTAATGGAATTACACTAAATCTTTATGGACTCCTCAACTGTGTTGATTTGTCATATTGAAGACAGACCACACAAATACAAAATGACATCAGTTTTCAGTATTTAGTCGACTGGGGATTTGTTCAAATGTTTTGGCTGTCTGTACTTACTTATAAAGTGGCTTTTTCCAGACTAAGAGTGGATTTACTCTGAGGTTAGGTCATCCTTGGATGAAGGATGAGCCCAAACCAGAAATCCCCAAGGAGGATCATTGACAGACATCAAGCCAAGAGATGGTCCATATAAATAAACATGACATCACTTCAATCTTGGTGTCCAGTTGACTGTTTTGGGGATATCCATGTGGCACACACGGGGGTTTTCCACTGCTGTCGAACCATTCTTTACTAGCACTGGTTATTACAGAGTGTAGTGTTGTTTTTCTACTTAAAAACACAGCAAGGGTGGTCTTGTTTGTATAGGAGAAGAGCATGTTGAAACCTGCATGCACCACTTCAAAATATGTCAGTTATCTTGTCTATTAAACCTTCTACGCTGACCTGTGTAAAACTGTATGACCTGGATGTTTACATACATTTGTGGAGGGAATTCATTTTTAACTTTGAGGAGAAGAGAAGAGAGAAGAGTGCAAAAACCAACAAAGGAAGCAGGCATTAGCTTGGAGGGTTTGCAGGTGTTTGGTCATGGTGTAGGATTTTATTTTTACAAGGCGAAGGGGTGTGTCTCTCTTTCTCTTTGGGAGGCCAGCTAAGCCCTGGATCTCTGGCTTTGGCATCACCACTCCCAAATCTGCTGCACCCCCGAGCCCTCCTAACCTCACACCCTCTTGGCAGCAACTCCGGGAAATAAGCTGATTCAGCAGAGGAAGAAATGTGTCCGCAGCCAAATCTTTCTTTCCCTGCACACAAAGCTGAGGGAAAGCCTCAACATATGGCAGTATTTGCTCTTTGCCCTTTTACCAACTCCAAAAACAATGCACTATAGCAAAAATGGCTTTGATTTTTAAGATGTCTTGTAGACCTTTTATTCATACTAACCAACCAACTCACTAACCAACTACTAAACCCCACAACACAAAGAAAGAGTTTGCTCAATGAGTAAAAACTTACCTTTTTCTTCCAGGCATTTTCAGCCCCTTGGAGCTGACCGAAGCGATCCGCCAGTGATGTATGGATCAGCTCGGACGGCTTGGGCTTCTTCAGTCTGTCCTTCTTCTCACCTTCACTAGTGAACTCTGCCAGTCTGAACAATGCAGAAGAGACATTAGTTCTTTCCCCAGATTTTTCAAGTAAGCATTAAAATGCACTCTCTAACTCACCTTTGCTATATGTTTGGAAAGCCTTAACTTTAGCCTCAAGTTTAAAGATATGTAAAAGTTGTTTGCTAGAATCCATACAACTGCTGCTAATTACAAAAATGTACAAAGTTTCACTGTTGTCAGGTCTGAGCTATAAAAACTAAAATACTGTAACGTTGACACTCTACTATATGTATGTATATGTATCAATATTTGAGAGACAAACTGACTGTGATGACTTAAGTAAAACAGTATAAGTGTGTTCAGGGGTAAAGGTGTGCATCGCCCCTTTAGGGGAACTTCAAATCATAGACGTTTTTTTAAGTTTTATTTAATATTTTTTGAATTCCCTTCTTTGCATAGACAAAAATATACACATTCAGGCTTTATACTTAGTCCGTCATCATAATGCATGCTGTGTTTGTGTACATCCAATGACCTCTGTTTGAGTGAGGAGCCAATGCTTCCATCCAAACTGCTCTCCAGCTCCTCGACATCCTCCGACACTGTGGACGTCTGCTCCAGGCTCTCGTCAGGCGAGGGGCTGCGCATCTCCTCAGAGCTCCCCCTACTGCTACTGCTGCTTCCCTCCCTCTGTTGTCTGTCGATGCTGAAGCTCCCTCCATCTGTGATATCATCAGTTAATGACTCATCCTCTCTGTCATTTTCCCCATTGACCTCTTCTTCTTCTCCTCCTCCTATCTCCTCCTCCTCCTCCATCTCCTCCTCCTCGCTCTCAAGGTGGCTGAGGGTGACACTGCTTTGTCGGGCTGGTGTGCACTCTGGCGTCGAGCCCTCGCTGTGGTCCGACTCCACGCTGGTGGAGCGGCTTTTCTTTAGGATTCCCTTGATGCCTCGAGGCCCCGAGTCTTGGCGCTGCAGCCTGGCAAGCTGGCAGGGAGGAGAGGGAGAGGGAGAGGGAGAGGGAGAGGGAGAGGGAGGGGGAGAGGGAGAGGGAGAGGGAGGGGGAGGGGGAGAGGCGTCTCTGTTCTTGCTGAGGGCTGGAGCTCTATCAGAGAGGAGACTGGAAGGCTGATGTAGAGAGGGAGAAAGAGAGAGAAAATTTTTTTTTACTGCCAGCCATAATATTTATAATACCTGGAAAAGACGACTACTTGATGTGTATTCTGTGGTCCTTCATTATAGACCAACATTTTCCAGTTTCAGCTCCTCTGCAGTTTCCACATAAACTGTGAAAACCCTTTTTATTATTGCTTGTCTCAAGGGTCCAAAGACTGTATAATATGTAAACATACAGTACTAGTCAAATGTACACAAACACAAACACATACTCCTGTTCCAACTACTACTGTTTCTGCTTTCAGTGATATACTGCTGTTATCAAGAGACTCTGGGTTATTAGGTGTCAGGTGAGCAGGGTGAGGGAAGACTTAGGGCTTGAGAAAGCCAAAACAATGGTGATTAGAAAAAGGGTGAAAGTGAAAATCCAAGAGTTAATGGGTGAAACAAAAAGAAGCAAACAGTGTATCAACAAAGATTGAGTGGGATTCATCCTTTGTCAATAAATCTGCAAGACTTGTTTGGGCTGGAACAACAGCAGACGTCCTACTGACAGATCAAAGGTCAGGAGGGAGTGCTGATTTATCAGGAGATGAGGGAAGAGGCAGATTATGAGGCCAGCTGGGTCTGAAAGTGCAACGCTAACCAGGTGGTCTTCTTAAATGAAAAACACCAGTGTGTAAAACGTGTGGACATGTGTGGCTGGTACACAGTACGTGTAGATGCTTTGATTACTTGTGAGGATGAGGATCAGTTTACGATATGGGTGACGTAATCACATTTTGTCCAGACAAGTTGAAGAATGTGTGTGTGTGTGTGTGTGTGTGTCTGCGTTGCAACTGTACATCAGTGACATGAATTACAATCTGCACGTCAACTTCAAAAACAAAAAACGAAACAAAACCAGACCCAGAGGTAAAGAGAGCCAAAGTTAAGGTGAGTAAGAGTTTTGAAGTTGGCTCGCGTGCGGTGCTAAGCAAAAATATGATCTTTCCAAACACAATCCAGAGATGACTTTTATATTTGAGCCTATTGAGTTATGAAAACCATGTGATATTTTTACGATGGAAAAAAAAAACAAATACTGACCTTCTTTTCTTCCACAGTGGCAGCATATTCACGCTGCTCCTGCCATGATGGTTCACCTGTGGCCTCTTTCTCATCCATTACCTCGCTTACATCAGTTTTGGGAAGGCTGAAATATCAGGAAAAAAAGGGAAGAGACAAAAAGAGAAAAAAAACATTTTTTTAAAAATACATTTGATATAAAAATAATTCAGCCATTATATTGCAAGAAAGAGCTGGCCACAAACTAAGAAATGTAACAATCATTAGTCTGCTGTGCCACCGCGACATCTTCCTTCTGTTTTGGATATATTACCAGTGGTTAGGGATATAAACAGTTACCATTAGTATTTATTAGGTTATACTAAATGTACTAAGAATACATTAGTAGATACTACTACCCTCAACTGAATGTTACTAAATCTCTGGGTAAAGCTTTTGTATTCTACATAACTGCAGAAGATTTTGACTCTGGTTTCTGTTTTCCTTGATTTTTACTAACACACAGGGCGTTGCCAGAATCAATAAACAGTCACTGATTTGGTGCTTTGTAATCAATCTGGGCACTGAGCCAGCATAATGATAAACACACTGAACATGTTCAATAAGTAGGTCCACAGGCTCATAATCATCTCAACTGATGTGAGTGTTTTGAACCTTTGGAAGGCAGTGAGGCTCACAAACATTCGCTTTTGCTTTTAGCATCTCCTGAGCAATGTCTTTTTTTATGTAATGCTTTTGTTTTTGTAGTAAGTTCTTCAAAATGGACGTTTATTTATGCGAAAGTGTTTGGTTTGTTGCATGCGGTGCAATGGAGCTTTGCTAAAAAGGTCAGTGACTAAGTTCAGTTGCAAATAGTCAAATATACTGATTATCACTTGTGGGTCAGTTCTAACTCCATGTGGACAAAAAGGGAAAGGAATGAACTTATGTCTTTAACCTATCTAGACACACACACACACACACACACACACTTCTCATTGATAGATAATACAGATACACACACTCTCCAACTCAGTCCAGACTTTTTACTCCAGTGGTTACAGCGCTAAATACAATCTGGCTCTCACGGCTGCTGCTATTAACTTCAGTCTGCCATCACCATGGCTACAACATAGCCCTGAGTGTTTGTGTGTTTGTGTGTTTATGCGTGTGCGTGCATGTGTGTGTGCGAGAGAGAGAGTGTGTGGTACTGGAGAAGCTCTGCAGGTTTATCTGGTTTATCTCTGCAGCTGTTTACATCATTAGACAGCCTTTGAATTGGGCTGTAATTACCTCAGTGCTCCGCTCAGTCTGCTCGGTCTGTGTGTGAGTGTGTCAGTTGGTTTCAGGGTGAATCTGTTTGTTTTGTCTGCTTGTGTTGTAGCGTATGTAATGTACTGCAGCCCACAAAATCTATTACTCAAATGGTGGAAAAGAAGACTCCATTCAAAGTTTAAATTTAATTAGTCTGATAAAATGGTCCGACCGTGCATGCTGCCAACACTATGGCATACACTTAACAACATATCAAAAAAAGAACCTTCCAGCAGAAGCTATACAGTTTCCATAGAAAAGTAACAATTCTGCTATCCTGACTAATTAATTTAGAAGTGAACTCTGCTGTGATTAAAAATCACTCTGAACCTGCCCACCTGGTAGAGGAGTCCTCTTCGTCGCTGCTCATTAGCTGACACTTCAACCTGTTGTTGGCACGTCGGCCGCTGCTTCCATCCTCCGTCCCCTCCAGGTCCTACGGGCAGAGAGGAGGGTAGCCTAAACGTTAGGATTATGTTTGAAAGAGATTCTGCCTAAGTCCTACACCAGCTATAAAAAAACAAGTCTTGATAAGGGAAGTGAATGAATGAATGAGGCTCCACCCCTACACTTGAGCAAAGCAGTTAACCCTTGCAAATGCTCCAGTCGAGTTACTCAGAGTTCAGTGATTGTGAAGTATGTGCAGTCAAAGAGCAACAATGAGAAATCTACCCACCCTGAGTACATACAGTGAAAAATAAAACAGAGAGAGATGAGTACTGTTGGTACTGCATTTTCCACATTAAAGTAAAGGGCCCTCAAGGGAACCATTATGTATTTTTGTCTGCTTTTTTTTAACCATCTTTAAAGGTTAAAGATGCCCTCCAGGCATATTATATGACATAAAAATACTTGAATAACAATTTGTGTCTGATATGTTTTTTCCACAAAAAAATAAAATTACCTGGTTAAAAATTCTTAAAATTACATCTACACCTCCCTCACTGAAAAACTCCAGAATCTATGAACATACAAATTTGTGTCGTTTCAAAACTTTAACTGATGGACACAAGATGCGTCCTACTTCACTGAAAAGTCCACTCTCTGTGTAGGTGTGCTGGAGGCGTCAAGTTTCCACATCACACATGTGTAAGCTGCATACTGGGCCACAATTGGCTCCTACAACTAGTTGTGATGTCACAAATCACGTACATACAACTCCGATTTAAGGTGAGCTCAGAGAAACTTTCCCCCTTCAGCAGATGAAAGTGAAAACAGACTTCTAGGGTCAGACTGCACATACATCATTCTGCTCAGTGAAGCTCAAACATCCAAATAAAGGAACAAAAAGATACATTTGAGTGTAGGGGGACTTAAACTTTACTCAAATAGGTCACTGTCTATCTGACTCACTGTCCATTTTAAGACCTGAGGGATAGACGCATAGTTGGCAATGTGGGGTGTTATCTTACAACATCACAGTATTAGCTGTTTACAACTAAAACAATGAGTGATGAATGAAAAAAGATATATCAGCAAAAATGGACATAGGAGGGTGGAGATAGACAGAAAGAGAAAAAACAATACAATGTGTGGACAACTTTGATGGGTAAACAATTCAGCTCCAAGGTGAATTCAAATCCCACAAACTAAGACATGTGCACCAACAATCCTTCGTCTGCTGTGCTGTCTCAAAATAGAAATTTAATGTGTTTAACACAGCTAAAGATGAATACAAACAGAGTATCAATACCTGCTGTTGTCACAAATTCCAGTTCAACCTGACCCAATAAAAAAAGAGGCGATTTAAATGTCTCACATTATCTCTTTGTCTATCTTTCGTAGTCTAGTCCTCAGACTTTTAAAAACATGCGTACAGTGTGAACCATGCAGCCGTGTGAGACCTTTTTGTCAGTAAACACTTTACTGAGGCCCTGGGGTGACCTGGTGAAGATAAGTGGATCTCCAGCTGTGAGACTAGCAACGGAAATCAAACGCTCTTTTTTCACTAAATTACATACCAAAGCTTACAGAATTAGAGGCCTCTTACAAACTGACTGATGCTCACTGATTATAAAGAAGGAACTTGTTTTCCACCCAGCATGAATGCATTGCCTTCTGGAAAACACGTTTTTATGTACTCAAAATATAAATGAGCTGTATCTTTCTCCAGAAATCTCCATGTACACATTTTATTGCCTCCATCCATGCTGGAAAGCAGACATACTGTAACCCCACTCCTTTTCTGTCTCTCCTGCTGGAGACACTGACTCACTGGCTTTCAGCAGGGACTGTGGAGGAGAAATTAGTGATAAGGGAAAAGTGAAGACAGCAAAGGGGTATCCATCACTGCTGATGACTTTCGAGTGAGACACCTTAAAATAACAGAGACCTAGTTCAGAACAAAAGACGGAGAGAGCAGAAAAAAGAGAGAAAAAAATAAGTAGTGTGATTGTAAGATAGCCTTGCTTGTTTTCCCTGCAGGTTTTTGGTTGGAGCAACTTGCTGCCATCTGGGTTCACTTGGCCAACCTTGGCACTGCTCCTGGTCTGTAAAGGCCAAGTTAGAATAGCTATTTTACGTCCAATATTATGAAACCTAACCACTTCTGAAACTTAAGCAGCCTGGGAAAGTGAGATAATCTCTGCATTTTTAAGCGCACAAGTGTATATCTCCCATAGGATTGGGGGCATCAAGTTTTTGTTCGTGGATCTTTTAGCTCTCTAGACTTCTCTTCCCACCGCTGCTTTAAGACCTCCATGGACTGTGTGAAGTCACGACTTTGGCCAAGTGTGCATCCAGGTGCAGGACAACTCAGTGCTGTATGGAACAGCTCAATTTGTTATTAATGGAGCAAACTTCCAAGGGGGGTTGAAGCATACAGCAGCTGCACTGGAAAGGGCTGGGAGTAAAACAGCGAGGGAAATGAAAAGAAAGAACCATAGACTCTCGGAAAATATAGATGCAGCATCTCTGACATCACTCATCCATTTAAATTGTTGTTTTGAAGCTTGGATTTGGTTTAGTGTCTGCTGTCATTACTAAGTAATGCGTTGCACCCAACACTGCTTGAGACCAGAAGTTGTTTAAACTTATTTTCCAATAAAAACAAATAGAAAATCAAGTGTTGGGGTACCTACTTTGCCTCATTCTGAGGCCATGAAAACCCCAAAATGTTTGACATAATTAAATATATGTACTATATAGTGTACTATAAGTACTTTAAGTTTGTTACACACACACAATCAATCAAACGATAAAAAACATTTTGATAAAGGGAGTAAGAAGAAAAACCTAAAACATCATACCTTAAAAAGAGACATCTTGGTAGTCCTCTTGGCTGAGTCCACAGGCTTCTCGTCAACTGAAAAGAATACGCACACACACACACACAAGGTTGACCATGAATACAACAGTGAGAAGACATTTTCACACAAACTCCCACACACAGTCAAGATATGCTGCACTCAAAGGAGCGATGAGCTGCACACACACACACACACACCAGAGTCTTTCCAGGTCAAGTGGAAGTTTTACTTGCAGGGGGATTACAGCTTAATAAATATAGACATGAAAACCGACAGGATATAATCTTATTGGCTTCACAAGTGTTTTTCTAAGGTGTCTTTGGATCAGAAAAAGAAATGAATGTTGTGATATTTCCCCCGCCTCAGGATGAGTTTGAAAAGTCACTGGGCTCCAGTGGATTCAGACATACAGGGAAGATAAATCCGTACTATATTATCTGTATCAGTGAGTCAAGAGTTTATGGTGAGATAATGGACTTTTTAAAGAAAGGAATACCATTACTGTGCCTGTGCATATGTGCGCGAGAGAAAGAGAATTATTTCTCATGTGAGCTGTCTAATCAAAAACAGCCCAGAGAATATAATCTTCTAATCCGAACAAAAGGAAACTATTAAATTTAATGGAATTCCAAAACAACACAAATTTCTTAAGTCAGCACACTCAAATTCTCCCACTCTAAATCTGTTTTTATTGCCTTGACAATGTGCCATTTCAAACCAAAATTATTCCTCCTCCTAAGAAAACAAAGGAACAAACAAATCCAAATGATGTCTGACAAACTCTCCTTTTCCACTGGAAAAAAACTGTGATACTTTAGTTTTGATTTATGTTTCCACGCTCCCCTGCCGTCCAGAACTTTGCATGATTTAGATCAGATGATGAAACATTATGCATTTCAGACTGGTGACTCCACTCAGACTGTACTCTTTCAGCTTTGACTCCAGTCCAATCTTTTTTACATCATCATCCATCCAATGTCCAAGCGAGAGACAGAGAGAGAGAGAAAAAAAAGAAAAACTCAAGAGATGGAAAAACCTCCACTTAAGTTTACTGACTTTTCCACGAGTGCTTTCATCCATCTCACAAGGCTGCTCACTTATAGCTGCTGAGATCTTATTGGATGGGCCTTTGACCTTGTAATGGCCAATGGAGTCTGCACATATGTGAATATTAGCCAGTAGTAATTCATTAAATCTGCATAATATGTTTTACAGCAGAATTAACTTTCCCCCACCACAAGGACAATGTAATATAGAGTATTTACTTTAAATGTACACACTCCACCTGTGTGGATATGGTCACCTACCTAGTTTATATTGATTATGTGGGTGATAGCTGAGAAATGGGTACTTAACATGTCTGGATGCCTTTCCAGCACATTTCTACCTGTGCTGACATCATTCTGAATGCACTCTTCACTGAGAAAGTGCACTTGAGCAGTGGAAACAAGTATCTAACTGAAGGCTTATACAATCAGCTCAGTATGAACCAGTTGAATGTTTGTATGTATGTACTGCTGGCTTGTGGGATAGCTGAAGTGTCGGGGAAACCCTTGATGTGATCCTCTGCCAGCTTGGACAGGAAGCTCCATCAGCCATGTGAATGAACTGCCAGTGCTCTCACACGCACTTGCTTTCACACACGCACACATCTCAATTAAAGACAAACAGTGACCGTCCTTTGTGCCTCTTTCTGTATCTTTGGTTCTTTCTTGTACAATTTTTACTCTGTCTTCCAACCAGAGAAATACACTGGTCGTTTTTCTTCTCCAGTCAGTTAATCTACAAGACATGTTTGGCAGATAATCAATCAAAGCAAAGGAAATCTTCAGTATCGAATATCATTTTTCATTCTGTTTTCTGTCTAAATCAGTCACATGGTTTAACAGGCTAAATCGTACTAAAATACATCATGACATTTGATCTTAGATACTTGAAAACATACATGATTATTTCAACTAGAAACCCATTGAACTCAGTGAGGTTAACACGAGTTTAACCTTTTACAATGTCATTTTAAATACGTCATTAAATACTCTGCAAAATGTATTTAAAAATTAAATAGTAAAAAGATCTGGGAAATATTCAGTTAGGGAACAAATACAGTAATTCAATGTCCTGTTAGTGTTAACAGACCTGACCTATGCTTTGTTCCAGTTTTAGCTCTCTTGCCTCTCTGCATGATTAAATAATATGTTTTGATTAAATTTGAGAATCATTTCAACTTGATCTACCAGACTTCCTGGTTTTAACTTAGAAGGTAAAGAAATGTCAGTTTACATTGTTGAGCAAATAAGACATGTTACACAACACTGCTTCAAACGTCCTGAAATATTGAAATGACTAAATAGAGCTGCTTTGCTCTTCGGAGTGGACCTTTCTATCACTGTCAGTATCTTTCTTTCTCTTGTGTAGTCTAGCACCCACCCCCGCACACACACACACACACACACACACACACTGGCAAGCAAGCAAGCACAAAGCAAGACAGCCAAATCAAATACATAAGCAGAGAAACACATTTAGACAGGCCAACCATTGGGTAAAAAGGCATGAGGCCACTGTCACAGACAGGCAGACAGACAGACAGACAGACAGACAGGCAGACAGACACTCTGTGGGCTCAGGTGGCTGAATGTGAGTCGGAAAAAAAGCAGCCAGCGGCCTGTGTGTAAACTTAGCCATTTTCTTCTCTCTATAGCAGCAGGCTCCAAAATAAGTTCAGAATGCTAGCTGGCTAAAACAAGCTTCCAGTATAATTGCATATGATCAAACACTTGTAGAGAAACACACACAAGTGTAAGCGCACACCCACTAAGTCACAGTCTTTGAACAAAAACTCTGCAGACACGTGCCAAACATTATCTCCCTTATTTTTTGAAAGAGGAAACCATCGCCTGAGGCAAAACATTCACTTTAAATTATACAGCGAACAAAACAGACAGAGCCAAAGACATCAGTAGATCTGTTTTCTTTCACTCCTCCTCAGTGGCAGAGTATTAAAACAGCCAACATCTATAAACCAGGTAGGTGATCTGACATCAGCAATGAGCTCAGTATTCCTTTAACACTGAGTAATAGAGAGAACTTGAATGAGTTCAGGGATAAAGCAGTCTGTGGAACAATAAAGGATCTGAGTGCAGTGAAAGTGGAGGGTTCGTCTTACCCTTTGGCTCCTCTGTGTCATCAGTTTCCAGCAGCCTAGGAGAGAGAGAGACAGAGAGGCACAGACAAATGAGGTCAGTCTCTAACATACTGAAGTGATGACAGAAATTGCGTGTCTGTTACAACTGAGGCTTGCAAACCTGACAGAAAAATGAGAATATTAAGTCTTACTTATACAACTATTATCCAAAAACATACACTCAAGCCACATAAGAAAATATAAACTTACTGTGCTTCACATGATATGCATCCTACAACATTAACTCATGAGGCTCTCCCAGTCCCATGTTGGCAATGATATAACAGCAAAGCCTGTGTAGCATGTGAAGATGGCCAATCATCTCTAAGTAATGGGCGTTAAATATGGATGGGGACAGCAGCTGCCTGTGGGGTAGCAGCGATGATGTAACAGGAGGAGGGGAGAGGACTGCTTTAAACACAATAGAGAATCATGGAGGACATCTGGGAGGGGTCAGAGGTTACTGAAGAAGGGGAGATGGCCCCTAGGCTGATCTGCACGTTCAGGATACAATGCAGGCATTTTTTTAAAGGTTTGGTAATGGCTACATGAAGTCAGATCCATTTCCGATCCGTGTACACCGCACTGTGCTGTGCTCCAATAAAACTGCAACCATGCACCGTTGTGAGCAAATGAGCTGTGGCATGCACAAAATAAACAAACAACAGCAAGCAGTTTCACTGAGCGATGCAGGTGAACCAAACCTCATATTATGCAAAATACTACAGGACATTGCATCAAATAATACAGCAAACATGCTAAAAGAAAACTAGTTCATACGACGTGTTGTCCAACCTCGTCGGAAGGCAAAAGTTTTTGTTTATATATGGGAATGACAACGCACATTTTCAGACAGTCTCTCCTGGAAGGCATTCATAATGTTGCACTCGGTTGTTCACATGAAAAGTGACAGAAGTCGTTGTGTAGAGAATGTAAAAAGAGAGCTACAGAGTGAAGTTCAAACCCTGCTCTCTCACCTCCACACACCTGGCCAGTCACTGTGTGAAGTGGGTGTGAATGCCTGATTGAAAGTTTTGGAAAGTTACAGAAAATGCCGGACACAGCCCCAATTCCGACGTCGGAAAGGTGTTGGGGTACAGGCTTTCTGAAACTATTCAACCATCTGACAAGCACTTCTGCTGGAGAATACTGGCCCCTTTAGCGTGGACGGTGCAGCTGTATTATGTAGGAAAAAACAAAAATATAAATAAATATTGAACCTGACTCAGTATCGTCTGACTGACATGTTTGAGTCCCAAAACACTGTTGAAAAGTAATTTTTACAGCAGTATATTATTATGAGTAATTTTGGGTTTGGGTTTGGCTACCACGGAAAGTTTTGTCACTTTTGGGCTGGCACGCCTCAGTACAGCTTTGAGATACAGTGGGGAATCTAAAAATGCCAGGCCAAGGTATTTATGGCATGTGAATATGGTGCAGTTGGAGATGGGAAATGTGATGAAAGATCATAAATTGATTGTATAATGTAATACACAGCATTCTGTGGCTGTGTATTATACCCATGAACTTTAAAATGATTACATAGTGTCACATAATTTACTAAACTTCAGCCACATGGGTAAAAGCATTACAGTACGCAACGTTCGGCTACTAGAAAATCTGTTTGCAGACCTTGATGCCACCTAGTTCTCAAACTACTCCAACACCCTTGTTCTGCAATTACAAGGCTCAGTGACATTTCATCAACTCCACCCACACTTTGACTGCCGGCTGAAGGGGAGGGGCCGCACACGTCAGTCGTATGCTGCCATAAAAACTAACCAGAGAAGAAGAGTGGAGTGCAGTGGAGAGAGAGAGGACGTGAAGAGCAGCAGCAATAGAGACAGAGTAATGGGGGAAGTTGAAGAGAGAAAAGTTAAACACACATTCAAATCAAGGCCGGCGAGCCATTAATCAAACACTTACAGTAAACTTCCTCACTCTTTGCTGTATTAAATTATGTCACACACACAAAGCATCAAGTGAGAGAGTGAAACAGGGAGAGAGAGGGTGAAGAGTACTGAAGGGATATAATCATGACTGTAGAATTGTTAAAAGATTTCATTTTAATGTCTCTAATTTGCGCACTTAAGTGTTGGAAAGCTCAGTCCTTCATATGGTTTGGCCATGTAAACAGTAATTATCCCAAATCCCATTCAGTCCTGTTTATAATCCAAGGTGTTTGGCTAACCCCAACATGCCAGCAGCACAATTACTGGTGTTTACTACACACACTTAATAACACACAGAACATCGAACCCAAAATACTACAATATAGCCTTCACACTATAGATGAATATAACCTGAATAAAATCTTCTACGAATCAACTGCATTTTTGTGTCACATGCATTGACGTAAAAACAGTTTCATGTACAGTGTTGTGTACAGTTAACTATAAATCTTTCCAACTCCCATAATCTTACTTTTGTACATTGAAGTGTTGTATGTTGATGTCTAGACCTGCAACGATTAGTTGATTAATCGATTGAAAGAAAATGAATTCTGATTTCTATTTTGATAATCGATTAATCGTTTCAGTCATTTTCCAAGCAAAAATGTCAAAGATTTTCTGGTTCCAGCTTCTTAAATGTGAGGATTTGCTGATTTTCTTTGTTATTTATGACAGTAAATGAAGAGTCTTTGGGTTTTGGACTGTTGATTGGACAAAAGAAGCAGTTTGACATCACTCTGGGCTCTGGGAAATTGTGATGAGCATTTTTTCAACATTTTATAGACTAAACGATTAATTGATTAATCATGAAAATAGTCGGCAGAGTTATAGATAATGAAAGTGAACATTAGTTGAAGTCCTAATTATGTCACAGGATGATTATATACGGCGTGCAAACTAATCAGTGAAGAACCTTGCAGGCTGTGATGTACGTACAGTGCTTTTAGATAAATAATCACTTCTTTTTTTTAACAAACAGTTCACTTACGTTTGTGCTACGGTTCAGCTGCTAACATTAACTACCAAACCAAGGAACCTGATGTTACTGTGTTCTCTTTGATAGAAGATTACGGCAACCAGAAAGCTGAGATTACACTACAGTTGACAGTAAATAACCCGTGTTTTCTTAAATTACTAAGGGTGAATTTTAAGTAACAGTTCATTGTAGGTGTCAAAATGCAGTGTTTTGGAATGTCACCCTTCAACTGTAACTTCACAAGGGAAGGATTCTTGTCTGTGGCAGATAAACATGTTGACAGACAGTTTTCATTATCACTGGGACAGTGGAGTTCCAGTTTCCTTTACGCTATTCCTGGAACAGACACACACAAACATGTTGCCTACAACGGTTCAGTGAATATGTGTGAAGCTCTAATCATAAAGCACATGCAAGTCAACCAGGAATCTGGGATCTATTTTTTTTCTGTATTAATATACAATCAAAAGATCTGTAAGGATGCTTTGAAAGGATAGGTGACAAGAAACAACTCCACATTCTCACGTTGGTATTTTGAATTAATAAATAAAAACACAGACAGCTCCAATTACCCCCTAGAACTGAAGGTGAACGCATAATATACAAATAAATAACTAACATCTGGGGATCAGCGCTGACAAGTTAGCGGCTAATAACAATAGCTTCTATATAACCTCTTTTGTCTAACTATGTATGTTACGTAATTGTGCCTTCACACACGACTGCACAGCTGGACTGTGACACCCAGCGAACGTCATAATAAAACTGACAAGATCAGTAGCTAACGTGACAGGCATGCGAGACAAACACATCAACACGTCAACCCGCTTCCGTGCTCTCTGTAATTAAAAATGTCACCCATAACTGACTTTACTCTGTATTTTGCCAAATATTCTTTCTGCTGCGGTCAGCCGACGCAGTGAGAAAATAGTTCCGTTCACATTGCATAACGTGCAAAAAAACCCAAACAATTTTATTTAAATTTCCTCCACATACACAATAAAGCACCACACTGGTGCTTTAAAAGATTTTTAAACTGGATCAATTTTAAAGCGGCAGGGTCATATGAAAAAAACAAAAACAAAAGAACTTCCTTTTAAACCAAAGCTTTGCCAAGAGAGATTATCAGGTAGAACACTTGATAGCTGAGATTTGCTGAATGCCCTGCATGCTGCACGTACCTAAGTCTCTTACAACACAAGACATGCCTTTCCCAATCTTATAAAATAATTGAGCCATAATATCTACCAAGTCATCAATCACAGCTCTCTAGATGTCTTGCTTCATTAAACGCAGGGCATGAAAGCTTGGCAGAGCCCAATAACCCTACCTCCCCGCAAGCCCCACTCTCTGACATTATCTCAACACTCTGTCCATTTCAGTTCTTCTCTCTCTTTCGTTATTCCCTCAGGCTGTTTTTCAAGAACCAACAAGTCTGGCTGTGTGCACACAGCAGAATCCCCAGCTTGATTACAGCTCAAACATCCCCAGCCCCACGACTGGTCATGTTTTACTCCATCTATGTACAGCAATTCACAGAAACACATTCCTGGCAACCGATGAGAAAACTCCAAACAGTCTTCCAAGTCATTCTGACAATTCCTGTTTGTTATTCTCAGATGTGTTGAACATGTGCGTTCTCCCATATCACTGTAAAGTGAACCAAAACAAGCAGCTCGCATGTCATCACAGCAAAACATACCATGGCAAAATAAATGAGGCAGTCCTCTGCTTTGCACACATGGCCAATTTTGGAAATGTTAGACGCCGTGTTTACCTCAAACCGAAGACAGCACTAAATGTTCTCTAAATGTGCCGGCTTGTTGCCTCCTCTTCACTCATTAGGAGCCAGCAAGCCCTTTTACAGTAATCTAACTGCAAATATTCTCTAAATCAAAGGATGCCTCAGCGAGGAGCCACTGTACTTGATTCAATTGCAATTAGAGGGGTTATGTGATGTGTACATGATGCTCTCAGTTTAAGCAGATGTACTTGTGTGTATAGACTGTATGTGTATTCAGCACTTTGTCTGTACTATTACTGGAGTCAAAGCTGAGATAAAAGAACATCTAAATAATAAATGATGATTTTATTGCAATCTGTTCCTGAGATGTTAGCCTGTGCTCCACTTGCACTAGCCTTCTGAGTCTCTATGCCTGGGCAGCTTTGTGTTTCATGCCTCTGACCAGGTTTATGTCACACTGAGAACAACACTGTGGCTGGTCTTGCACAGACAATGGGCAACAGAGGTGGATAAACTCACCTGAAATGAGAAGACGTCTTCACGGAGGAGACAGCCTCTGATTTAGAGGATAACATTGTGTCTGTTTTGAGATGAGTGGTACCCTCTTTTTCCTGGGCGGGCTGATCATCAGTGTGCTCCACAGGTTCTGCTGCTTTATTCCGGAGGCCCCTCCTGGTGTATGTTCGCTCTGACCCATTATCCTCATGTTTGTCCTTCTCCTTGGTTTCTGAAGACGTTGTTTCGGATGTGTCGCCAATTTTCCTGTCCCTACGGACATATTTGGAGGTGAATTCGTCTGTGTTCCCATAGCGCTCGGCAAGCTCCCTCCTTCTTTCTGCCTTGTAGCGAGCAATTCGCTCAGCCTTGGTCTCTGGGGCCGAGCTCTGCAAGGTGTCTATTCCATCCATTTTGCAGTTCAGTTCAGTTTAGGGTTCGAATGCAGGTGAGAAGATCCCAAGTTGCTACTTCAATTGTCCTAACTCGGATATGTAGATCAGCTTTCTTGTAGATCTCCCTTGACAGCAGTGTCTCACTCCATCAAAATCATCCCAGTGCTGCAAACAAGAAAGGAAGACATCATTAGTGCATCATGATTGTAGAGTACAATCGACATGACAGGCACTCTAAAACTGTAAAACTGGATGGACCAACGCACACACTTCCCCAGCTTTCATAGGAAACTAACTCAGCTGTAGAGCTCCAAGCCAAGCCCTGCTCTGCCCCAGCTAACACCCCCCCCCATGAGAATGATGTCAGCCAGCTCTGCACAAAGACAGCCGACCACCGCAGCGAGACTCTCATATAACCTCTATTCCATCGACTCACTTGGAGCCAGTTGGAAAGAGGGAGAAGAGAAAGTGAGAATCACACATCAAATAACATCTTTATCCCAATTTATTCCTTACTTAGTTGAGGGTTTGTGCCCGGGCTAACCACCTCTCGAACATTATCCCACCTCATAATGATTCTGTAATCACTACAAACAAAATGCATGAGAAACTCTAAATTGCCCCTAAGTGTGAATGTGTCTGTCTACATGTGTTAGCTCTGTGATAGACTTGCAAACCTATCCGCGGTGTACACAGCCTCTCAACCAGTGCATGCTGGGACAGGCTTCAGCCTCCTGTGTCCTTGAAAAGGATAATCAGTTTAACATGTCCTTTCCATGTCTAGCACAATAAAAATGTGCACAATTTAATACATTTTGACTTTTCAATACCTAGTGAGTTAAGTTTGGGAGGTAAAAACTTAGGAGGTTGGGTTGAGCTCATTTTGTTCCATTAAGTATTCACAGAGCAGAAAACCACACATGGCTCGGATGCAGAGGTTTGAAAACCGCACTCACTTAAATGCATCGCCAGCTGACAACAGCAAGAAAATTATGTGTGCTCAGTTTCTGATTGCTCCACACCAAGCACAGGGGCTTTTCCACAGATGTTTCTCAATGCACAAGTATGCTTACGATGCTTTGGGGCTTTTGTCCGAGGACAGCCAAGGAGACGAGAAAGAGGTGAATAAAAGGAGGAATATTTATATTAGAGAGGGGCAGGAGTTTAAAGTAGCCCCCTGGCAGCCCTCAAATTATGGGGCATGAGTTAATTCATCACATTGATTCTCACATTTATGGCCAGGAACAGGGGTATATAAATGAGGGTGCAGTGCCTGTCTAGACAACGTTAGTAATGAGAGTGTTGAGAAGAAAGAGGGAAAGTGAAGAATAGGTCGAGGCAAGAGGGAATAGAGAGGTGAGTCTGGTCATAAGGTGGAATAAATGAGCTGACTCCGAGAGCCTTTTTTGTAATGATGACAAGCTTGAACAAATCTCAAGTGCTCCCCCTCTGACCCCTGACCACCTGCTGGGCTATAAAACCAACCCAGAATCAGGACTCTCAGCCCCCCTTGAAAAATAAGGTTTTGAAATATTACACAGGAAATCAGTGTATATGCCGGGGGATGTGTGTGTGTGTGTGTGTGTGTGTGACAGTCTTCACCTTGACCTCTCCTATCCCTCCTCCACCTAACATAACAGTGCTTGGCTAAACCGTGCCTCCCTCGTGTAAATGTAAATTTAGTCTAACCATAAACTGTAACTCTGCTGGACGATTACATGTCGTCTGCTCCTTGTTATAAACCTGGAGATGTCCAAGACACCTGCACTCTGGGAAATGTATGCTCTACGCTGCGCAGAAGAAAAAAATCACCATCTGTTTGTTAAATTAACAAATCAGCACCAATCGTTTCCATTACAATTAGTCCAGCGACAAATATCCATAGCCAATTAAACTTGGCCAGAAAAAAGACAAGAACACATTCTAGGAATGTAACCAGGATCAGATGAGACTAAAGCTTTTTAAATGGAATTTACTGCATAATATGAAAACCAAATGGTCTATTAAATACGCAGACATAATCAATTGGTAGTGGTAAATCCACTACTACCCAGCCTCAATAAGAAAAAGATGTTACAGGAGTTGTATTACATTTCTGCTCTGGGGTTAAAACATTTCGCTTTTCAAGATGAGGTTTGTTTTGGTTGTGAAGTTCATGAAATATAATAACTTTATTTTATGGTCAAAATATCAAAACATATCTAGAAAAATTGTAATGCTCCCTGACCTATCTTAGGCAAACAGCCATTTTCCTCATCAAAAACGAATGCAGATATCTTTAACTTGACTTGTTTTGGGGTTTAAACTGCATGTCACTTCAAAGCCTGTGAATTGCCTTATGAAGGCAAAACGATCCTGAGTTTGGATGTTGATTTCAGGACTATGCCCATGTCGCTTACATAATTCACCTAGCTCACTACCTATAAAAGGAGTGCTAAACAGTACGCTAAAGCTCGTCCATGGAGACCCAGAACATCGAGGCTGCTTTGTTTGGAAGCTGCTCGTGTTATTTTAAGCAACAAGGGGGGACTGAAAACACAGTTGTGAGTCATACTAAAAATCATCAGCCCTATCAGCAAATGTGAACTCAACCCAAGAATATTCGTTTTGGTAGGCGTTTTACACTGCAAAAAAAAAAAACACCCAAAGGTGTCTTTACCTATTTATGGCTATTTCTTCGGAAATACAAGTGGTGGAGCAAGCAGAAACGTGCAGGACCAAAACACATTAAGAGGGCTCTGAATAAGATCTATTGTGCGAGTACGGATTCAGCACAAGATGATGAAAGGTGGTTTTGGAGAGGGGGAAAAAAAACGTATCCACTTCCATTTGCATTAGATGACGCAAATAAGTGAGCTTGTTCCGTCTGACTGTCCTAAAGGCACTCAGTGTCACATTTATCACAGTTAAGGGGCTTGTTGATGGACAGAATATAAGAAGAATATTAAAGCACACGCATGGCTTTTGTTTCACTGACGCTCACTTGCTCAGTATGTAGTTATACCAGTCCTACCTGCCAATTCATACGGGAAATATTATTTCTGCTCCTCTAGGGCATGTAAACAAACTGAGTCCAGTCACTGGAGTGTTCTCTGACCTTTTGGTGCCCATTGGGAGTTGTTACTGGCTACAAGAGGAAGATCTGTCTCAACAAAGGCCAAGTGTGTCACTTCCTGACCGTGCCCTACATCCTCCTTCATAAATGCTCGATTAATCAGGAAATGTTACTCATAAGCCTGGCAAATGTTCAAAACTCTCTTGAGAGACGGGACGGGTAAGGGCAGCGAGAACACTTTGAATGGGTTCAACAGCCAGACATCCCCTTTGCACTGAAAAGAGTATTGGATTTTGTGTCATTATTTATTCTTGTAAGTACTCGATGATGGTCCCGTTTTTTAAATATTTACTTCTCTGCAAAGACCTCCAGTGATTATAAGCAGTTACTTTAGATTACATAAGAGCTGTTCTAGACCTACTAACTAATGCAATATACCACAAATGCAGAAGTTGCAACACCCAAGACAGTTCAAAGACAATTCAAAATTTTATCTATCGACACAGCCCTTACCTAATATATTTAGCCATTTAAACCATTTATCTGTTACTTTTAGCTAACTATTTCAACCATGCATGCACTACTTTTAGTTGGTGTTGCAGCAGACACAATATATGGATATTTCTTTCCTTATGAAAACATGATTTCTATTTTTCCACCTCTGGCAACTGCAAAAGTAGCCCCTTGGTTACAACTACCCCTGGTTGGGAATAACTTGCTGTAGTTTAACAGTATCAATAGTGTCCTTATATTCTCAAACATTTTGATAAAGGTGAGTCAACTAAAGCACCTGAAGAAATTCCAGTCAAATTTCATTATGTCATCATTACTCACAGCCCGCTGAAGTCATTATCTACATGGGTGAAGCAATGGGAAGCAGGCTTGTTATGGGAAAAGAATACCTGTCACACAGATCCATAGGGAGCACACATACACATTAACTCGCTGATTCACTCCAAGACAAGGGCCAGACAGAAAGCCGCCTCAGAGGCAAAAGCTGACCTGTAGCCCATCAGTCTGTGTATTTTCTCAGAATTCACGTCCACACAGGAGGACAGAGCAGGAATGCAGACTACACCCTACTCATAAACAGTGGGTTTGCTTGGGAAAAGAAGAAGGGGATCTTGGCTGTTTAAAAATTCTGTGGCTTTCTCTTCAAGTGAGTAACGCCCAGGGTAAAGCTTGAATGGGCAAAGCGATAACCTGGTCACTTCATGGACCCAGGTCCAAGCAATGTGCATGCAAGCTCTGTTTATCTATGGTTGTATGACAGACAGTCTGCCGTTTAGTTTGACCACAGACCCCAAAGCTCTCTATTACTCTCTATTAATAATTACAGGTGTCACAGCACTAATGGAACATATAGAGCTAGCAACCAAAGGCATACACAAACTATCGTAACAAATGTGTCCAATTTTTCAACTTTGTTTCGGTTCAGCTTTACTGGAATTGCTGCATGAGTCTTTTATCTTTTCTTATCTTACCTTGAAACTCTTAACACAACAGAGATTTGCACCTGAAACTGCCTGCATTTTGACAGTTAGTAGGTTTAAAATGTACACCTCTGCAAAGTTGTACTCACAATTGAAATACAGTACACAGGGTATCTGTTCAGCACAAAAACGTATTATTATGACAACAGTTCGCCTCTGTAAACCTTCAGGAATCCACATAAAGCTACCGCAAGCACCAGAGAGACTTTAAGACATCAACTTTCCTTTGCTGTACAGAAAGAGAGGAGGCAGTTAAAGACACAGCCAGCTCCTGACACACATTCTTCCCAAGGGAAGAGAGTGGAGAGTGGAAACTTTGCTCCACTGAGAAACCAGGTGCCAGTGCTTGGATCGCAGGCAAAAACAGACTGGCGGTCCATTTTTAAGAAAAGTTCTTCAGCTGATGCAGCTGTAGGGACCATAAAGGAGCAAAACAAAGGGCGGAAGTATCTTCAATGCAGAGGCAATCGACAATTTAACTGCACAGGATATCTGAGTGACTTCCAAAAGTTTCCTTGCTTTGAGGTTTGGTCACGTGTATCCCTAAGTACCAAGGCTGCAGTGTAAAGAAAGCCACAACAAAAATCTTATTTAGGGTTAAAGGAAAATCAAATCTTACCGTTATGCATCCAGAAAAAGTGACATACCAGACTGCTGTTGACTAAAAACCAAAATATTGCAAGGAAGTGTAAAAAGGCATGTGTCCTGTGATTCGTACAGTCTACATTATGTTGCATGTTTGTGTGCATGGGTGTGTATGACAGCAACTAGGTCATAGACTAGACCAACTACTGAAAGCAGATAGGCCTGAGTACGGGTCACCAATCCCTAATCCAATAACTCCATCTTCCACATACTGTACATTAAGCATTGGCTTCTATCCGATCTATTCAACCAAACAAATGCATGAGAAAACGGCTGGGGGGCGGGGGGGTGGGGGGTGGGGGGGACAGGGTGTGTCGCACTTTTTTAAGCCACCCTCATGCAACAATCAACCACATACTGAGTGGCCAATGTGTTTCTCATTAAAAAGCAATCTTTCTGTACTTAAGGCGGTTTAAGTACCCTGCCTGCAACCACTGGCAGAATGAAGATTTAATTGCAATTGTAGAGACTCACAACACCTCATCCTGCTGAAACAGGCCTCCACTAATAGAGAGCTTCAGAGGCTGATTCTGACAGGAGGGGTGTGTTTGCCTAACATGGCAAAAGCCCTTCATTCGCATGACTCAACTCTACCCAGGCTTTGAGCTGCAAGGAAAATAGGAAAAAGGGGGAGAAGGGGATGAAGCAACAGAGGAAAGGGGATACAAAAAAGGAAAGAAGGATCAAAAGAGGAGGAGAAGGGTGGGTACAAGAGGAGAATGAAGAGAACTGCAGAGGTCAAGAGAGCAGAGGGAAAGAGGAAAGAAGATGCAAAGGACTGAGGAGAGAATGGGCTTTTGTGGGGGTGGATGTGATGGCTTTGTGGGGCATGTGTCTCCAGAGTGCCAAGGGGCCCCAGTCTGGTGGTACGGGGGTGGAGGGAGGACAAGATCTGCTGCTGCTGCAGAGGAAGAGGAGGATGGGGCAAAAACAGGGCCTGAGCCTAATCCATCCCTCCCTCTCTGCCGTCTCTTTCTCACACAGACACAAACTCCCTCAAATCCCTTTTAGTCCTGCTGACTGTAGCCAGTCACCCGAAAGGCAGTTGACATAACAACCCCCTGGGTACTCATGCCTGCACTCTGCTTTGCCTAAGTAACTGACACTGTAAAAACTGTACTGACCTGCTTGAGGCGGAGCTACCATTGTCACTAGGCAAAGAAAGTGTGCTGCTGCCCCTCCTTGAAGTCTTTGTCAATGGGGGGACAACAGCATATGTCATTCAAACTCAATAAAGCCATGAGGTTTAACACAGAGAAGCATCTGTGTGTTTTCCTCTATTTTTTTTTTTTTTTACAGGCTGGCTCTTTGTCCCAGCCTTCCGGTTCTCTGTTTGTTGCATTCAAAAGGAGCCATTAAATGTGACGTATGGGAAAGCAAACAAGCAAACTCACACAGAAACACACACTGCAGCGCACACTCACAAACAGCCGAGGAATCACAAAAACAGGCCGAAAGAAATACACACTGGCTCTCCAACAAGGCTGCAATCATGGAAGCTGGAGTGTGGAGTGGGAAGGGTGGGGTTTATGGGGCTTTATCTAGCTAGGGGATCATATGCAAGCATACAAGCACATATACAACACACAACGTGCTACGTTGGATTTCTTTCAGCGAGTTAATGTGGGCCAGAAACAAATACCCACACACTTTTTTTATGGGACAGATGTACTGTAGTAGCTACAGTTAAAGCACCTAACCTCACAGGATTGCTACCCTTTGTTGCACCCTGACATACGGAAAGCATTGCCTCACTCCAGCAACACTTCAGGCACATTAAATTTGCCAACTTTTGATGGAAAGAGTGAGAACTGTGAAAACTGACCGAGGTATTTAGCAGTACACTCAATCGAAGCTGTTTCAACTATTTAAAACTTGATCTAGGCCAGTCACTTCGAGTAGAACTGATGTTTTGTTTAAATCGTTTTTCCTCTTCCATGTGTACTTCCAGCATTTATGTTACTAGTTCCTGAAGCCATTTTGCACCAAATGTGCACAAACCTGTACACGTACAATAAATCTAAATTTAAAAGCTGCCAGCGAGGAAGATTTGACTAACAAATTACTTTAGACATTTTAAAGTAGAGACGTCAATGGCTAGAATACCATTGACGTCTCTACTTTAATGGCTAGAATACCATAAAAATGCTGTTAAAATAAAAATAAAAAAAATTAAAGTTGTGACTGTGGTATGTTTCAAAAGCATGCAGCTCCAACTACTTTTATAAACACTCTGTGGTAAACACAGAAATTAGTGATTTCTACTGTCATTCTTGTTCACAGTTCACTACAGAGTAACTACAGAGCTATCTCTCCATAGAAAAACATCTAATGCGATTTTTCCGCTTGTCAACAACTTATCAACACGGACTTCATCGCCAGAATGGCCGTCTGTAAGATACAGACAAGAATGAACAGAGAGAGCGGGGGCGACATGAGTGGGTGGGTGTGGGGGTGGTGTTGGGGGAGATCAGTGGGGTGGAATGTCTCATCCGGAGAATCCTGCTCGTGGGGTTTCTCTCTCCCGGCTCTCTGGTGTCCGCTGTGCAGAGCAGACACCATCTGGCCAGCTGGAATGCTACTGAGCAGGGGGTGGAGGGGTTAAAGGGGGGGTCTTCTGTTTTGCAGGGGGATGGGTTATGGCTGAGAGATGGAGTATTAACAGTAGTGGTATTAACCATTTAATGCCAACTAAATTCTCTTAAGTGAAAAAAGAACAGAAATGGAAGAACACTATGGTATGCAGTACAAAAACCATTGGGGCCATTAGCCTTTCTGTGTCCTGTAATATGAAATGCCAAAAATGCTGTATAAAGGATAAATTTAACCTGTTGCTAATGAGGTACACAGGAATTGATTCAAAGTGTGTACTGCCTCATATGGTATAAGAACGGGAAAACAAATATGCGTGGGCAATGGATTTGTGTCAGGTTTAAAGGAATAGTTTGACGGTTTGGGAAATACGCTTATTCGGTTTCTTGAAAAGAGTTAGATGAGAAGACTGATACCACTCTCATGTCTGTACGGTAGATATGAAGCCAGCAGCCGGTTAGCTTAGCTTAGCAAAAAGGCAAGTAACAATGGGGAACAGCTCGCCTGGCTCTGTCCAAAGGTAATAAAATCGGCCTACAAGCATCTCTAAAGCTCACTAATTTACACGATACATCTCGTTTGTTTAATCCGCACAAAAGGCGTAGTTTTGTAGTTGACGTTACAGGTGGCTGATAAAAATTTCCCCTTTGATGTGATCGACTAACCACTCCTTAATAGATATTCACATTGATTCAACCTCAAAATACAACTGGTTCCTCAATCTCTGTGAAGCTGACATTTATGGCGCTATAGCAGAAACATGTTTGAAATCCTAGTACAATATACAGACTGTAGTTTACATACAATTAACTGACAATAAAACTCTAAGAATAAGCTGAGCGAGGGCAGTATTATTTGATTACTCTCTTCCCTGCAAACTACATCCCATTTTTAGTTAGCATTCAAATGTTGCTGTGTTTACACACAATGCTTTGACTATATCCCTACATAATGGCCTGCAAAGATACACTTGTTTGTGCATGTTTTATTAATGGATGTTTCATGGCAACATCTGTCACTCACATGGGCACAAAGGCAATAAAACTCTGGCTGACATGCACAGAAAAGGCTGCACATAAACACACTTGTTTTGAATGTAGATTCAAAACACCCTCCTCTGATATTTTATTCTAAGGCTTTGCTTTCAGTTGACGATGGTGTCAGATGAAATTCTGCTCTGGCACTGAGCTAAAACAAAGTGAAATGTAGTATGAAGAGAGGCCTTGTGCTTTCCCTGCGCATGGAAACTATTATGTGTGCGCACATCAAATGAAAGTCTGAAGTATAACCATATGGTTATGTGCCATGCAAATATTACACTGGTTAAAGGTGTCATTGAAGTGGGCCTTGGCTGTGCAGTCGCTCACCAAATACAGTTAGCGTCTTGGTGACGAAGCTGGAAGCGGTCCACTCTAACTGCTAGCTAGGTTTATAAATACGTCTTAGTGGAGATTAGCCTGAGGGTAACCCCTAGCACTCTTCCCTGTGGAGTTCCTATTGCTCACATTGACACATCCTTTCTGCTTTATACAAATATTTGTACTGCAAAACTTCTTGGCTGTGCAGCCGACATCAAACCCTTCTGAGAGCTGAGGAGAGAGGATGGGGGGGGGTAAAACATCTTCATAGCTTATGTAGAGATTTTACATAAGGCCAAAGGGCTGCTGATTCCCAAGTCTATCTCCTTCACTCTCTCTTTGCAGGTGCAGAAATGCATAATAGCAGAAAGTTTCACAAAAACAGACGAGAAGTAATTCTTCTCCAAAATAATGTAGGAAAGCAATCACACTGTCAAACATCACATCGCTGATCCTAAATGGATTTAAAGTAAAACTTTCCTAGTTTTGCACTAAACTGAAGCAATCTGGGTGCACAAGTGTACTTATTTTGGGCCTTTCCCTCTTAGAGCCTTGTTAAAAACCTTAATTACCCATTTAAATCTAATTTACAATCCTAATTTAACAAGAGGGGTTTTCACATCCCTTCAATTACTTTTCAGCTCGGCAACACTCTGTGGGAGGGACATTCACACAGTGCACCAAACTAAATCTCAAACTTGCACCTTCATGACAGAAGGCTGGCTAAACAGCCGCAGGTCCGCATTTACAGAATAAAAGCCCAATGAGAGACCATGAACTGATCTGAAGCTTTAGGAGCAGGGAAAGCCAAAAAACAATAAGGCAATGCTTAGTGCCAGTTTTTGAAGGTGAAGTCAATCAGTACTGAAGCTTTCCCAGTGGAGGCAGACAACATATTTTAAGTGTTGATTGCTTTTCCACCTAAGCTATTACTTCTTTATCTCAAACTGCTTGGAAAACAAAGATCATTCTAGGCCAGGGGGATTTTTTTACACTGTGATTCAAATCCTTCCTGGCTTCCTTGCACTCCTTGCTATAGCCTTCTTGTAATATAACTGCTCCAGGAATTGAAACTTGATCCACACTTGCACCCATGACAACTTGCTCTGAAGAAAAAAAATTAATAACAAGTTGATGCTCCAGTGTCAAACAAGACAAGTCTCTGCAGCAGGAGCCCTCATCCACAGCACGCTCCTCCACCCTCCAAAAACCCTCTCGCTAGAGTTGAGTAACAAGATCCCTGCAGGCAGGGGCAAGGCGACGCCACTCCCAGACTGACACGAGGCGTTCAGGTGAACGATAACACTTACCACAACCACATAACGCTCACTTCTGTTCGACAACAATGGAGCATCTGTCTCTTTGTTTGGGGTCTTTACATGGTCCATAGAAGAAGCAGGTAAAGAGCAGCAGAATAGGTGGGAGAGAAAAAAAAAAAGCATGACAAGAGCCACTCCCTGCTCGTACACGTTCTGATCCAGCTGCTCTGCACAGGCTATGGATATTGCTCAGTGGGGACTGTGCTTTGTCCATCAGCTTTCTGTTATTTCCAAACACAACAACAGTAACACAAAGCAGCATGCTATGTTATTAATGAGCTAAAGAGTAACCCAAACATGTGCTGTCCTGCTCTCTGCCTAAGATGCAGACACAGAGTATGTCTTATCAAGGCATGCATCAGTTTTCTTTCTTGCTCAATACCAGCTGGCTGAGGAAGGTCTTAGGAAACCTGTTGTGACACAGGCCACTGAGATACGGTACAGTGGGAAAATTACAGTCTGGCAAGCCTCAAATACCATAGCCCTCGGATATGAAGCTTCAATGGGTTTCATTATATTCACCATTTGAGAGAAAAGTGACAGCAACTCTTGAAATGATTGATAGCGCACTCTTTTTGGAAGATAGTAAGTAAGTGAAATCCTTGGGGGACACCAGTTTTACACTTTAACACAGTACATTTTGAAGCTACAGTGTAATGAACTTCAGGTTATATACGTTTTCTCCCTAATATTATGTTATTTTGAGCATAGACATTTGAATTCACAGCCTGGTGAGAAGTGATAAGGGCCCAGTTAAAATCATAGAAAAATGACTGCTGAAAGAAATGCATACTGAATACACATAGGCTACACCTCACACAGAGTACAGTCACCATCCATCTCCAATGTACACATTGCCCAAGCAGTTTACAAGTATTTGCACAGCCATGGCAGTTTGACACAGATAAACATGACTTTGATTGCAAACTACTTTGTGCCAACTTACATAACCCAGTCTATAGTGGCATTACTGTAACCTTTTTCAAGAGAGCAGAGTTGAAAATTAAGGCATATAATGACAGTGGGGTCCTGGGGCCATTTCAGCTTTCTCACACTTACTTCTCACTTTGTTTTCACAGGTGGTTTTGCAGAACACAACCCCAAATGCTCACTCCTCTCTCTGTTTGCAAAGGGGCTGTCTAGCTCGCCTCAACTAGTCTCTGTTGACCAATCTGCCAGGTCCAAAGTAGGACAGGGGGTGAAAAGATAAAACCAGCTGGCTTGGACGTGCTGTGTCACTTGATATGTCACACAGGGACTGTCTTAACAAAAAGGCCTAAATACAATGGGAGTATTAAGTGTTGTTCTCTTCACAGGATGCAGTTATGCAAGGGCACAATTTAACAAAACGGTACAAATAGCAAGTTGGGTTTTTGAAGTGCAAGACTAAACAGCAGGAGGGTTAAGGAGTGTTAAATAAAAAGCACGATTTCCCCCAGTGTCTACTGTCTCTACCATGAGAACTACGCTAATGATTAAGGAAGGAAACTAAACTGACTAACGCAATGACAGCTGTTGAGACTGTGTGTATGACACAAAACTATGCATCATATCCTTGAACGTAACATTTTGTACCGAAAGATTAGACTGTCACAGATGAGCGTTTCCATAAACACCTTTCAAATACTCGTTAAGAGGAAGCTTACAGATTGTGCTAATGCCTCCAATCAACCGGAGTAACAGCGTAGTAAGTTACACTGCAACAACATAACATACTTATTACAAAGTTACAACATAAACCGTCAGTTCATACTATACCTAACATACCTGCAATCCTTTGTGGAGGTCTGCATAAGCGTCAGCATACACAACATCCACGGAGATATTGCTGCGGGACCCTTGTAAGACAGCTGTTGAATACGAGGAAACCACACTATGGTTTTAACAGCACGTTAGCTATGTTTTGGAAAGTTCCTGACAAAGCTAACGTTAACCGCAGCACGTCACAGGTCGTCGACTAACGTTAACAAACGTTTAGCCTCGACGAGAATGAAAGAAAATACAGCAATAAATCGACACTTGACTTCTTTAGAAAACAGTCTGGCTTTCTGTACTCATCCTCCACCGAAACAGAGAGGAGACACGGCTCTGTCCTGTCCGTGCAGGGTGCAGAGGCGGCAGTGAGAGCTGCTGGCCGCAGGTCCGGTAACTTCAAACTTAAAATGCCTTCTCGCTTCTGATTGGTCCAAACTCAGCGCGGTGCTGCATTCACAAAATGTAAACGCCCACATCTCTGACTGTGGAGTCCCAGTTATGACTTGTTCGTTCACATTAGTACATGTTTAGATACTCGTACTTACTTGAGCATTTCATGTTTGTGCTACTTTATACTTCTAGTCCTAGTTCATACTTAACAGATACGAACTTTGTAGGCAAATTATATACGTAAATCTAAGAGTGATTTAAGAGTTATTCCCCCTCTTCTTTCATTTGATTAATTGTGATGGCCCCAAAAAGGCAAAACTATCCAATATTTCACACACACAAAAACAAAGATGAGAGAAAAAACCCCAAAATGATTTCAATTTGTGCAGCAAAACAATGTTTTTTTCCTCTTTCCTGTCACGTGAATCGTCATTTGACCCCTTAGATTTGTCCTCTGACGCTTTGGAGGGGCCCGACAACAGGACTTAGAGTAGTTAGTGTTGGAACCAGCTACATAAATGTTACTTGTACATTAACAATGCTTTAACTCACTGAATGAGATTCATCATTCTAATACTGCTCTAACGTTTCTCTGTAAACTTGTAATTGCTATATTTTCGACAGTTTGAAGGCATCATTTTCTTACAAAAGCTCATGTTAAGGTTGCAGCGACCCCTGCTGCTCACATTTAGACAACGTACTGTATGTACCTCGTGGTTTTATAGTTTGATGTCTTCCAATTAAGTAGTAGTTTGTCTTGTAGTAGTAATCAATGGCAATTGCATGGTCTTAACCAAAGAAAAAAATGATTAAACATGATAAGCTGGGTCCAGTCAATAAGTAAATGACTCTGAAATGATATCCTTATTAGCAGCTTTTTTCCTTCTTCATGACAAAATATGATAAAAGGACAGAATTGCATGTTGCTGTAAGATATGGATTTTGGATTTGTGAGAGCATAAATTACGGCATAACATTTTTCCTCTGACTATTACTCTAGCTTTGTTTTTAATCATCTGTAAGGGGTTAAACCCCATAGAGACATGCTTTCTAATTTTTTATGAACATACATCTTGTATTCTTATCATGTCCTGATGATATTTAACTTGATTGCATTTACGCTTGACATTATGCATCTGCTGCATGCACACTGAAATGTATTGTATGGGCATGTATTAATCTGCGTGCGTGTGTGTGTGTGTGTGTGTGTGTTTTTACATGTGTGTGAGGGAGAATGATTAATGACCCTCTAATCAAATTTGTGTATTGGTAGCACTAATATTAAGTGTCATGTCACCAGAGGTTATTTGAATTGCCTGTTGAAATACCCAGAGATGAATGCACACACACACATACACACACACACACACTGGTATCAATTCTCCATCATGTCGGAAACAATCTATTCCTGACACCAAAACGCATCCCAGTAAATAACTGACATCCAGATGATGAATGTATTTACAAATGGGATTTTATCTTTATTTCTTTCATTGATTTGAGTGTGTGTGTGTGTGTGTGTGTGTGTGTGTGTGTGTTTTACAGTTTATATTTTAAACCCAAATTCATGCTGGTGATGCAGTTTGGTGTCCTGCCAGTCACTCTGGTCCTTTCCTCTTCACCACTCTGTCTTCTTTCAGTGGCAGGTTAGTTGGGTAACACCAAGCCCACCTGTAAAACATAAACCCATTACTAGGAATTACAGATGACTGGCAGCTATCGAACACAACATTCATCCCACTGAACCTACAGTGTACATCACAGTGTGACGCAGCATTTTATATAGCACTGCTGCTGCACTTTGTATTTCTGTATTTTACCTGTGGTGTTCGTTTTTACAGTTTTAGTAAAGGTCACGATTTGCTGCTGAGTGATTTTTCAGCTGTAATGAGATCATTTCCACCAGCCTTATTGTGTGGCAATAAAAGCAAGTGTACATCATGAATCAACATTAAACAATGGCTTATAGCAGCTCTTACTCATCTATCCTCATCCCTTTAGTTTGGCACATACGTGGATTTAAAACTGTTTCCAAACATGTATTATTTTTAGGATTTCTGTGTGTTTTTGGTAAGGTAATTCTAGATATGTAATTTAGTTTTTCAAGGAATCTCCCCCCTTGTTGCACTTAAATTAACTGCTTGAATGACCAATGATTCAATATGTGTATTAGAGTTTTCCCCGGTGCAGTATACCGTAGCTTTATAGGAAAATTACAAACTTATATCTTTCCTGAAACATATCAATATTGCATAAGGAGACATTAGAAGTAAGAGTACCGTTCTCTACTAGACTCTACTAGATGATGAATTTGAAATTCTGATTTAATTCATAACAATTTGGCAAAAAAAAAGCACACAACTGTCAGCAGAGAGGAATGGTGGGGAGGGCTTTGAATCCACAGAATGACAGTGACGTGTCGTGACAGGTGGAGATATTACAGTAGTCAGTACCTTGTCTGGGCTCACATTAGGACACATCCAGTTGTACAGGTAGTAATGAAGGCTCATGTCACTGATGCTGAACTTGAGCTTCTCCAGGAAACTCTTGTTATCCATCACGTCGAGAGCAGAGAAGATGTCAAAACCTTTCTGTCAGTGACAGAAAAGAGCATTTATTTTGTCATAATACACAATAAATCAAATCTATACACATTAAAAACTATTGAAGCTAATAACCCTATAATTTTGATATGTAATGATGCCTTCAAACTGTTTTGTACTCTAATTTTGAGTACATTGATCATTTAACTGCATGTATGTATATTGGAGGGAAAGTAATCCAAATTTAATTGCAGGTTTCTTGATAACATTTAAAGTTGAACACCTTGTGCACTTTTTAAATTAATGGGATTTTTGTTCTGACACACTCACAGATTTAGCCAGGACCAGTGTGTCCTCCATGAGGTTGACTGGGTCATTGGCAGTAGAGGCAATGTAAAGGAGATGAGCTGCTCTCAGGCCAGTGTGGACCGGGTGATTCAGCACCCTGGAGGAGACGCTATAGAAACTCACCACGTCTGTCAGTGTCCCATCATCACCCTGTGTGTGAGGAGGGGAGGTGAATCAATTCTTAAATACTGCAGCATCATATGAGTTTAAATTTTTCAGAAAATGGCGAGGAAAGCTCTTCCCTCTCCAAAGAAATTAAAAATAGAGACATTGAAGTTGACAAATTGTAAGGTCAGACCTCCACAACATAGGTGTCAATCACATTCTCCCTTGGCAACAGCCAGTGCTCCACTTCCTGCAAAGACAAGCTGGGGCTGAGGTGAAACCTCCGGAGGTTTGCTTGGAGCAGAGAGTGTATCCCCACAACATCTTCTTTAGTCATAGGGCGCAGACCTGGTGTCTTTGTCACCTTGGAGAAAGAGGAGGTGAGACACTTTCACTAAGGATGCCTGTTAGCACAAATTCCTGATGTTTAAAATCAGTATAAGTTTAAATATTTTGGATTTTTTCCAGTGCAACATTTTGGTCAGTCAGTTGAAAATTATGTGATGCCAGACTGCAATGGCACGGATGGGTGTTTGCCTCTAGGTGGCAGCACAAACTAACCTCAGGCAGACGGTTGAATTTGACAGCTCTCTGCAGGTTCATCATGTTCTGTCTCAGACCTGGGTAGCTCACGTCCGTCAGCTTTCGGAGATTCAGAGGGCGATGCCAGTATCTAAAAGAAAGAGTTTGTTTATTTGGCAGGGGCAGTGAATGTAGACGTTGCTTCATGAGAGAAATACCAGAGATGGGATGTATAGGGTACCTAACTGAAGCTAATTTGTAGCTCCTATTGTAACATACTTGTTTGGAGGAAATAAACACATGTGCACTAAAAACAAAGACTGCATATTTGCTAATTAGGGGGACAGAGACTGACATCCACAACCAGATAAAGAAATTTCATGTTTTATTTAATTTAATTGTGTTAAAGACCATGAAAACTTTAAGTATTCCCTTATAACATTAAATATTCATGACTAAATAAAACATTACCAAAGTAAGCTTTTGGGTTAAAAACATCTATCTATATTATTTAATAAGAGTTTAACACTCAAAAACTCAGCTAATCTGCTTCATCAGAACTGGATGGGTGTGGTTCGCTCAGATTTGATTGACAGTGGCCTGGCAGCATAAGCAAGCAACCCCACGACTGTTAAGAAGCGGGTTGAGAAAATATCTTTTCAGGGGCTTTAAAAGTGGAAATTGTGGCTTCACTTTAAGTCAAGTGTGAATCAACACTGTGTAGCAGCTACTACCTGCAGGAGCTTAGTGGTGTGGGCAGCACTATGCCAGCTGTGTAGACAGCCTGGTAGAGGCCCTGCTGGTTCACCCGTCTGGTGAGCTCTCGGATCAGAACTGGAGTCATTCGCTTGAGGCGTAGCTTCTTGTGAACACACAGGAACTTAACCTGTACCATCCGCTTCTCCCTGCAAAACACGTCTTGAGCATTTGCAGGAAAACTGCTACAGTTTTGTTAGCAAGTGCTCTGAATACTAATATTACTCATCAGATTTCACATAAAAACACATATTTGCATATATTTATGAGCTACTCACATCTCATACATGCGGACATCAGCAGGAACAGCAGCAATGAAGCCGACTAACTTGTTATTGGTGTCGACTCGCACACCACAGTGCCACTGGGCCAGCCAGTTAGGAGGTTGTAAAGCCCTTAAGAGGAAAAGAATGACATTGTCTGCAATATGACTCTGTAAATAAATGCAGGGGTAGTTCAATAAACTCTAATTAAGGATCAGTAAAAGAACTGAGCATGAGATGACTAGGCTGAATGAATAGAGCAGCCTTCTTTAACCTCAGGCCCAGAGACCTGTGCCAGTTCCTGGAATGCTAATGTTGATTATTCGTTTCAAAGGAAATGTTATTATGTTTTGATGTAAGTGTTCCCTGAAGGTGGAGATACCATTTATGCAGATCACAGAGGAAAAAGGCAGTAGTAAAGAGATTAGAGTAGCCGGCTTGTAACTGATAACGGTGTGTGATGCTGTCCTTTTAAGACTCTCAATGCCTTAAATCCTTTAGTGTAACTCAGAGGCTTAAAGAAATATGTTGCAGTTGTACTGAGAAGTTTGAAGGTGTGAATGTGTATGAACATTAAAGGAATAGTTTGACATTTTGGGAAATCCACTTATTCGCTTTCTTGCAGAGAGTTAGTTGAGAAAGTCGATACCACTCTTATAACTGTGCGTTAAAAATAAGGCTACACCCAGCAGTTGGTTAGCTTAGCTTAGCACAAAGACTGGAAACAGGGGGAAAGAGCTATAGCCTGCCTAAGTCCAACGCCTACCTGCAGCTCTAAAGCTCACTAATTAACACGTCATATGAAGCGTAAAAACAACAATTTGCCATTTTACAGAGGATATGTGCTGGATCCTTGGCTAGGCACAGTAACTTCCTGGGGTCTCCGCTTGTTGCCTGGCAACTGCTCAGTGCCAAAAAATAGTCTGGTAAATAACCCATAAAACGGTTAATTTTTGTTTTTACTCTGTGGTTTGTGAACAGATTAAATACACAATATCAGCTCCAGTCTAGCTGTTTCCCACTGTTTCCAGTCTTTATAAGCTACCCGTCTGTTGCCTGTAGCCTTATATTTAGATCAGATCTTTTCATCCAATTGCCTACCAGAAAGCGAAATAAGCATATTTCCCAAAATGTTGAACTGCTGCTTTAAGCAGAGCACGTGCACTCAGTCAATCTCCGCTACATGAATAAAAGGTTTTGCTCATAAACACTCAAAATCTAGAAATGAAATGTGACAAAAACCACCTGCTTAATGCTTACCATTGCAGATACTCCAGTGAGAAGTCAAATCTGATAGTGTTGTCATCCTCTTCCATGTAGTTCTCATTTAGTAGAGTGCATAGCTCTCTCAACTGAAATGATAGATGGAAAAGCATTGAATTTTCCTGGATATGAGTTTTTCTTTAACTTTACACTAAGAAAAGATTCCCCACTGCTACTTCAACTCCAAAATACAGTACAGTTCCTTACTACAATTTGATAAATGTGTGTGATACAGTTTCTAATGATGTACATACAGTGAACTTATTTAAGTAATTTACCACTGCAGGGCTGCGTAGGTCCAGAGTGTCCCAGGAGAAACCTTGAGGTAGAGAGTAGGGCTCCTTACGGACACTGGTTTCCCCCTCTACTATTGGGCCATGAGTCACAATACTATCACCTGAGGACAGTATGAAGAAAAATTATTTTTGTACCAAAATGAGGTATACATAACTCGGGTAATTGTTTTTTAAAATGAATACCCCTATAAAAACAATACTGACATTTTTACACTGTGGTTCTTGTACAGATCAAACAAACAAGTGACTTTTAGAGGTGCTGGTAGGTGGATTTTGTTACTGTTGGACTGAGCCAGGCTAGCTGTTTCCCCCTGTTTCTCCTGAAGAAAGCAAATAAGCGTATTTTCCAAAATGTGAAACTTTTGCTTTAAGTATAAGTGTGAGCCAATGCTTTTGTTTTCCAGCAAATAATTGCTGGAAGAGAAATAACTTCTTACCCAGTTTGGGGACAGGCTGTGTGTCCCAGAAACAATATGTGTGTTTTCTGGCCTGCTGCAGGGTCTTGGGCAGACCTGGGCTCAAGGAGAAGAGGTGGAGGGCTTTCTGGATCTCCTGCTGCTTCTTCTCTGGAAGAGAGTCCAGCTAGGACAGGACAAGATAGGCAATAACAAGTTACTATATACTATATAATCTTTCCTGAAGCTTGACTAGCACACAGCAGCATGAGTGAGCTTGATCCCTACAGTCAAAACAGACTATTTCAATAGACACATGTACCTGTTTCACATGTGATATGCATACAGTACACCCATAGAGAGTTTATGAGTTTTTTACAGTGTCACAAACACAAACCGGCACACATACATCACTGCATGTATGCACTCACACAGACACAAACCATGGCAAATGGGTCCCTTGGTCTTTCTGGTCTCCAGGCATTGTCCTTCTTTTGCTTCTTTTTGCTCTTTTTCAGACCGCCACTCTCATCCTCTGTCAGCTTCTTATCACTGAAAGACATTTTCATGCACTGACGTTCCTTTATATTGTAAGGGTCACTTGTACTGAATGATTTTTTTTTTACTGACTGAAATAAGAGAGAACTGAAAATACTGTCATACGAGTCCTTGAAGCCGAGGGTGAATTGGGGTGTTTTCTGACACATTTGTGGTTTTTCAGCTCTTATCTTGGCGAGCAGCGAGGGGAGGAGAGTGACCGCCTCAGTGACCCAACCCAACTCCCACCCAGCCGACAGATAACTGAGAGCAATACTAACAGTTTAATATTACTTCTCACGGTCTTCATATGTCAGAAAGCTGCTGAATAGAGCACCGCGGCAGCTTAAAGCTTATACCAGCTTGATCCAGGGAGCAGATTTAATTGGTTGAGGTTGTCTAATTGCAGAGTTCCCATATAGGCTTCCATTTAAAATTCTGTACTTTTTCCAGAGCTTTATATCTCTTGTGGACTTGATGATCATAGTCAGTGTTCAGTATAATGTACAGTAACAGTGACATAGACTTATTGTCAAGTTGTTGAGGATTATTCCACACAAAAACAAATGGGTTTAAATAGTATATGGAAGTAGATTTGTATGAAATCAGGACACATATTATGTTATGGTTATGCCAGTGAAGCAAATTTGATGTTGAGAGAGTGTTTTTTATCAAAATAAAAGTTATTTGCCAAAAAGTATCCCTTACCAAAATAAAACAAAAATGCCAAGAATTTAACACATTCTCAGATCTGGAGTCAAACTTTCATCTATCATTTGATAAACCACGCAATCTCTGGACGTAAGGCCAGAGAACAAGCCCATATGTAACCATGAAGTTGCTGACTACGGAGAGTTAAACATTTGGGAACTTCTTCTCATCCTAGATTTATATTTTATTTCATTCTTACCTTTATCGTAAAATAAATAAATAAATGAATATAAAGACCAAACTGTTGTATCTAAAAGATGGCTTTTGTGTGCATCATGGTGCTCAAGTCCATCAACAGCCACAGAGGTTTTGGCAGGTGAGTGGCTGCAATAGTCACAATTGTGTGCAATCTATATATATATATATAATATTTTTGAAAGATTGAGGGGAAGTTATTGCTTTTACATTTTTCTCTAAGTCAATGGGTGGGTTCGAAAAAATATATATATATAGTATATTGGAAGGGCCTTGCTTTTTTATTAAATAAAATATATGATTCAGCCCTTCTCCCCACCCCAATCATTTTTGTACAGTCCATAAAGGGGAACAACAGCAGGTGAACAACTGCAAAAAATAGTGTTATTATATACTCATATGATAAAAATTCGATACCTTCCCTGACTTTAATTCTGGCAGTAGTAGCAAGCCCATGCTGGCCAGTTACATTCAAACAAGTTAGTTAGTTGGACCAAGTGATGCATGCGCCCACAGCTTCTCCCTACGGATCATTGACGCCACTGCTGCTAATAATAATTGTGACATCTCTTGCATTGTGCATCGTGTATGTTCTCCTCTGTTTACCCCAAGGGAGGTTTACTGCAATCCCTGTGGAGTCTGTTGCATGCTGCTTGGAGCATGCCAATTTTTTATTTTATTTATTTACATAGCCCAATATAACAAGTCACACATTTCTCAAGGGGCTTTACAATCTGTACAGCATCCTCATGAGCCCTTTGCACCTAACACATCTGTATAAGCATTTGTGCTATAAATGGTCCAATCTCCTTTGAGCCGAGTGTTTTTAACTGAAATATGCATGTAAAATAGAAGCAGCAGCTAAATTACATATCCAATGGAACAACACACAACACGTCTCCGGTGAGCTGACGCAGCTTCTAATACACTGCATCTCTACATATAACTCTATATCTAGAGTTCATTTTTGTTTTATTTTGTTGTAGCGGTGTGCCATCTGTGTTTTTTCATTCTGAAAAAGACCCAGTATCCCACAAAGGCCATTAAAATTTCATTTCATAACTGTGCTGTAGCCCTCTTGAGTCACTGAAGGAGTCCCTCAGGTTTATCATGATGTGGAGAAATAATTTACCCATTTTGTTGAGAAGGTAAGTAAATAAATTTGAATGTATTCATAATTTCAGTCCACACATGGTGATTACTGTCATGCCCAGCAAACCGGATAGCAAATTTATTATCTGGTCATGTCAGAGAAACTGATTACTACTGTGATTCACTGCACAAACATGTATAAATGTATATACATGAACATAATATGATCACTCTCTGCTAGATATTTGTCTATTTGGACCACCTTGATCTCTCCGGCAGAATATTTCTTTTCCCATGGCAAAACACACATTTAGCATATTTTCATGATTGGCTCCACCCAGAAATTTTGCGGTATTGAAAACATCCCCAAGAGGAGGAGACATTGTGAACAAACTGAGTTCGGGGCACGCTCCTGGATTTACACATTACGTGACACAACAATCTTGTTTTCATTGTTTTTGTTATGATTTTTCATGATTTCTCTGTTTTTTTTTCTATGGTGTTTTATGTGTTTTATGTCAATCTGATGAGAGACAGACAATTTAAATGTCTTAACTGCCTCTGCCTCCTCTTTTTCAGATGAAGACAATGCGTTATAACTGTGTGCTGTAGACCTAATCACTCCAGATCTTGTATCAATTGCCTTGTTTTTTTGTGCTCCCAGTTGGCTGATACACGGAGATTCCCTAAAGATGAATTTAAGTTGCCAGATATGAGGAGCAGATTGAGATCAAAGGGACAGAGGAGGCAAACAGTATGTTTCTTTCTTTTTCTTTACTACAACAACATATTCATGCATGTCATTTTGCAAAGGTACATTTTGTTTTAGATTATTCTGAAATTGCATTTAATGTGTGTATGTAACTTAATCCTCAAAATGCTTACAATAAAAATGATGTCATATTTTCAGACCCAGGCCTGTAGATGGTGCAAAAACACCTACAATAATAAAATACACCACTATTACAGCCAATCAACCACAAACTGCAGAGTGGCAATTTGTTGCTTTCTGCTGAGGGGATATAAGGATAACCAGGCAAAGGTATGTTTGCTGTGTGTGAGTGTGTGTGTGTGTAATTGTGGGTACCTGTGTAAGAGTGACTGTGTGACTGCTGGTTCCTGCAGTACGTACACACACACACACACACACACACACACACAGAGAGAGAGAGAGAGAGAGAGAGAGAGACAGACACGCACACAGTCAGAACCATTACTAATCTGTAAATAGATCTGTATTGCTGTGATCTATCTGCCGAACAAGATCCTCCTCGCTTTGCCTCGCCTTCTCTTCTTCTTCCCCGTCTCCCTCGTCTGTTTCACTGTCAGTAACTCTGTTGTTTGCGAGATTGGATGAATGAGCAGCAATCTCTGCACCTCTCTTTCTCTCGGCCGACTCTTGTCTTTCAGTTGCTCTGACTCACTGTCTCTCAGATTTCTCTTTCAGCTTGTTGTTCTGTCCTTGTCTCCTTCTCTCTCACTTATGCATTTAACTCTCACTCAAATCTTCTTGACAGCCGTGACTGTCAAATAAGTCATCACGACCTCCAAATATATAGTAGATATTTCTAATCAGTGCATAGGAATGATTAGGCCATTAAATAACGGTTTCTCTTTTTGCATTCAGCCTAAATAATCAGTGAATTGGATGATAATTTGCATGGAGTAGACGCTCTTTTCTTTGCTTTTTCATGTGTCTGTTTGTTTCTGTCTTATTTTGTTTCTCTCTTCCTGTATTTGTTTCTTTCAATGTCAGTTTAACAAGCTAATGATGAAAGGCAAAACCTGGAGTTGTAACAGCACAAGTGGAGAAGAGTCATAAAACTAGCAAACTGACTCAGTAATGTCCGTTATCCAGCAATGTCTACTGAAACTTTGCTAACATTAGCGACCATAAGCTAATAGTTATTCCAGACCAAGTAAGGCTGTAGGGGCAAAATGATTGAGTGTATTGGATGGAGCAAGGGTGCTATTTATTCCCTATGAATTACAATTTTTGTTTGTAAGTGTAAAAATGTGCTGTTTCTTCTTTCAAACGTTACTTAGTCTCACTTTAAGAACACGTTATTTGAGGTCACTTAGCATTTAGCGTTACAATTACACCCAATAAAATGTGTACTCATGGAAGGTTTTATGTTTTGTCTGTTTATTCTCATAACGTTCATACAGTATTGTTTGTATTGGCTGATTGTGTTGATTTCAGATGGAATGAAGGATAACATGCTTCTCCAAGGGTTGAGAAAATTCATCAACCCGTCGTAAAACTCTCACAAACCCTTTCAGGTGATGTCAAAAATGGATTGTCATTCAGGCACAACAGGACAATTTTACTTAAAAAAGGGGTCGGGGGCATTTTGGAGACTAACCCCAAAACAAAAGCCAGCCTTCCAAGAAATTAAACTCATATTGGATGATTCTGCGGTGTAAGATTTACACCCACTGCCATTGCTCAGTGCTACTATGCAGCAAAGTGTGTGCGGTTTATGTACCGTGACAAAAAGTAAAGGTGTGGAGGTCTGGGAGGTGGATGGATGTAGGCTGTCTGACCTTAATGCTGCAAAGTGATTTTGTGTCCTGTGTCAGACTTTTTTTAAACTATAACAATGGCCTAAAATTTTAAAATCCTTAAAGCGACTATGTGTAGAATATGTATGTGACTATAGCATCTTTCAAATCTAATGGCATTGTTTTCTTTTTTCTTTTTAAGACAATCCTGGCTTTTCAACTCCCTGACTGATGTCAGTGTCCCTGGCTTGGATCCATGGCGGACAGCAGATGGGGGAATGCGTTGCCGCCTGTCACTGTGCCTTTTTTGATATTACCACTGGGGGGCACCAACGTCAAAAAATCCCAAATTCTACTTGGTGGAGTGTCTTTACTCAATTGTTTGTGTTCCCCAACCATTAAAAATGTTAGCATTGAATATTGAAAAATGTCATCACTTAATGTAATTTGGGATCTCCCAATATCAGCGCTCTTGTTTGACAAATAGGTTGTGGAAAGGGTAAAACGGTCTTCTCTCTCTCAGGGCAGGAAGTATACTATCCATCCCGCACTTCCTCCCACACACTTGTCACTCATCCTGATAGGCTGTCTACCTTGAAAAAGGTGCCTAGCCTGAGGCTGAGCTGACTGGCTCCCCTCAAGGGTGATGATAAAACAAACAAACGGGGGACTTTCACATGAACACACAGACTTAAATTGACCTTGTACTTTTTGTTGTTTCGACATCAAAAAAATTCATGTTGTAACATTACAACAAGAAAGTTAACCTGTGGGATCAACTCCTGGAAAGTTGAAACTTTTTTAAAATTAGCAATAAAACCAGACCTCTAACTCTTAAATTGGAGAAGGCAGCAGTAGTCTCTCCCCTGCCTGTGGAATTAGTGCAGACCTGGCTTCCTGGGTCCTAATCAACATCTTTTCATCAAAGAGTCCTGGACGCTACTTTGATGTTGCCAACAACTCTGAAAATGAAAAGCTTGGTTTTGTTCTGATTAGAGGATCCTCCCTCTTAAATCATGCAATCGACGGGCCTTGTTTGTTGATATTACTTGGCCATGTTGCCGGCCTTGATGAGTGGACACGAACAGTATTTGCATTCACCTTGAGCTCCGAGCTGAATGCTGTTGGCTTTGTCTCCGTGCCATATTCTGTTGTAGAAGAGGTCTAGCTTTCAATATTGAAGCTGGCCGGCTGTGTTATTGGCAACTTGTCATTCCTGTCCGCCTTTGTCCATCTTACATTTAAGGCATGTAGCTGGCATTACAGTTACAGGTGACAGCAACAGCGAGCGAGCAGGATTCAGTGTCCTGTTCAAGGACATGGGAGATAACTCTTGGAGAAAACGACTGTTGTGGGAGATCGAAACATTGACTTTACAATAATGACCATTACATCTACAACCATGAACAACCTCCAGCTGACCTTTTCTCTCTGTCTGCCTTTCTATTGCTCTCTGTCGCATTCTCTTGTTTTATCTATTCCTGCATAGAAATGAGACAAAAAAACACAGCGAGACACTTCACCTATCTGGCTCTGTACCTTTCTCAACTTTCATTGGGCCTAGACAGTTAACTCTTAAGGACAAAAAAGACAAACACTTAAATAAAAAAGTCAATTACTTCATTATCCTTAACTGCTCTTAAAAAGTTGGCAGGCATTTGAAAACTAAGTTACAGAGAGGGATAAACATGCAATAGATATTTGTCTTTAAAGTTGTGTGGGTTTACATTCGGACTTCAGTCTTGTCCAGCTGTTTGTTGCAGGGCGGATTTAATTAAAATTAGTTAGTCCTCAACATCTGGGATCATTTCTTTTCTACTGCTTAGGTTTAGGTTTAATACCTTGTTTTTGGTTAGGTTAGGTTTAGGTTTAGCTTAAGGTTTGATTGGGGTTAAGTATGTATTGATGATGGTTAAAGTTAAGTTAGGTCCCCAGGAAATTAATCAAAGTCAATGTAATGTCTTTCTAAGTATCTGTGGTGTGTATTCAAGACAACAATTTCATTATTTTTAGCCTGACATGGTATTCACTACAGGTAACCTCTTGTACATCAAATACATTCCAGATTATAGCATTTAACAGGAATTAAAATTAAATAAAGATACAGATTATGCAGTTAGCGGCCAAATGAACACACCATGCAAGGATGAGATTCGTAAAATAAGCCGATTAAAAAAAGGCTATAATTGGAAACATGGCAGAGCTTTAATGCCTATTTGATGTAAGCTGTGTTTCACCTATAGAATGATGAAATTCTTGAGATGAAAGAATACTGCCTCTCTCAAAGACAATGTGACCGGCTTGCTGAGAGGGCCAATTCACAAAAAATACCAAGGTCAGAAAACTGTCAACTGAATGGGAAGGCACAAGAAAGGATATAAATATTCTTAATACCATAATTCAAATATAAAGTTTAAACTATGAGCACTGGACAACAAATTGTCTAACCTGTGCAAAAGTAATTAATATTATGCAATATATGCAGTAAATATAACAAAACAAAAAAAAAAACTGGCTTTAAGGACTGATCATGGATGTGGATGATCATTTGGTTTAATCTTAACCAGTGTTTTGACTTGTTTTAAACTGTGAGAATGTACTATTCATCTTAATTGTAGCTGTCAGTGTGTTTCATAAGTTTGATATGTTAACGAAGACGGCTTTCTGTCTAAATATGGGGGACTTAAATGGGGCCGGGCAGTCGTTTGGCGTCAGGTGATCTTCATCTTACCTTGTGGGGAACTTCTGTGGCGCAGCACTGAATCAGAGCCTTGTTGTATGAGCTCAGTGTTCATATTCTCTCACAGGATACGTGGCCCGTCACTTCAAACCCCCTGGCACACTGCCTCCCTGACAGCGACAAAACAACCAGCTTGTATCTTTTTTCGAAAAACCTTTGCCAAGAATGGGGCCACAATAAATCAGTACAATAGAAGTGCCTCACTGTGATTGCGTTTGAGTAAATGAATGTGTGGCTTACTTTTTCTAGATCCAAACTCTTGTCAAGTAGAGAAGAAGGCACTTGGAATGAGCTCAGCGCGTATATAAACTGATCCCTAACAAGTAAAATTGCATAGAAATACATTTTGCTGTGATTCAAAGTACACACTTCACTTGAAACAAAATTCAATGTTTAAAATGTATTCTTAGCTGTTACATCCTTATATAAACTCAGCCACTCAGTTTCACATCTCAAGGACACTTTCTGTTCTGTAAATATTCCAATATTCCTCCAACAGATCAACATGCAGCTGTTTTTGTCCCCTTATTGCAAGGTTACTCTTGGATACATTTCATTTCAATATAATTACAGATATTCTTAACAAAAATGTATAAATATTTTTACTTAAAAGAATAGTTTGGTATTACACATACACATATTTGCTTTCTTGCCGAGAGTAAGATGAGAAGATTGATGCCTCGTTCATGTCTGCCTGCTAAATATGAAGCTACAGCTAGCATAAAGACTGGAAGCAGGGGGAAACAGCTAGCCTCGCTCTGTCCAGAGGCTAAAAATAATCCTCCTACGAGTGGATTGGACTGGAACTGGAACTGTTTCTTGGCTGGGCGGCGGGCGCAGTGATTCATGGTCTCCATAGACTATGGTGGACTCCCCCAGAATCTTGTCATCACTGTGAGGTTGCCAGGCAACCAGAGGCACATAACGCCTTGTAAAACTACAACTTGTTTTTTTGTATGGATTAAACCAACATGATTTAACATGTTATTGAGTGAGCTTTAGAGGTGCTGCTAGGTGGATTTTGTTACCTTTGGACAGCAGCAGGCTAGCTGTTTCCCCCTGTTTCCAGTCTTTTTGCTAAGCTAAGCTAACTTAGCTAATTCAAGCTTCTTCAAAACAAAACAAAACAAAAAGATATGAATAGTGGGTTACTTTTGCATTGGTTCGTATGAGTCACCACTTCGTTTTTTTCTGTTTTCAGGGTAACAAACTCCATTTAAACTTTTTCCTCCATGGAACAAAAGTGTTTTGGCACATTTGTCAACTGTAACTATGGAAACTAATCTACCAGCATGTATGTGCTGTGTCTATTCCTGCAACTATATAAACTCCCTGTCCTACTCGATTATATTCCAAGCAGAAAACAAATCTTCTGGATTTTGTCCACGGTGGTTTGTACATTCCAAAATTCATCAGTTACTTCCATTATTCTAGCAGCCAAACTAATTTTGTGCTTTAAGTTATCTCCATATGCTGGTTTGGATGCCTGCCAAAGTGGCCGGTAGAAGTAGACAAAGCGTAGCAGCCGCAGTCCAAGTTTACTAGCATTTATTGGCTGTTGGCTCATATCACTTTCCCACACTGATTGTGTGTAATGTACCTTATGTGGGATGGAGTTGGAAAGAAGACGAAAACAGACACTTACTTCATACAACGTCACTATGCAAACTAATACCTGCCAACAATACCCTGCCGTCTCTTTTTCTGTGTGTTTTGTTCTATTTCTTGTCCTATCTGTCTTGTTTTGTCTCCTCGTCTTACCTGCATTTATAATCCTTTGTTCTCTGCAAAGAACTTTGTGACAAGCCTGTTTATGCAAAGGGGCTTTATAAATAAATTTGTCTGACACCAATATCTCCAGAATAACCCATTTAAATCAGCTAGTGACCTAACTTAGGATGCTGCACCAGTTTTTGAGGCATGCCAGAGCAGAAAAGTTAAGGTTTGAAGGAAAACAATTCTCGCCCTGACAGCAGCAGGAGCCTTAGGGTCATACAGATAACTCTCTTTAAGTTCAGGAAACAGTTTGGCTCCATTTGGGACACTATTTCATCCAAATTTCATCACAAATCATCATAACAGAAGATGCAACACTTAGACATACCTCTTATTCCCTATTATTACCATGTTCTCTGCTTTATTTTCAGATATTGGACCATCCCATAGATCACCACAACCAATCCTCTTCTTTCAAAAGTTTACTGTAATCCTATCAATCTATTGCTTGCCAAAATCTGTTATTACATCAACCTTCAATTTCAGTTTAAAAACTAAGCATGATCATAGTCTCCTGGAAAAGTTTGGGGTCAGACGTACAAGTCTGTTTAAGTTCTGGGTTTGATTTAGTTTAGATTGCTCCACTCCTCTATGCGAGTTTCAGCGCAAATCAACATGACAGAAGGCAGAATAGACAGATGAACTGAATAAATAAAAGGAGGGGTGGGTAGAGGAGAGAGGGGGGAATTAATAAAAGAGGAGCTGTGTTATTGGGACTGGCAGCGAGCGACTCAGCCTGGGAGCCTCCCAAATCACTTTGCTTGGAAAATGATAAGACAATTCAGCCGATCATCTTGGTTTTGGTTTTGTGTGTGTGCCGTGCATGGCTGATTGTGTGTACATACAGTACTGTACGCTTGTTTTCACACACTGTGTGTGTATGCATGTACTTTATGCCCAAATGTCAATTCATAAATTGTGTTTGTGTCTGAGAGAGAGATATAACAGAGGTGTTTCGAACAGATGGACAGATGCCTCCTAGAAGAAAGATATGTCACTGTATTTCATTTTTACCGCTGTTATGACCTAAAGTGAACTCTTCTCTTTCTGTGTGTGTGTGTGTGTGTGTGTGTGTTTGTGCATGCCCAAATGCTTCTCCTTCAATGTAAGAGTCATGATTCTCCACAAAAGCCTGTTTTTATTGTTCATGTGTGCGTGAACACAGACTTACTGTAATGAGGGGGAAACATTTGTCGCTGAGTGTGAGCATGTGCATGCGGTCTTTGCACAGAAGTGTGTTTGTGTATGTGTGCATTTTTGTGTGCGCGTGCCATACAGATTAGTTTCTGATCCCTTCGTAAACCAGAAATCAATAGGTCTCAGTCTGTATTCAGACGGTTAGACAGACAGTTCTGCTTCAAAACATCCAAACATCACCTCTACTCCACATTCAGAGCACATAAATGTCTTTCTGACATCTATGAAAGACAGAGAGAGAGGAAGAGAGAGGCGAGAGGGGGCAAAAAGAAGGAAGAAAAGAGCAGGAGGGAACAGGAGAGAACAGGTCTATTTTTGACATCGGTAAAAGATGCGGAGCAGCACACAAAGACAGACAGACGGACGGAGAGTGATGGAGCGGGAGACATCAGCTCTGTTTCCCTCATTGGATAATAGAAACAGAGTGAGAGAAAGAGAAAGTGGCGGGGGAAGAAAAAGCAGAAAAAATACAGATACATAGTGTAGAGCAGTTTTTGACATGTAGACAAAGAGAGACCTTTCAAACTGTAACCTCTGTTGACAAAGGCAAAGAGAGGAAGAGAAGGAGGGGTCGGTAAAGACAACTGTACAATAACACAAAACGGAAAAACAATTTCTAGTTTGCTGTGCTGCACATCTCAAGCTCTAATGCAATCCATGTAGCATTAAGGGTATAATTAAAGTAACATTTTCATATAGATAATTGTTGCTATTGCCAATATTGCCTTGACATCAGTGACGTGTCCAGACTTTTTTGACTGGAGTGGGGCACTGACTTGTGCAAGCAGTGGCATAAAGTACGGGAATGATGCACACGCACACACACACACACACACGTTGGAATCGCATTCATTTTCAATTTCTGTCTCCACTACTCATATCTACTTTAATTACTAACATTACAGTATCTTACAGTTTCTTACATTCCTGTGTTCACAATTTTAATTTAAAAGATAAATCAACCGACCAATCATAACACAACAGAGTGGCACCATACAAATGTAATATAAAGCTTCCATACTTTATTCTTTAAGTTCTCAAAAATAAATTGTACCTCTAAAAGTAGGCTACATACAAAAAAACCCAAAACATTTAACAAATACAGTCACAGTACAGTACTAGCAAAATTAAAATAAATATGTCTGTGTGGACAAAATATTGTATTAACAAAATCGTGCAAAAACTACATCACATATCTACAACACAACAAAATAGGAACTAAGGTCTCGCCTCGGACCGGACAGATAGCCAATCACAGTTTAGCATAACGGAATGTAACCAGGGGTGGCCAATCAGATTTCAGGGGCCACTCCCTGGACACGCCCCTGCTTGACATACCACAATTTACTTCATTACACAAAAGCTTTTACTTTGGCTGCTGTTATCAGCTGATTTTACATTAAGGCCTGGTCCAAGTGAGTTGAGGGATCGCGGTTAGCTCAGACATGTCTGTAATAACAGCAGGACAGAGAGGACTGAGTGCTGTAAACGTTTTTAGACAACAGAGATTACAACTTTAGAAGAGAGCGTTGGTGAGTTTTATGGATATAGACAAAATGAAGTTACGATGAATATGTTTTGAAAATTGGACATAATCTTATTGCTTGCTGCTATCTAACTAGAGTCTAACTGGAATTCTGATTTGGTTAAAGTGAAGAAATCCTGGCTGGAGATGAACAACAATTACCATGTCTGCATGTGATAAGATGAGACACCTGTCAATCGATCAAAGATGCTCCTAAAAATTCTCTTTCAGCTTTAATAGCTCCTTAAGGCAGCAATGGAGCCAGCATCCAGTGCCCACTGGAGGAGTGAACCATTTTCTACTTCAGATATTCAGGGTCAACTGAGGTTACAGCATTAAATCAGTATCAGTACAAGTGTGGTAATAATGTATCAAGAGATAAATATTGCTGTATTAATTTTGTATCCCACATACCATCTTCCATACAAGTGTAAATTATGGTTTAATGATGGTTAGTGGTAAGGTCACAGGGTCATCAATATTAAAATGGTCCTTTCTATGGGAGGCATGAAGTTAGCTGCCCTTTAGAATATTAGATATGATTTGTAAAAATCTTTATTCTGCAGTTGGTGCCAGAGGGGAGGTCACTGGGTCATTAAAATCCAAAGGATGCATCTTTGGGGGAGCATGGATGTATTCAAAGAATGGATTATCTACAGCTGTGTATTTCAGCCTAGCATCATGCTAATGGAAAGGGTCAAGGGGGTAACCACAAACAAAATGAAAAGCCAGCAAATTTAATGGGAATTTGGTTTGTAGTGTTTTGGGTGTCTGAATGAAGTGTGAATGAACTGAAGTGTTGATCAAGTGGAAATTTTGACTTGCTGGTAGCATGAGATGAAATGTCACCCATGTCATTAGGATTCAAACTTTGTTGCTATGAATTTCGGAGCCACATTCTATGAGAATCCAGCTGCTGAGATATTTAATATATAAGTGTTGGACTGATGGACCGACATGCTGACTGACTGACCAAGCAACATTGCCATCCCCTTAAAAAAAAAAAAGGCATACTCGTGCCAAAATCTGCAGCCACACGCGCAAACACAAATGGATGGGAAACCTCAGGATAACAGGATGAGATGGCACGCACTCACACGTATATACAGATGAGTCTCACACACACAAAGACATGCATGTGTGTGCATATGGATGTAAACAGGCACAGGACACTCATCTGCATACACACACACACACACACACACACACACACACACACAGGCTGTACATGCAGGGATCTTGTATGCTGAGCCAGCACTGGCACAGAGGGACTGGCACCGCGTGGTTGACTGGCTGGCAGAGACAGTGGGATTGGCGTGAGGTGATTGAATGAATCCGTCGGAGTAACAATGAGAGTGTGGTTTTCAGGCATTATCTTAGAAGGAAAAGGAAAATCACATTATACCGTGAATCAGGTTTAACCGTTTCAATTCCAGCTGCACTAAACTCACCCTGCAGAGCTTTCCTGCTGAGTACATGTAAAGTCTCCTGCAGCACAATGAACAGAGCAAATGAAGGACCACTTGTTGTGAACCCCTATCTATACGAAATGAGTATACTTCACATTACTGCCAGCGTGCCGGCCTTTTTACAATTCATTTTTATTTCTTAAGATTGATGTCCTGCCTTCAAGACAGTAATTGGTCTCCATTCACTTCCAAAAGTACTTGAGATAATAATCAATCAATGAACATTTTATCACCTTCATACTTCATTTACAGTATGCTACACTGTGAATGCAGTGGCGAGCTGAAAATTCTCTTATCTGATGAGTTCAAGGATATTACGACATCTGAGATTTTAGTAAGCTGCCAAACGGCAATTGTTAAACAACAAAATTCATCAAGGTTTGATAGTTGTTTATTAATAAACAATAAAAAATTGCCATGATTGGTTATCTATCAAAAGCAAGTTTGAAGTCTCTGTCAAATTTATTTTCATCATATCATAGTGTTAAACTGTGGAAACATGTGCCACGTTGTGTTAACAAAATGAAAAGAAATCATAGTGCTAGATTTAGTGTCAAGAATTTTACCACAATTGATTCTGTTTGTTACTTTCCACGCCATGTGATCTGGAAAGCTTTCCAAGGACTTCCATTAGCAATTAAGAGTTGTATCAAATGGTGTCAGTGCTGTCATTTTAACTTGTTTTAGTTTCAGTGGAAAATGTAGTGTCCTTGTTGGAATAACAGTAAATATAAAAAATTAGATGCTTTGCGTCTTTCTTTGTGAATGGAGTCCATACTTCACAACGCTGGAGCCTGTTGGTACAATGAGTTGTTTTCAAGAAGAGTCACTTTAGTTTATTGCTGATGTGCATCAAAAGCGCGTGCATCAATGACTGAAAGAAAAACATAGATGAACATGACAGATAGGGACATCCTCTGTAATACGTTAGTAATAAAATGTCACTTGTTGAAAAGAATCCATTAATTTGCTCTGCATTTCTGTCTCAAACTTCATTTCATATTTGCTGGCAGGATGAATTAATTGTTGGTTTCTGTCTCTTTAAGGCAGGGGTATTCAATTAAAATTCAAAGAGGTTAGAGAAGATTTCCTCAAGCAAAGGTCTGGAGCATCATAATGTGTGGGTATGTTTGCTCGGAAGATGCTCTGTGCTTTGTCTCGTGTTGGCGCTTCACATTACCGCTTTTAATAACCGCCATGGTCTCAGAACATATGAGACATACTGGTTTTGAACTGCTAGTGGGAAGAATGAACATGTTCATTCTTGATTAAAAGCTCTGTTTTCGCTGTCTACTTTTCTCTTTTTAGAGCACGCCATGTGAAATTACTTTTCTCTGACTCACTCATTTCTCTGACTGTTGTGTGTATCTCACTCATTGGCTGCAGTCTTTTTTGCTTAGGAAGGTTCACAACTGAGTGAAATGACCCAGAAGTATCTATGTGGCCCCATGATAAGAGCTAGTCAAATTCTAAATGCTAAGGAAAGGTGCTTCAATGCTTCCTTTCTTGTCTCCTTTAGTATATAGGGTACACTGGACCATCCTTTACTGAAGGAAAGGAGATAATGTCGTCCCACAATTCCTTGCAGCAGCAACATTTAAAGCAACCACGGGCAGACCCATGTCAATAACATCCGCCGTCACATAATTACGTAACCTAGTGTAAGTGCAGTTGCATTCTCTTAGCATTGCGGTTGTCTTTTTCTGAGTCCTTATGAATTCTCCATCACATCTTTCCTCGACCTCATGACGTCTTCCAATCGAGGAATCAAGGAAAAGTGTTTAGGAAAAGACATAGGACGTCGGTTTTTTGACTATTCGACCGCAGCCATTGACTTGAGTCGTAATGCTTATCGGAATGCACAGATTTGATTGGCTGAGTAACATCACATGAGATGATTTACAACACATGCAATTGATCTGTGAGATTCCTGGGCCGCTAAACCAGTGCCGTAAAGGCTTGAAAAGATGCGCTGGTTAAAATAGAAACGCTCCATCAAAATGTAATAACTCAATAATTTATCGGTAGGTGCGGGTCTGCATAGGACGGCATCTGGGTCCAGACCCGGACCGCGGTCGGCCTATTAGTGACCTCAGCTTTAAGGGAATAGTTGATAAAAAATAAAAAGCAAATAAGGTTTCTGAAAGCGTACAATAGGATTTGAATTGGTTTTGTAGTTCCTAAGGACATGGGTAACACGGATAACATGGGCCTTGTGAGGTTTGAATTGAAATAGCACTAACGCAAAAACTGGAGCTTCAGAAGGTTTTGTGGCGACAGCGCGGATATTCTGCTGTAATAAGAGCTACTTCTTACAAAGAAGAGAGGGGATCCTTGAGTTTCTAGAAGATTTGCTCCTTCTCTGACTCCCAGCTGATATATTCAGCACAAGCATTATAAGGAGGAGAAGGACAACAGGATGGGCCAGCATGCAAATGGGTAAGCCATACACACACATATACAGAAACATCCACACCAGCACATACAGATACACAAAAATACAATATTAAACATACATGTCCAAAGGCTCACACACCTACACACATATTTTACACAGTCACACGTGCTCACACGCTCACACACCTGGGGGGAAATGGTTAACATCGCAGTTTGCCAGTGGACTGTGCAATCAGCTTCATGTCAGTCCAACTAGAAAGAGACTGGGCCACGGAGAGCCACACACACACACACACACACACACACACACACTCACTCAGAGTTAATTAATTCACAGTTAGGCGGTGCTGTGCTTGTGTGTGAGAGACAGACAGAGGTGGCAAGTATAACCGAGAGGGTGAGAGACAAGCGTGTTTACAGTATGTGCAGTTTTGAGAGCATCTTCTCTTGAGACCACAGTAGAGGGATTTAAAACCAAGAATTTTTTGTGTCATGTCATACGTCCTCCTCGCCGTGAAACCGACTCACTATCGTGAATCCAGGTCAAAGCTATGATCCCCGGTTGACTTTGCCCATTAAATCTGCTTCACTCGTGACGGGGAGATGCAGATGGGACTGAGAGAAATTGTTACAGAAAGATTTTTTTAAGGCCTTAAGGTATGTTCATAGTGAACGCAAGGTGGATTTTAGGGAAAAGCACTTTTGCATATAAAGTCAAAGGCAAGAATGCCAACACGACACAGGTTTGCTCCAGGCAGCACGAACTGAGTCATGATGCATCTGCAAGAGTTAAACACATTTCTTGAGTGAAAAATTAATGCTTTTCCCATACTGTGTGACTGCCACACAACCATGTACTAAGACTTAACAAACTTTAACCACAGTGTTGTCACATCTTAACACAAATTTAATTTTCAACAGTGATTTGTTAACACCGGTGAATTATGTCGTCCTGCCGATAGGGGCGTCAGATCAGAAAACGTTGGGGCAGTAACAAACAACGTGTTTTGTGGTTTGGAGGAGAAAGGCAAAGCACGCTCCACACTCAATTCTTGTGCTCAACTCCACTGTGTAAAAACACACTTTTTTCTCTGACCTCTCAGTTCTCTGGTTATGCGCTCGACATGCACATCTGCACCTCTCTCTGGCACAATGCATGTCGTATGAAGAACATTAAGAACCTAAAAGGATGCCATATGAAACAAGATGCAGCAGTCAAAATAAGACAATAACTATTATATTTAGACAATGACATGCATTGTTCCAGAAAGGCCGTTACTCAATATTAGTCAGGTGAATCTCTTTGTAAATTTTGCATTGTTTGTGTGAAGAGAGGTGAAGATGACACCAAAAAGGGAATAAAGAAAAGGAAGAACATCTGTGGCTCTGACACAGAGGAATGATGTAAGGCATTGATGATGGATCGTGTTTATGCTAAAACACCCTCAGTGGAGTCTGTTTGATTTGCAAGGAGGAGAATAGGTGATGCTGGTGTGGTGAGGTGACTCTCCAACAGATGGCTGAACAGAAGAGATGAGCAGGGCAACTTTGTGGTACTGGCAAAGGGCGACTTTGAATAGTTGTTGGACATGATTGGTTTTCCCACCACGGGGTAGAACAGGTTTGGTGAGCTGTGTGTTAAAGCGTGTACTGCTGTGGGGAAAGTATCAGTAGAATATGTGAATCACTCTTCCCAAACTTTTGGTCATGAATTCCAAATGTGTCACACGCTCACTGTGTGTGTGCAGTTGTTGATGCAGAAAAGGGGGTCAGGCACAGCTCATTCTTTCTCTCCTTTCCTTCTAGTGCTTGATTCTCTTTCCTCTCCTCCTCTGTCCTCTTTCTCCTGAGATCTTACTCCCAGAGCCACTTACACACACAAAAAAGTACATTTTTGACCATGTTATTGTTGGATTTTGTACACAGGATTCACACGTTACATCCACTCTCCCACCTCATCCCTCCAAGGTGACCCAAAAGGAACCAGGACCTAATTTATGCCAAATTTCTGGTTGGAGGATCCAAAACCCATCACTGTTGCACCACCTGTGCACCCAAGCCATTTTGCACGTATCTGGCAGTTTTGACATTCAACCAACATCTAGACACTTTAGCGGGAAGAAAACTAGTTGCAGCATAATGATGCAATTGCAGCTCCGCAGATGATAGCTCCATAAGCACCATGTGTCAGACTTACACGTAGTGTGGGGATGCCGACTATGAAAAGGTCTAATTAAATGCCAAGAAACAGGCCCACAGAAATTAAAAATGAACTGAGCTGTACAGGAAAAACCGAGCCTGGCTGCAGAACATGTGGGAAAATGACTGGCGGAAAGAAAAATGGCAAAGGAGAGAAAACAAGTATTTCAATTTAATAATGGAGGAAAGGCCTGTTTAGCAAAAACACATTTGAATTTATTTTTCTGACACTACAAAAACAGTTTCTTAGTATCAATAAGCCTGACTTACAGATAGCCTATCCATTTTGCACTGATTTAAACAAGACTGACTATCAGGAGTTAATGTACATTGAATTCCATGTCATTACATTTTTAACAAACATCAATATTATAGTTGAAAATGACAGAAAATTAAATGGCAACTATTTTGATACATTTTCAAGCAACAATGCCAAACCCGGTTGTAAAGATGTTCTGATTTTTTTCATGTAAAAGTAAATTAAATATATTTTATGCAATTTGACAACATCACTTGGGCTTTAGATAATTGTGTGTGTGTCATATTTGGTGACATTTTATGGACCAAACGATTAATCAATTAATGGAAAAATTAATACCGGTCAAAGAAAACTTCTCTTAATGTGACTACTAACTTAGCCCTGAAACAACCGGCTGGCACCAACTTTCAGCGGCTGTGGAGGACGCAGAACATAATAGATAATAGACAGGTCACAGAAGAGGGACTTTCTATCACCCTACATGTACAACTGTACACTTGGAAGAAAACTGTCTGAATCATTGGGCTATACCCTGAAGTATTATAATTGAAGACACCAAAGGTAAGCAATTTAAGCTAGTTTGTTGGGTATCTTTATTGTAGCTAAGCTTATGGTGTAAGTTAGTTGGATGTTTGTGTTGTTGTTTGGCCTATAGAAGAAACAATGGATGTATGGATGTTGCTTCTGTCAGGTGTGTGTGGTTATTTGGTCTGTGCCAAACTGTTTCACTGCTGTTTAACTGCTTATCATTTGGTGCCTACATGTGCATCACTATGTATTGTTGATTGCTGTTGCTGTTGTGACTGCCAGCTCTTTTTTCTGCATGTGAGAGTGAACAGTTTTCAAGAAGTGCCAGAGGACATGTTGCTGTGCCCTGTAATGTCTCTGGTGATTGGAAAGTATAGTTATCATTGCCTAATTTATTGTAAGCACACACTTCATTACCTGGTTCATGGACAGGCTTGTCTCACTTGATTTTCTCTAAACCCACCCACAATATTTTTGATTTGAGGCCACCAATTCAAATAAGAAAAATTAAAAGCCTCAAGTATATAATAGTCAGCTGGGATCGGCTCCAGCCAAAGTTATAATTTTCATTTTATATTTATTTACTTTCTTAATATATTTCATCACATATTTATTTTTATTGTCATTTGTATTAATAGAATTATAACACATCTAGTCTTCGATATTCCCCGACCAACAGTCGCAAACCTAAAAATATTTAGTCAGAGGAGCTGGAACTAGAAAACGTTTTCCATTTTTGCACTGACAACAAACTTAAAGAATAAATCAATTATCAAACTAGTTCACGATTATTTTTTTATTAATCCACTGATCATTTCAGCTCTATTTCAGCGTGCCTGATAGCTGAAATATGTAGAGATTGATGATCTGCTGCAGGAATTATACACCGACTGGCTGCAGTAAAGTACATGAAGTTAAGTGAGAGGTGGCATATCAGATATTAAACTGTATCTTTAATTACAAGAGAGAAGTGGCTAGACCCTTTTCCCAAATATAAAAGTCTGGCATTGGTCAGAGTGGCTTGAGCTCAGAGAAGAAGGGAGCTATCAATCATTTTTAAATGCTAATGGCTAAGCAGCAGACATGCACTGTTCAGGAAATCAAGCCTAAAGCGAATGGAGCTGAAAGTGCACTCAGAGTTTAAAGATTTAGCTGGCAGTCCTAGTAACCGCTGTCCGTAACGAGGTTTTAGAGTTTTATAACAGTGGACGCGGTATTGGAAAAAACACACTGTCCATTAAAAGTATTTCAAGAGCAGCAGCAGAGGATCCCTGCTGTGGAGGCGGAACTAATAAATCTATCCTGGACTTGCATTGCACATATCACCTCCCATGCCTTTTCCAACACCAACAGACATTAAGTGTGATACACTGCCAGAATTATTCATGTTTCACTTAGCCTCCAAAAAAGAGAATGTACCATTATTGGGGCACACAAAGCTCTCTCAGGGGAAATTAGGGTGTTCATTGCCATGCTGGAGTTCAGTGACACACTGAACTCAGCCAGCAGGAAATTGAGGATATTACTAGAGTGTAAGAGTGCTTTAGCATGTAGAAACTAAGAGGATCATATATTTAAGCCAGGAAGCCATTGCAAAGGCAGTGTGGATTTATCTTAAATGAATCAGATTTACACCTTAATCCCTGTCCCTCTGCGCATTTCTACCATATCATTACTAATCTTTCTGGAATCCCCAAATTCACACTCACTTAAACGTTATCCTTTGAAAAACATTCAGGTGTTTTTATAGATCTTTCAGCCTTCTGTGTAAGTCAATAAATATCTTAGTTTAATCTGTACTCAGATAAAATACCAACCTTGTATGAATGGTATTGCCCTACAATGCGTAAATTTGCAAATCTGTAAATAGCAAACGTGTCTTTACAGAAAGTACACAGCAACGTAGCAAAAACATCAATGCAGCAAATTATCCCTTAAACCCACTATAGGAAGGATCACAGTGAAGACGCTTTAATATATTTAATTTTAGGTCTTTTTCTTTGCTTTTTCTTAGCTGCAGTTTTTCCTGAAGATCAATAAAGTTCATCTTATCTTATCAACACGGTTTAGGGACATTTAAGGGAACAAAATGAAATGATTGAAAAGTGAAATGGAACTGCAGAGGCAGAACAAAATTTCACCAGTTGTCCCTGAAAAAAATATGCACACACACACACACACACTAAAATGGCAGCTTTGAGAATGGGTTATTGATTTGTGATCATGCCTGCAGTGGCATTTCAATCCTTTTTAACCAGCATAGGAAATTCCAGTAAGCCATTTATTACAAATGTCACGACAACTGCTGTGTGTGTGTGTGTGTGTGTGTGTGTGTGTGTGTGTGTGTGTGTGTGTATGCATGTAGGTGCTCATATGCTGCTTTCTGAAAGTGTGTGTAAGCTTGTGAGTGTATGTTGAGAGCATGAGTGTCTGTGCCTATGTTTTGTAGCTGTATGTACATATGAAACATATAGGTGGAAATGCATTTGCCAACGGTGTGTGTGTGTGTGTGTGTGTGTATGTATGAGTGTGTATGTATGCGTGTGTGTTTGTGTGTGCACCCACCACCCATCCTGCAGGGAGTTTCAGAGAAGGTTCAGACAAGCATAGAACAATCGCAATGAAGAACAGAGAAAACAGGAAGGAGGAGAGCAGTCTCAGTGGGCGGAGGGAAGGAAAGAAGAGAAAGAGAACAGGGTAGACAGTCAAAGAGAAATAAAGAGAGTGAGAGATGGGGGAAAAATATCAAGTAAGTCAGACAAGAGAGAAACAGTGGGAGAGAGCAACAGACAAAAAGAGAGACATGGTGCAGCTGTGAGCTGAGAGTGGAGACACGAGGGAAGACACTGATTCTAAACATTACCTTTACATTTAATTGTCAAACCATATCATATGTATATACATATATATACTTTTATTTTTTATTTTTAATGATTTATTTGCAATCATTTGATCTTGTGTAGTATAGTAATTGTAGTTGTATAGTGTAGTATAATGTATGCTGTGTGTATGTAGTGATGTAATGTTTCAGCCCTTTGTTGTCTTTTTTTCTTACATTCTGAATTATTCTAATCACATTGTAAACCTTGTAAATGACTATACTATGGCAGTACTTACCAAATATGGTCACGCCAACAAAGCAAATATGAAGAGGCTCTGTGCACTCACCTACACAGGTGTTTTCACTTATGTTGCCTGATTAGACCTCTACTCAGGACTGCGTGGGGTGTACAGACTGTGCTTGATCTCACTCTCCTGTTAATTTCCTTTAACTGTAAACTTGTGCCAAAGTCAGACTACACTCAAATGACATTTTGACTTGCCTCAGTAGGAAAAACACAGGTATAAATAATAAAATGAATGATGGCTGCTTTCCACTCAGCTGCTTCCGATTCAGGGTCCCGGTATTGTCCATGCTGACTCACTGTGACGACGTGCTGGGACACCTGAATAGAAGAGAGCCATTGTTAATGTTATTAGTAACACCTGGGCTTTAGATACTATGACAAGTCAAAATGTCTGCTGCGAAAAAGAACCTTCTTTATCCAGTGGTATATACTTGAAAATGAAGAGAGCTTCACTTTCAGCCTGAGCAGAGCTCTAATCTGTCCTTTGTAGGTGAAACACCTGTGTGGGTGTGCAGGGACTTTAAAAGCGCAAGGGCAACACTGTGGAGTAGGGATGTCCCGAACAAATTTTTTTGGCCTCGATCCCGATCCGAGTCCTTAATCTTCGATACCCAGTCCAGTGGTGTTGCATAGTGATGCTTCTTTTGCCTCATAAACAATCTTTGACTGTCTTTAACGCTAATTAAAGGCAGCTGATATGGCCTGCAGTTATTTTTTGTCATTTTGACTGCTGAAAGTGATGGTCAGCGCCGGCTAAAATTAGAAGCTGCTAGCTGAATGTTTTGAACATTGAGCTTTGCTAATAAGAGAGGAGAGATAACAGATTTGTTAGCATCAGTGCTTCAAATCTGTGTATTTTGCCAGAACAGAGTCAATCCCTGGTGCGACCAAGCAATTTTTTCATGTTCACACACTCTTTAATTGTCACTCGCATATGCAGTGAAATGCTTGCAGTGTAGAGCCTGGCTGTCATTAAGGAGAGCAGCGTTGCAACACTTATTATAGCCAATACGATCCATTAAAATATGCCCAGACCAGCCCTGATACCAGTCTTTAGTATCAGCTCAGGACATATGTTCACTGGAGTGATATAGACACAGACAGAGACAGAGGGATGAGAGGAAGACAGGAGGCCATGACTGCATTAAGAGAGGAGAAAGAAAGGAATTTAAAAAAGGTTGGAAAGAAAAGCTATATGTATGGCACCTTAAAGTTTTGTTTCTAGAATATAATTATATGAATAAAGCAAAAAACAGTCACTGCTGAATTTCTGAAAGCTTTTTACATTCTGGAGCTATGAGAATACATCTAAGAAAACGCCCTGATGTACAGTACGTTGCAACAGACACAACATCTGAGGCATAGAGAAGAAATGTTATTTTTTGGTGAACTTGCTACTGAATTACACAGAAACCTGGACATGGACAGAGGCAAGAAAGTCTGAGAGACAGACAGAAAGAGAAATAGTGTTACCAAAGTCATTTCCAGTTTCTGTACATATTTAATTGGCTGTTAGCATGTTTGTTCAGTCAAGCTGCATTAGTGTAACTGCAACATGGTTGATGCCATGAGTAAACGCAAAACTTCTTTTTGAGTTGGTCTTTTCAAGTGAAGGATAAAATGAAAACACTCTGTGGTCACATGGTGCTGGTGAACAGAAGGTTTATGGTTCAAGTCAAGCCAAATAACACAAGTGAATGCAAAGTAACACATGCAGCTTCACTGTGCTCTGTATAAATGGTCTCTTGCCTCCTCTCCGTAGTAGCATTTTTACTATAAAAGAAAAGATACTGGGTGTCGACAGTCTGTTTGTCGCTCCTCCATCCCCTTCTCTCAGTTCCTCCCTCCTCCCTCTCCGTCTTTTCTAACATAAATCATTGCTGACAGTCAATAAGCTCCTTGTCTAAAAGTTTTAAGTGGCCACCAAAAGGTCAGAACGTCTCAAATACCTCAGAGAGAGGTACGAGAGCCCAGATACAGACTATCTGCTGTCTAAGCAGCCAGAGCAATGACAGTGATCCAGCTCTCCACAGACTGCAGCTGGGTCCTTGCCTTCAAGATACAGAACGTATCTGGATCAAAAGCTCAGACGATAAATGACAGTCAAAAATGTCTTCTGTTCAGTAAATCTCTGAACCAGCTTCAGACACATAACTACCAATCACTGTTGAATGTTTTGATATTACAGGAATGCTTCTCCTAAATTAAAAACGCCTTCATTAAAAATCAACTTATTTTAACTAGATTTGGTTACCTAAAAACTAGCTGTGTACTTGATACTTGAGCACAGCTAGTTTTGAGCTAAATGCTAACATTAGCATGGCAAGCATGCTCACAATGACGACGCACACAAACATGTTGATGTTTACTAGGTATGGTGTTTACCATGTTCACCATCTTATTTTAGTGTGTTAGCATGTCAACATTTGCTAATTAGCACTAAACACAGAGTACAACTGAGTCTGATGGGAATGTCATTGGTTTTGCAGGTATTTGCTCATAAACCAAAGTATTGGCCATATTGAAATTTGGACCTGATGATGTAGTCATGGGATCACTGAAGTTGTTACAATTCAACCTGAGTGGGGCATGAATTTTATAGCAGTCCATCCAAAAGTTGTCCAGACATTTCTCTAAAAACCACCACCAAATACCTCATGGTGGCGCTTGTGTTAAAATCCAGGGATCGCCAAAGCCAGTAGAATACATCATCTGGGAACCATGAATGTGTGTACAAAATGTTGTGGTCATCCATCCAGTAGATGTTTAGATATTTCACTGGATAAGTGGAAACTTTGAGGTTCACCAAAGTCATGAGGATTCGTCCTCTGGGTACCATGAATGTCTGTTCAGAATTTCATGGCAATCCATCCTATAGTTGTTGAGACATTTCAGACTGGACCAGAGTGGTGGACCGATTGGCTAACTGACTGACATTGCCGTCCTAAGGCTACCCTGCCAAAAAACTATATTGGATTTTCTATGATGTTGATGAAGTGTCCAGCTGCTTAGATGTTCTGTGTTTGTTTTTGGCCAAAAGAGTCTGACAACTGTTGCACTGAAGCAGATGTCAGTGAGTCTTAATTGTTTAGTTGAGTGGTTGAGCAATTACTCAGAAGAATAAATTTGTACCATATGACTTTATTTTCATGAGTTAAGCACTTTTGCCAAACAAAGCACTTTCTACAAATGTATGTTCTAGTGTGTATGTGTTTGTGTGGGCACGCATGCTTGCACATGTGCTTTCTATATTTTGGAGACAGATGGCACAGTCAAAAAAGATCTATAAACTCATCTTCTTTTGACTTCAAGGCAAACAGACTGGTTTCATAATATGTTCTGTTTTGATTTTGTTGCCACTAGACACACGCACGCCCACAAGCATGCGCACACACACTCCGAACGTTACACTCACAGTCTCACTATAGGTCTGTCTGTCTCTGTTTTTATCTTTCATACCCACACACTGTCTGTCTGTCTGGCTGTCTTCCTCTACCACTCAAATGTCTGTCAGGTTATAATATCAGGATCTTCCTTATTCCACTCGACCTCTGTGCTGTCATGTTTATATTTTTATATAATCTGTGTGGTGCTGACTGATTGCTTGTTATACTTGAGTGATGATGGACAAAGAGAAGGAGGTCTTAGTGTGTGTGTGAATGATAGAGGGCCGTTAATGTTTGAATGATTGAAGTTGTCAGTGATAGTGAAAGATGTCACATCCAGAGAGCTGAGAGGTGCAGATTTATGCTTGTAGTTAAGGGATAATGGTTCTTTCTGGTTCTTCATTGCGCTGAACTTTACACTCTAAACTTTAATTTACACTTAAGAGCAAGACGGAGCCACCTTTTGGTCAACTTCAGGACCAAGAAGGGCTATACAAGGATGCAAGTGAAAAACGTATATATACAGTGAGTAAATTGCCTTTATAATTCTAAAGCTGCAATACAAAAGAAAAGGAAGGACAATGACCTAAACATTTCCAGAAGGTATGTTTTTCTAATCTATAATAAACTACATTGGTGTGTGCCTGTTGTGATGGATAAACTATTTCATAACCTTCTCAGTTATAAGCCTGACCTATTATAATCCTGATGGAAGGAGCATCGTGATATATCAGCCTGGGCTTCAGCTATGATGAACTTGATATTAGATGCCTATCTACACATTCAGCAGATGTGGAGCAACATTAGCATTTATTTGAAACTGTGTTCTGGCCAGCGGGTGGATGTAAGTCCAATAGTCACTCTCCTTTTTGGTCTCCACCAACTCCTGAGGGAAATATCTGGCTCTTTAGCTGCTAAATGCTCTTTGTTCACCAGCTAGTCGCTAACTTTGTCTGTCTGTTGCTTGGTGTTGGGCAGATAGTGTACAGCAGGTTTTTAGGTTTTTTTTTTGTTGCTGAAAACAGCAGCCGAAAATGACGCTATGGGAGCAGTGAGAGTGAACAAAAACAGAAAAATTGCGGGCTGGAAAACCAAAACAATGAGCTGAAAGATGCTGTACAGCTTAGAGAAACTGCAGAATCGGGTGATAATTGTCTGTGGGTTCATCACTATGAGTGGGACCTTACAAGTAGTAATGTTAAAAAGATTGATTATAGTGGCTTTAAAGCCTACGAGTGTACAATTTTTCTGTGGTTATAGCATATTTCATATTATTCTGATACTCTGATTACAATCCTAGTAGAAATTGGTGATTGAGCCCATTTATTCTCAATGTCAGTGGTTTTCTGCCAGCGTCGTTTTTGTTACTACCACTAGGAGTCGCCAAAACATTTTCAAAACCTACACTTGAGGTCCTCAATAAAAGAAAATAAAAAAAATTTGAAACAAAATAGCTTTGTTGGATTAGTTAATTTCATGTGACCCCAAATGTGAATGTTAATGAGTTTGATGATGCTCATATCGTATCACGTTAAAGAAACACGTTTGTGACCTAAAGGCTATAGCGGATGGGAGCTGCGTAACTCCAATGCAACTACTGCCAAAGTGCACTTCAATGAGGCACCCAGCAACTGAATCTATAAAAAGTGGCTTGTAGTTTTGCCACACATGGATTTATTTCTCACTTTGAATATATAAATGTACGAGCCAGTAAAATTTGCCAAAATGAGAGTAAGTCAAGGGATTGGAGCCAATCTACAATGTATATCAAATAAAATATCATGATTCAATCTATTAATCAGTGCATTGTACCTCATCATTTGTGTATTAATGTGACAACATTATCATCATCAAACATATTTACAACTTTTGGGTATTAGGTCCAATTTTATGTTTTGCTTTTCTTATATAGTTTGCCAAAACCTTCTTACCTCTGGCTCCAAGCCCTCGCAGCACTCTCAGTCAACCTACCGGCATTAAATAAAGGTGACGATGATAAATGATGTACAGTTACTGGGGGAATATTTTTTATTTAGCCTTTTTAGAAGAGCAGCATCAGTGTAAGAGCTGGCTGTCAACTTCAGAGAAACCACATCTTTGGGGTGATGCCATGTTTTCATTAGGGAACGCACACACGTAGATGTGCACGCACGTACAAACACATTCACTTTATCTTAAGCATGCTCTCTTTCCACCTCTTTCTCTCCTGTTGACTTTCTCCATCCATTACCACCGCACACACACATGCAAACACACATTACACACCAGAGCCACGTGTACACAAGCGCTGTATATGATGCATTTTTGCATGTAACATCTGGATCTTAGACAGCAGATTTCAGAGCTGTTTCATTAATGCAAGGTGTCGTTAAACTCGCCAAATGCATGCAGACAGATCACCATGGTAACCAAAAATAATATTTGCTGTTTTTCTCTGTAGTGATGTTACATTATAAGGTTTAAGTGTCATAAAATGTACTTAATTTAATTCAGTTATTTACTACTCATGCTAACTCATTACCACTGTTCACATACAGTATACTGGATAGGACTTGAACTTTTAGGTAATCAATGCTCCACTGCTGAAGCAAAAGTGTTTATAATGCATTGGGTATGTGTGCATATATCTCTGCACATGTCTGTTCCACTGAGTAAATAAGGTAGCAAAAATAAGTCTGATTTTTAAGATATACACTCATTTCAAATAGTAGTGACCATGAGGCATAGATGAGTCAGGGGGCACCCATCTCAACAGGTCATTTTGTTACATATAGTATCTTAAGGTATTATTTTACTTGAAAAGGTGATTGTCTGACTGATGAATAGGGTGTTTTGTTATCATCATAAGCAACAATGACTAGATAAGGTAGATGTATTTTGCATTAGTTAGATTTTTTTGAGGGAAATTAAATTAAAACAATTAATGGATATACTGTGTAGTGTTTCAGAATGATGCCCTGACATTGCATACTACCATAAGTTTAAGTTTCTGTTCTTTTAAGCACTTTGTTCAGTCATTAGTTTGACAGCTTCTTTCCTCCACTCTTCGACCGTCTGTGGACGCCTCTTATAGTTCATATCAGACGTACTCAGACAGATCATTTTGAGATTGGTCTTTTTGAGTCTAGACTGTCAAATACTTCTGACGGTCTAGCACCAAAACGATAAAAAAAAATAAATGTATTTTTGCAAGTTAGACATTGTGTGTTTGTTTGCAACTTTTGGACTAAACGAGGTTCAAAATGACAGATTTGTTGTGTTTCTGTAATTCACTTTAAACCCTTTCAAAAATGAAATGCCATTGGATGTTGAATTTGTGTTCGAACCATCTGCTATTCTATTTTGCTCTCTCTCTTCTTTCTTCTCTCTTTTTTCTCTCTTTTTTCAATAGTTTGTTTTTGTAGTTTTACTCAAGACTTCTTTTCAATCCATCTGACTTTCAGCCTGTCTTTCAAATCCCTCCCTGCATCCTTTCATTTCCTCCCCTCGATCTCCATTCACCCGCTGAATTAAAGCCAGTTTTATAGGAGGGAATCAGCAGTGTTATTATCATCAGCAGCACTGACTAATGTCCCTCAACACAAGCATTGTAATTCCACAATCAATACGAGGCTTTAATTATTAAGTGGGTATCGGTGTGCAGTTTGCATTAGCAGTGCTGGAGACTCATAAATGATTAAACATATTCAGTCTGACCCAGCATTGTGCGTGTGTGTGTGTCTAAAAGAGACAGAGAGGGGGAGATATGAATATATAGAAATGCACTGCTTTGTTGACTTTGACCTATGATTACATCAAATCCACGAATACCAATAATGAATGTGCAGTAAAAACATGTTTTCATAAAGATGTGGAGTGCGACAAAGCTGTATAGCATTCTTCAACATCTATATAGATTAACCTGACCTTTAAACTAGAGCAGTGTAATACACGAGGAAATGAAATGTCTCCTTTGACAAAACAATCCCAACTCAAGGTCCTCTTACTTGCCTTTTATGATGCTTTCCTGGAGTTTGCTCAGTTAACATGAAGATTGATCTGTTGACGTGCAAGCTCAGTGGCTGTTATTTTCTTTATCGATTAGACTGACATTTATTTTCTCGATTACTTGATTAATCTTTTAATCCTTTAATCTTCTGGTCAATAAAATGTCAGAAAATAGTGAAAAAGGCCCACCACAGTTCAATCTAAAATGATGCAAAACAAAGAAGTCCTCACATTTCAGGTTGAGGAACAAAAGAATGTTTGGAATTTTTGCTAGAAAAATGACTGAAAAGATGAAGCGATTATCAAAATAGTTTAAATAATTTTCTGTGAGTCAACTAACAGATTCATTGACTAAAAGAAACTTCATTCTTGACCTTGGAAATAGTATATTGACAAAACAATCTCAGCTAAAGGTCCACTTACTAGCTTTTTCCAGAGGTTTGAACTGCATCACACAATCTTCAGCAGATGGATTTTCCTCAGTTCTCGTTGGGGATGGATCTGGCCAACCTTGGTTGGCCTGAGGTGGAGCTGTCCAGTGCATTGTGGTGCTGAGCACTATTTATACATGCTTAAACATTTTTTCCTTCCCCTCCATGTCAGATAAAGCTAATGTCAGTCAGCTTCTATATATACTCTGCTGCAATACACATGTATGCATAGAGCCATAGACATATGCAAACACCTTGTTAAACTCTCATTGGTAAGAAAGACAATGGCATGCTACAGTGGGGTAAACATTTTAAAATGTAAACCTGTTTATGATACTTTGCACACATTGATTAGGAACTGCAGCCTAATGTTTTGTAAAGCAACACAAATGCATTTTAATCTCACTGTTGGACCTTTAGGGACTCTGCAGGAGTTCCGCCCAAACTTGTGGAGGATTTAGTTTGTCCGATCCTGGCTTACACCTGGTTTAGTGTGTGACAAGAGGGGGTACAAGAGAAAGGATGTTGAGATAATTGGTTTTGACTACATACATTTGTAATTAAATCATCTTCCTTGATTCTGCTTTGGTTAAGAGAATCCACATGGATCTTGAGAGCTTGCTGCTGTTGTGGGTTTGCCTCTCTGTGTGTGTTTGACATGCACATGTATGAGCGTGTGTGCAGGTGTGCATGCACTTGTTCACTGTGCATATTCCTTCTAAAATCTGCCTCTCTCATGCACACACAAGGTGAGTGTGAGTTAATTGCAGCTGTGTGCGAGGGTGTCTTATTCTTTTTCTTTTTTGAGCCTTTGAAATCCTATAATGTGAACCTTGTCACTCCGTGCCTACGGTCTTAGAAAATCAAGCTGAAAAGTGTGAACAGCATGGGTTGTTCAGGTATAAGGCTTTGTAGTCATAGGGTCTTTGATATTTGGCAACTTTTTAAAGCCAAGTCAGACAGGGTGTGCAAGTAGGAGGGAGAGCAATTAACTGACTCATAGCTGAGCTAGCATTAGGGCACATAATAATTATTACAAAAATTGCATGGAAAGTGATGAAATCTGTCTTCTTTGACATTTTACATTCAGTTTTATATTCTATATATATGTATGTATATGTATATATATATATATATTTTTTTTTTTTTTCAGCTTCCACAAAATGGCTTGTTAGCATTACAAGTGCTCCCCTATTACAGTACATAGTTCAATGCAAACACATATTTCCAATGTTTTCAATGGAGGATAAAGACATGGACAAGAAAAGGGTCCATTTTAAAGGTGCCCAGTGGAGTTTTTTATGTAGGCCATTTTAAATACAGCATTGTTTACATTCATGTTTACTATCTAGCAGTCTTCTTCTTCTCTGCCTTTGCTGGTGCATTGCTGCATATCCTGGCGTGTTATTGCCACATGTGGATCAGTGGAATAGTGTGAAACCATTTACAGGACTTTGGGCCACCTGTGTACGCCACTCCACAGGGTACCTTTAACTTTGATTTGGTGTTTTAGCATAAAGGATTTATATTTGATACAGATTGCCACCAAAAAAATACTCATTGTTTGAATAAACAACCCTAATTTTATGTCCTCATGAATCAAAAAAAGTTAGAGACACTGACACTGCTTTCTACATTTTATGGTAAACCAAAAAGCCTTATGATGACACAGGTCAGAAGATAATTGCAGTAATATCAAGTTGGGTGGAAACGCAAACAAGCTGTAAATTATCCCTCAGAGTAAAATGATACATAAATATAAACTTTAAACTACCAAGTTGTGCCGTAATCTGTACTTTTAAAATCCAATTTTCACCTACATACTGCATATATTAAATAAACACTGAAAGATTGTTGGGTTTGGATGTTGAACTGACCTGACGAGCATCACTGATGTAGTAATAAAGCAGAATGAAGTAAATAAAATAAAAACATTAAAATATGGAGTGTGTCGGTGTGTGATGAGTGTTTGTGGCTTAGTGGTGTGTAAGCATACGTGACTGTGAATGTTGGCGGGTGTGAGTGGATGAAGCCACTCTCATACCTGCATGTGAGTTTTTAACTGCCCATTATAGTCAAGTGTTAGTGCAGTCAGCGTTTTCAAAGATCTTTATCGTAGCAATCAATAGGTACATTAACCATTCGGTTTTATGGAGCAACAATACGTGAACAGACATTGAGTGGACCTTCTACATCCTACAGTTCTTGTCAGAGTTTGACGTACAGTAGATGGAAATGAATCAAGAGTCCGACAACATACACGACAAAGCAACACTGACTAACATTTAAAATCATGAAGATGCATGACAAGAGCCCAACAGGTTTCTAACGTCGCTGTGTCCTTGACAACACTAAGAGCTCAGTGTTTGTGCTCTAAGTGCTAGAATAAAAAAAAAAGAAGAAGATATTTAAACATAAAGCAGATGAGTGCCAACTCGTTCAGGTGTTCGATTCATTGAGACAGCCGTAGCAGTGTATGTCTAATGGTTGTGTCCCACTAACTCCTTTATTATTGGATGACGTTGCATATTGTCTTTTACACCTGTGACTCAAACAGCATAGATACCACCGTACAATGAGCAATGAGCTGTCACATTATATTTGATCACCAAGCCCACTTTATCAGTTAAGACATCATTCTACAGACGAACAGTCATTCGGCTTATCTGAATGCTGATTGGCTGCTTGCTTCATGCCCTCCACCTCTCACACAAACCATTCAGAAACCAGTCCTCACCACGCTGTACCTGCTCATTTACCTTTTGATTTAATAGGCTGAACGTTTCCCAGTAGGCAGAGTCAAGTTAGGCTGTCCACTGCTAAAGAGACAAAGGCAGCCGTGAAAAGAAACTGTTGGGTGTTATTAGGCTATTTATTGCTCCATTTGTGGTTTTATGGCTGACATGATGCTCTCAGGAAATGAGTTTGAAAATGCTTTGTTGGCAGGCAGGGGATTATGAGATTGGGGTCCCAGAAATAGTTTGGCTGCACAGTGGGCCACTGTAACTCAGTAATTACTAAATCTCTCCTGTTTCCTCTGTCGTTACTGTTTCTTTTTTCCTTGTGACTGGCAGCCTTTGCATCTGTTTCCACACTTATCATCTGCTCTTTTCCCCCTCTTGCATGTTTCCAGTTGAAGCGAGTGTATGTTATCTCCTATCTTGTTTTTCTAAATATCAATATTGTATCTATTATTCACTTTACTAACTGTCAAGTGAAGTATCCACAAGTAACCACTATGTTTTCAAGATTTCACGTACCTGCAAATCTTTAGGGATCATTTTTGTGCCATTATTCCAAATTGAGCATCGATACACATTCTGTGTCGTAGTTCTCTCCTTTTGATGATATTTTAATGGATGGTTACATATAAAAAACATGGAACTGCAGGTAAAGAAGTGGCAAATAAAAACAAGAGTCAGAGTAAGACAGAAAAAGTGAGAGGATTACATCTGATATAAATCACGTTGAATTAAAACTCATGATTTTGCCTCACAGTACATTTAACCTGAATTAATATTGACATGGTCTTTTGTTTTTAATGAATTCTCAAACATCTGCTGTTGCAAATCTGCTACTAATTCGAAATCGTTGCAGGTGTTTTGGACAAAACCTGTAATTGTTTGCGTCAAAGTTAAGGGAGTGTTGTACAATTGTACATTCTGTCAATGTGCAAATCTCTAGACTAGAGTTTAGTGTATGAAAAAATAATGAAAATTAATTATTTATCATTTTGCTGGGAGGATTCTCATAACCCCTCTAGGACCCCTTGTGGACCCCAATGTGGGAAAAGCTGCACTTATCCACCCTGCAAAACCGACATGATGTGTTTGCTGTAAAAAAGTGGGAAAGTTAAGTGGGAAAAAAGAATAGAATCATAATCAGTCTTCAAATTAATCTCTCATTCACACTGATACATATGTACAAACGTAGTTCATAGGTCACTGTACTCTCATAACGTCTGAAATTTTAGTTATCGTAATGCATAAATTCCCTGTATTCTAGTGTCATCATTTATACAGATGCATTTGTCTGAAAATGTTGTGACATTTAATTATGTCAATTTTGCATGGCCCTAATGTCTAATGTCCCTCTCTCTGTGATATTTCACTTGAACGCTTTGCTGCATTGACATTTATTTAATCAGAACGAATCATATGACTCAGATACGTTTTTAAATAATGCTGGGACAAGGAAGCAAATAAAGAAATATGTTAATGGGATGTACTTCATTCTGCAGCAAGAAAAACAAAAATATTCACTATTGAGTGCAGCTGTTTGTCCATCTTTAAATACAGTATTACTTTCTAGATTTACTGACAGTATGACCATTTAGTATGGACCATAAACATTTAAAAGAGAAAAATTAAGCGCCTTTTGTTTGGTTAGTGTTGTTTTTATCCATGCCAGAGGATGAATCCTAATGACTTTGGTGATCCCCTGACTTTTCACTTATTGCCACAATCAAAGTTTTTACTTATCCAGTGAAAGACATCATGCTGACGTTAGCATTTAGCTCAAAGCACTGCTGTGCCTGAGTACAGCCTTGCAGAGCCGCTAGCATAGCTACAGACTAGTCTTGTTAATATTCTTCACTAATTTATTCTTTTCTTGAGTTTAGCCACATCCCAGGCACTTTAGGCATTCTTTGTTTGGATAATGATTTATGAAACAAACATAATCATTTGCATGTTGTATGACCCTTTGTTTTATTGTGGTGTTGACACTAGGGATGCCACAGTGAGGAGATTTTCCTACTAGTTTATAAACACATGGCAACACCGGTGTTACCGAAAAGGTATTCTTTGATGACGCTCAATATCTGTAGAGCAAAAAAAAAAACATAAAATGAGGGTGGGGGCGGTGGGCAAGTAATGTAATCGGTGTGTACCCGACCACCGTGTAACACCGGTAACACTTGACACCCACCCAAAACTTTATATCTTTGTACTGTACGTCTTCAGACTTCAAATGCTCCACACAAGTTCATTTTAGAAAATTGATTTGCATTCAGATCACACTCAATGTGGAGTCAGTGTATAATTTGACAGTTAAGCCATGACGTGAGTTTAAAAAGAAAATTGCTGCAACATTTTATGCTGATTTCAACCTGCATGAAGCATTTCAATCTACATAATATCCTTATCACATAGTGCCACAGGGGCAGCTCGTCTCTGTCTCTCTTTCTTACATTTACTGTCCCTCTCTCTCGTCTCACTCCTGCGTCCTCTTTGCATTTTGCACAGTCCATGTTTCTTTTCTCTCTTTAACTTTCTCTTTCTCTTTTTGGGTCCCTCTCTGCCATAATGAAATATGGATTTAACCACCATCTTATAGGAAAAGTTCATTTTATTAGAATTAACGTCATCAGAATCCCCATCAACAGTAGTGTGTGGTCAGATAGATAAGAAAAACATTATAATTATATCATATGACTACACAACTCACACATTTAGTGTCTTTAGCATCATCGAAATTGTAAATGCTTACATTAAAGTTGTTCTGCTCTGAAATTGTCTATTGGGTACATTTTTTCTTGACTGAACCTATGATTTATTTATTCTACATGTTCAATGTTCTTTCTCATACAAACAACTTAACAAATGCAATAAAATGCAGGTATATATGATCATATATCTCATAGACATGCGCACACAAACCCACCCTCCCATTCCTCTTGTGTAGCTTTTTTGACAGCGGCCACAGGATTTAATTGAGTTCCTGTCAGAAATATCAATTGTTCAATTTCTCATCTGTCACAGGGTCGGGCAGACGGAAACGAGAGGTACTGTGGGAGGATTTTCACTCGCATTGTAAACTGTCAGTTGGAAGGTTGGAATAGAAACAAATACAATCAAACAGAAACAGAGAGAATAGAATCGAATAGAAAATAGAACAGATTGTATAGAGAGATTTCTAACATCCCCATCTCCTTTAATAATTTCTGACTGACTGACCCACCCTTGTCATTTTCCTTTTGCTGCGTCTCGTGTTTGTTTATGGTGCTGTTTTTTTCTTCTTTTCTTCTAATACTGAATAAGCGAATCCCCATGAATTTGTGCACTTATCTGTGGCTGCATCTTCAAAGGTCAAGGACTTGTTGTCAACTTCCAGCACCTGGTGTGCTCATAATTTCAACAACACTTCAACAACACTGTTAATCCTGTGTCTTAAACTCGATACTTAATCCTCATTAAAATAATTTAATGAACACAAACCCGCTTCCATGCTAAAATGAAACCCTTTGGTGTGTAGAGAAAATGTAGAAATGTGGAATATGAATGGAAAGCTGGTAGATTAAGAGTCTCACAGTGTGATAAAGTGCTTGAGTCAAGTATCAGAAAGTGGTTTAGTATGCAGGAGCCTCTTTTTCCCCTTTTTTTCTCACAATAAGCGGTGCTAATTCTAGTTTCCTTTTCACTGTTAGACTTTGGAAAACAGAACTTGTTAGCCCCTCTTCTAATCATAGCGTTGGCGCCTATCCAGAAAAGTGTGGAGAATTTTAGTATTCTTACCAACCAAAAACGTACGACTCCAGATCTTACCCTCTGACAGGTTTATGTCTCTGCTGATAATTCTACTGTGAGAAGCTGTTTTGAAGCCATTTCAACCCATTTCAATTTCTAGAGGTCACCACGTCTCACTAGAAGTTTTCCACCTGTCATGTAGATTTTTGTGAAAGAGGTATGAGTTTCAGAAAATGTTTCAGTGTAATCGTTGCAGCTTCTCAAATCTCGACCTTGTTTAAAATGCAGGAGCTGGATCATACCCCTGATCAAGGTTTTACCATCCTCGTCTGTCACTTTCAGAATAATGCTCTTGTAATAATTTTCCTTCTGCTAACTTTTAAGGCATTCAAAAGGTCCTGAGTCAAGCTATAACGCAGAAATCTTTGACACTATACAAGCCATGAAAAGAAAACAAAACAAGCTCTTTGAGTTTAGAACTAAATGTGCAGTAACTCAGCAAACCTTTGTTTTTATGATTTTGTCTTGCTCCATTACTATTTTTTAAACTCCCAAATATTGATATCAGTTGGGCTAGTCTTCACCAACTACCTGAGAAAAATACCTGGTAAATGGTCGACTATGTTCTCCAGCTAGTCGCTAACTTTGTGTCTGCTGTTTGATGCTGTGCAGGTAGCGTACAGGTGTTTTTAGAGTTTTTTTTGATAAATATATTTGCCTGCTGACGTCAAAAACAGCGCTGATAAGAGCCGTGACAGTGAACCTAAACAGTGAAGTTGCGGGCCATAAAACCAAAACAACGACCTTACAGCAGGGATAGACGCTAATATTTTTAAGCACTGGCCCCACGGACCACCAAGCCCCTAAATTTGGTGGCCAAAGTACATTTTTGGTTGCCCAAATGTAAAGTTTTGTAAAAATAATACAAAAAAGGCAAGTTATTTGCAGTATAGGGATAAAACTTTTTGTGGCCACGGGCCATAGGGCCATGGCTAATGTCGAACCCTGCCTTAAAGACACTAAAAAGCTCCTTAGAGCAGAGGGGAACTGCAGAATTGGGTGATAATTCTTGGTGTTCGTCACTATGAGCAACTCAGTAAACATACAAGTAGCCATGTGATCCATTGTCGATATAGAGATATTGATTATAGCCGCTTTAAAGGAGCACTAAGAGTTTCCTCAAAGGTTCTCACCTTCAAAGACGAGACATATGGAACTATTTCTAGACTGTGCTGACACCTTGGTATAATGATTAATAATCAGTTTGGTTATTTAGTTTGTTAACAATGATTAATTTGGTTATTTACCTGTCCAACAGAAAACAAGGTACTTCAGCAAGTACCTTCAGCAAAAGGACACACCTGTTCGTTCCCTTGTTTTTCTGCTGCTGCTGTTCTCCAGTTTTTTTCTTTCATCTCTTTTTGTCTCATCTTTGGCCCATCTCTTTTAGTCTCCCGTTGAGTCTGTCAGTGAGGTATAACAAGGATCTTTGACTCACGATCTTTGAGATCTTTGATGCTGTCACTGCATGCAGGATGGAAAGGTAACTCTTCTTGGCCCTGAGACTCCCAACCAGCGTAGGGAGTTGTGTAAAACAGGAGGTGCTTTGACCAATGAGCACAAAGCTCCTATTCTTCTCTTCTTCTATGGCGAGTAAGCTGCCAGATTTTCTGCAGTGGCATTGCTGGCAGCCTTCATGTAAGGGGGTGTGTGTTGAATAAAGAAGCTCATTCTCAGTCTTTGTACATTATTTAAAACACCTTTGATTTCTGTTTGCTTGATAGTGCCATGCATAATTTTTATTAATAGAACTGGACATACTTCATATCAATGATTTTGTAGATGTAGTTCCAGATATGTGTAGAGTCATTTTTCAGTGACACACCCTTGCTACTTCAGATGTTTCATATTTATTGTTCACTGCTTCCAAACACAGTCAGTCACTTTAGTCACTTCACTAACCCTCTTCCATGTTTCACTCTATTTTATTGGCTGGAAGAGATGCACTGTAGTTGTCCGAGCCAAAGGGATTTCCTTTGATGTTTCTGCCACAATGTGAGCTTGGTAATGATAAGCTACAGACGAATTTCTGCTTTCAAAGTTTCCCTTTGATTTTAATGGTGTACAGTAGGACAGTAGTGAGTGTGTCTAATTGGCTGTGAGAAATATGAACACACACACACACACACACACACACACACACAAGAATAGGTACTCATGCTTACAGACACACAATTATCCACACACACATGCATGCTGCTGTACAATAGTGGAGACACGTGCAGGCTTTCAGTTTCAACCCAAGTCGATGGAGCTGCTTCTTTTACACATTAATTCTGTCTCTCCATCACACACACACACACACACACACACACACACACACACACACACACACACACACACACACCATATTGCAAAGTAGTTCCCTCATAAATATTCTTTATGGACAGTATGGGTTTGCTTAGGATAAAGTACAGTGAATTATTCAAGCTGAAAAGTTTTGTGGGATTCAGCAGTGACTTAAATCTAAATGAAAAGTGAGGAGAGAATATATTAAGTAGCCACACACACACACACACACACGCATGCATGTCCAAACTTACTGTATTTGTGTACAGAGAGTCACAGAGATACTCTCTGTCTCTGTATCTCATTTCTTCTTCAGTTAATAACACAAGCAGGCACATACGGGCAATAAATATGCACAGACTCATTCACACTGTCTTTTTTTGGTCACATTTTATCACTCTCATTTTGTCATTTCACACTTATATTCACAGTTGATGTTGTGTATTATAATTACTTATCTGCACTGTTGCACAGATGTGTCAGATTTTTGTTTTTAAATTTGCCATGAAGTTGTCTTATAGGTCTGCAGAACGAGAATAAACAAAGATTTTCAGTGTTGATAGGATTGCTAAATTTTTCCTCTGGTATCCTCTTCGCAGGCCTGCTCAGTGAAAACTCCTGCAGTGAAGGTCGTACTGCAGCTGAAGTTGTTTGAAACTGCCGGAATGACCTATAATGGCCATCCAGCTCCATGCCTTTCCATTACATTTAACACCTACAAAGTAGAGGGGTTAGCATAACATTGATTGTTTTTACCCACCCAGATCATATCCCTTCTCCCTTCTCCCTTTCTCCTTTCGTTCTCATTGGTTATCCTTTAGTGTTTCATTTATCTTTATCTGCTACCTATTTGTTCTGATCTAGTTTGTTCCTCCTTACCTTGTATTTCTTTCCCTCACATTCTCCCCTATCCTCTTTCTTGCTCATCCTCCGTGCAGTATGTCTGAATCTCAGGCTATACTGCCAGGACCAGTCTTAGGACATCCTGATGTGACTGTTTTCTGCACAGAAGAGTTACTTCTAGAGTTCAACCGTTTGAACCCAGAAGTAACTCCATTATGAGTTTGTTTAGTGTTGCAGAGATACTCTGCACTGCAAATGACAGTCGTAATGAGTTACTGGGGTAATAGCTATTAATGTTCACCTTTGTTTAGACCTCTGCTTTTAATTGTCAGGTTTAAAATCCATTGGGGGCCTGTATTTCAGTGTCCACTGCCTCTATAACACCATTGATGAGTACAATATTATGTTCAGGTATACTGGCCAAAACTAGAAGAAAACCAAAAAAGGTTGTAATAATGAAATTTGTCTTTAATTTGTCAGTCCTATAAATACAAATCACTTCTCAGAGTTCACCGATCTTCTGCTTCCAGCTGCCTGACTCAATTGATTTTCAGTTAATCTTTTCCAGACAAATATCTTGTGAATATTGAGCTTGCAGGATTCACTTAGACTTCTGTGAGGATAATATTTTTCAAGCTGTCCATGCAGGTATCTTGGATATTTTGGTTAAGGGATGAGTGGTACATTGTCATAGCAGGACAGCGTATTTTTTTTGCCAGGATTGACTACGGTGAGACCGAGACTCTGCAGTGTGGCATGGTGTGTGGTTTCTTCTCCACAGCTCCCAGCAGGCCACAGCGATGACTGGCAGGGAGTGGTGGTTGAGTAATGGGTCTCTTGCAAGGTGCAGTGTGTCTCAAGCAATTGAAGCGAGGCTGTTGAAGTGTAAGCACCTGCTATCACGTCTCTCATACAGGGGCAGGGTGCTGATAATAAACAACTTGGCAGCTGTCTGCCCGTGACATCATGCTTAATGCCCCTTGCAGCTTCCTGGCAGAGATTCAGAAGAGGTTGGTGGACGTCTCCTGGTCTGGGCTTCTTTTGGCTGAGAGCTGCTGTCCTGGCCAGAAGGGTGGTCACAGCTTGATTGACTTGGAGAATCAGGTGGCAGCTTTCCAGCTTCAGGCTGCACAGACCAAGGAGCAGAAACCTGCTAGAGGGAGAGTAGAGGATGCCACAGAGGCCAGTTTATCACCAGACTCCCAGTTTTTCCTAATGAAGCAGGAGGAGCTCAGCAGCACAGGTCCCTCAGCACTGTTTACATCTGGTCTGGCATGTGGTTGGATTAAGAGTGGATGGGATGTGGGCCTCTGTAACCCTGGATTTCCTCAGTATGATCTGCCAGCTTGGCTGACAGACTGGACTAACCCCTCTGAGAGTGCTGAAGAGGTTTATCCAGGAGGTGCTGGGGGCTCTGGTAGATAGTTATAGGCAATGTAGCAATGAGGAGTTGCAGGATGGATGTGGGAGAACTTGAGTTCATTATAGTGAGGATATTAGCAGAACCTGGACGCTCACAGAGAAAGGGAGGCTGCTGTCATTTATTCAACTTTGAGCATGGGGCAGTTTAAACATACAGAGCCTTACATGTGGAAAAACCCTTTAAAGGTTGAACTCTGTTTATTCATTTGAGAGTTATGTGTAATGATGCTTGCGGTGTTGCTCTACGGATATTTCTGATGGAAGTTTTGTACAACTCTTCGTAGTGCCAAGAGGATGAAGTTTAATGACTTTGGTCATGTGATCCTCCAGCAGCAGGTTGAAATTTTTGGTTGAGAGAGAAATATCCTCAGGGTGAATTGAAACAACTTAAGTGATCACTTAACTTTTCCTCTAGCACCATCATCAGCTCAAAATTTCAATTTGTTCAGTACTCTGGTTTATGACCAGAACCCTGCAAACCTAATAACATTCCCATCATCCGTACTTTGACAGCTAAGCATCAGCATGTTAACATTGTCATTGTGAGCACGTTGCCATGCTGACATTAGTATTTCTGTCAAATCACTGCTCTGCTGAAGTACAGCCCCACAGTGGTGCTGGTATGGCTGTAGACTCTAAGTCCTGTTGTAATCCACACTGCTAAGGGTAATTATTCTATGTTATGCTTCACAGAGCAGAAAGAGCTGTGCATAAGCATAAAAGAATTACAGACTATGCTCACCAGGCAGTATGGATGGAATCAAGTAAACATGAATCAACTGCATTAATCTGGTGCACTTGGTACTAGGAAGTAGCCTGGTGATTTTTATTGACTTAAGTTAATAAAAACTACAACAACATTGAACTTGACACTTAACTACACCAGTGCTAACAAGTAAGGTTCTTAAAGTTAAAGTATCCCCCAGCCCTTTCATGTCATATAATTACTGCATTTTAGGGCAGAATTTCTGTTTGGCCTTAAAGCAATAGTTTGACATTCAGAGAAATTTGTTTTTTTGCTTTTTTGAGAGTAAGATGAGAAGATTGATACCATTGACATATCTGTACAATAAATATAAAGCTGGAACCAGCAGCCAGTTAGCTTAGCATAAGCATAAAAACTGTAAAGAGCTAGCTTGGTGCTGTCAAAAGGTAAAAACAACCCAACAACTGATAGTTCAGATAGTTTCATTAGTAGAACTATTTTCTTCAGATTTTTTTTACCTTTACCTAGAGCTAAGTTAGCTCTTTCCAGTCTTTGTGCTAAGCTAAGCTTCCCTGCTGCTTGTAGTAGCTTCATATTTAATGTACAGATATGAGAATGGTATTGATCTTCTCTTCTAACTCACAGCAAGAAAGCTAAAATTAAGTATTTTCCAAAATGCCCAACTATTCCTTTAACCAAAGTTGATTTCCTATACTTGCCTGAACTTCCCCGTTTACCACTACACTGTACAATCAATGTGACAAAAGGGAGGAAATCAAGGCAGGCAGCTGTATTCAGATATAAAGTACTCTGTACGCTACCTGCCTAGCCGATGAGCATGGTTGAATATTTAGCAGCTAAAGAGACAGTTTTCTGAGGAGTTGGTGGAGACCAAAACAAAGCTGAAAGCAGAGTGAAAATTGGATTTATAAACACGACTTCAAATGAATCCTAATTTTGCTTTATGTCAGCAGTATGTGTAAGTAGGGAAATGTTTGCTAACACGTTTGCTGTAACAAGCTAAGTGATCCTATAAGTTGTGTTTTCACCTTGTTCTGCGGCCTCAAGTGGCAAAACTTAAATAAATAAAAAATACTGCAGCTTTAAGGCAGCTAATGTAGCCAGGTTAACTGTCACATGAAAGGAAGGTAGTCTGTTGCAGTTAATTATCTCGGAGTTGGCATTCTGGTAACTTCATCATCATCATCATCATCATCATTCAGTCTCCAGTAATCTTAATTCAAAGACAAACCTTCAGCCAAAAGTACCACAGCAAAGGAAAGAAAAGTTTCCAGATTCAGCAGGTCAAGGTTATAAGTTATGAGATTTGATGTCAACTCTAGTCCTTGGGGGATAGTCGGTGGTTCAAGAGAATATGGTCATGTCTGGGTTCAAAGAGATTCTATTTTTTATTTTTATTTTATTTTCTGAAAACAGTGTTTCATCATCATGACATCATGACTTATGACATCTCCCAGGCTTCCTCATGTTGAGGACAACACCTCACCATTCATTATTATTCTGTGCACACACACGTGTACACACATATACTTGATTCTTCGAAAAAAACACTCAGTTTCGCATTCCATAATACACACACACACACACACACACACACACACACACTCACCACACTCAACACACAGGAAATGGAGACAATGATGAAATCTCAGTGTAACGTTCAGGGTTCACACATCCAAAAGGACTGACAAATGTCAATCACCCCCTCAAAACAGATTATCATCCCTATATCAGTTCAGATTAGTGTGTGTGTGTGTGTGTGTGTGTGTGTGAGAGAGAGAGAGAGACACACACACACACACACACACACACACACACACACAGAGGAGAGGTCCCACTGATATCTGAAATTGGATCACAAGATTAAAAGATCAGAGTACTTCTCTATTGTACACACATTGGATACAATAACAAATAGACACACTGTCTCTTAACACTGGCAACAAAATATTTTGTGTGTGTGTGTGTGCGTGCGCGTACAGTAGATGTTCATTAAAACACACATACATGAGGTAAAGATGTCATGTATCCTTTGTTAAGATAGTTACTACAGAGTAGTAGATTCAGTGTCTTTTGAGCCCCTCAAGGGTTAAAAAACAGTGATCTGGAAGTCATTACACATGGACTGGTAAACAGTTTTTTTCTGCGATTGATAGAATCTCTAGCTGTAGCTGAAGAGTGGGGTCCAATTTGGTGACCTCAGGACCGCATCAAAGCTTTTTGCTGATGAGGTAGATTCACTTGCTTCACTGGACCGTGGACCTGAAGCTGCTGGGATGAGGGTCAGCACCTCCGCGTCTGAGACCGTGCTGCTCTACTGGAAAACAATGGATTCCCGCTTTTGGGTAGAGAGTGAGTTGCTCCCCTAAGCAAAGGCAGTAATACAGGCTTTGTACCAGACTGTCATGGTGAAGAGGGAGCTGAGCCTGAAGATGAACCTCTCAGTGTCAGTCTATAACAGCCCTCATCTGTGGTCATGAAATAGTTTTCCTTGCAGGGTGTCTGGGCTCAACACCCGGAAAGTAGAACTGCTGCTGCTTCACATTGGAAGGAGCCATTTGAGCTGAATTAAGCATCCAATTAGAATGTCTTCTGGACGCTCCCCTATGGAGGTGTTATGGGCATGTTCACATGTGAAGAGACCCTGGGGCAGACCCCGATCTTGCTGGAGGGATTACATATCCCACATGGTCTGGGAACAACTCCCCAGGGAAGAGCTGGAGGAAGTGCCTGCTGAAAAGGATGTCTGGACGGCCTTTCTTAGCCTGCTGCCACCTCCTGTATCACATAAGAACCTCTTTTTAGGTTTTGAATCCAGAAGAGCATGAATTATATAAAGAAGAACAAATACTTTTAGACATTTGTTTGCTACAGATCAAAAGGTTAATCACACTGTCACAGAAAAGACAAGCAGACCAAATAATAATAATAGAAGAATAAATTCTTCAAGAACGCTGTCATGTCTGCCATTAGAAACTTTCTCTAGAGGAAACAAAAAATGTTTTTAAATTTATTGGGGGCTATGTTTTTTTTAACAATGCTACACATATGGATGTAACAGATGATCAAGAAGAAAAATCACTGTAAACCATGCATGAAATTGAGTTTGGTCTGTTAGGACTGAAACTAGGCCAAACTGTTAAATAATTTATGCCATTAAAAGTAGCAATGAGGAAGTTTTAGTTTGTTTTGTTTCTGTTCATAAAACATTGTTTTAATTCATTTGTTGTAAGTCTCAATTTTGTTGTTGTCAAATGTTGTGTACAAAAAGAATTCAAAGTAATCCCTCACACCAATTTGGACAACGGGGGGAGGCCACGAGTTCTAAATTAAAAAGCAAACTAGGGCTGCAGCTAACCAATATTTTCATCATCCACTAATCTGCTGATTTCTTTTCCCAATTTAATAGATTTACCTTTTTGTCTATAACATTTTGGAAAATAGTAAAATATGCCTGTCATAATTTCCACAGAGCAGAAAGAAACATTAAAATGCCTAAATATTCAGTTTACTAGAATATAAGACAAAAAAGCAGTAAATTCTCACCTCTGAGAAGATGGAATCAGCAGATGTTTGCAATTTTGTTGCAATGTTGCAGATTAATTATATGTCGATCAATGAATCTTGACTTATCGCTTCTGCTCCAAAGCAAACCAATATCAATAAAACCAAATTCTCCTGCAGATAGAGACCAAGGAGTCCTGTTCAGAGAGGGTTGTCACATTAGGCTTTCTAGAACATGAGGATAATATTTCCTACCAAACAAACCCTGATGTTTCCCGTCACCAAAAATGAAGGCGCTACTTGACAAGACACTCTGAAAGCTTAAGCACAGTTTTTAAAGGAAGGACAGCACTAATTCATTGACATCAAAATTGATTATTGAGCACCTTTAACTGAGAGATGAAAGTGAAAAAGTGCAACATTACTGAAGTTGAATCTTATGACCTTTGCATACAGAATGCTAAATTTCTTTTAAACTGAGATCATCTGATTGCAGGCTTAAAAATAACACTGACTATACTGAATTTATCTCCAGACCTTTGTTAAGGAAGTAATACGATTAGTTGAGGATGAGATCATCGAGTCCTGAGCCTCCGCTAAATTATACACACAGACAGGTGGAAAACATCCTTTTAAAATGGTTCAAATGAGCTCTGGCAATGAAAGTTGATATTCAAACAATAGCTGAAAGGTTTCATTCCAGCACTGTTACACCTGAGTGTGAATGTAATGTCACCTGACATACAGTACGTGACTCACTGTTTCCAAAAATACTTCAGCAGCGACGTTAAGACAGAAAATGTAAATGTGTAAATGTGAAGAAAACATACACAAGGTTTTGTCAGATTACTGAGATTTCTCAGTAAATGATTCAGGAAGCAGCTCTTCAATCATGTTCATGTTTTTATATTGTCTTCCTCTCATGTTCTTCTTGTCATTTTTTCCCGCTAATTTACAATCTCATCTTCTCCGCACACTCTCTCTGGACGTCTCTCACGTTATCTGAACTCTATCCACCTCTCTCTTTCTTTCTGTCACTCTATCCTTCCATCTCTTGTGTCCCTCTCTCCTGTATCTTATTGATTTGATCCTGTAGTCTCCCCCAACACTCAGCCTGGTTGGGCGGCAGAACAAGCTTATGATGCAGTGAAATGTCAGGTACCTTTGGGAAGGCAAGATTAGAGAGCTCAGAGCGATCCGTCTGTCTCCGTCCCTCCTCTTCTAATCATTCCCTTCTCACTCCCCTCTTCCTGTTTCTCCTCCACTTCTTCCCCTTGCTCTCCATCTGTCACTCTCTTCGCCGTTTCTTCTCCTCTCTTGTTATTACTCTTTCCCTTAGCTCTCTGTCTTCCTAATCCTCTCAAGTGCTGGTTCTCCTAAACCATATTAACACAGGGATCATCTTTGTCTCGTTGAATTAAAATGGAACCGAGAAGATCTGAGTAGCTGCTGTCAAGTCGAAACCTTGTATCTGTGGAGGAATTAAGATCAACTGCTTTCATTTTCTTTTTTCACTCAGATGACCCTTATCGTAGGGTTTTTAGTGGCCACGGGGTCATGAACTTTGTTTGACACGTGGCAAGGTTGTGGCGAGGTTTGATTTCTATCAAAACACGACAGTTACGAACAAGAAAGCACTGAGACGCTATGAGGTAAAAGTCGGACAGCGCTCGATCCTCTTTATTCTCCTCCTCTCTAATTAAACAGTGATGGATGTGGGAGGATATATGGAGGATATAGGAGATCTACAGTCTGGCCTGAGGGACATTAGCTCTGCTTTTATTGAGAATGAACTGACAGTTGCATTAGTGGATAGATAGATAGTTTCTATTTTATTTTATTTTCTATTCCTATTATCTGAATGACATAATAAAATACATTTCAATATATCTTCAGTAAAATAACGATGAGCTTATGCTTAAACAGGGCTACTTGGTTACTATTCATATATTATTATTAGGTAATGGTATACAAACCATGAACTGTATTAGTAATATTCCTTATATTTTATTAATTTTAAGGCCCAGGCCCGAAACTCAAGCTCTTTAGTTTTTAATCTTTTTATTATCTTTAATTATTAATTTACAGCAGTTCTTTTTCAGAATGACCACAGATGATTGAAAAAGATGAAACATTTGATGTGAATAATTGCATTCAGTATTTATGATGGATTATATATTGCAGGTTTGCCTGGAAAAAAATCAGTGCACATGTGCGAGCCCCACTTTTAACAGTGGGCAGAACTCTGGCATGCCGCTGGGAATGATGGGGTTAATTATTTATCAGTAAGTCGTATGTTCAGGCTTATATAGTTGAAATTTCTTTCTGGTTACACACACAAATGGATTTTGTCAGCACCTTCAAATGTATTTGGTCTTGCTGTTTCTTTATCTCAATTATTATCTCTGCACATTGCACATATTTTTTATGCTTTATACTGTGAACATTCCATGCTCTTCATTTCAAACACTGTACAGCTCCTTTCGTTTTAAAAACAGATATATTCTATATATCTTTTATTGCACATTTTCCCATTTTACATTATATTGGTGTTATAAATATATATACTCCCTGGCCACTTTATTAGGGTCACCTATAACATCTAATGCAATCCAGTACAGCTGCTCTGCTCAGGTCAGACGTAATGGTGGTGTGTTATGTTGAAATGTGTCTCTAACGTTCTTCCCCCTTCATGTTTGTAAATGGGGTGGACAAAATATTAGAAACAACATTCAATATAATGCAGTCCAGTTCAACACCACCACCCACTACAACCTCAATAATAAACATAAACTAGAATTATCACCTTTCTGACAATGTCAGCAACAAACTGAAAATGTATAAGCTTCTTAAAAGTAGATTTCATGGCAGAGCTGTTGTTCGTTCAGCTCCTACTGGGGTTTTTATTTCAGCTGTGCCACTGTGTCATCATCAACAACAATGCTGGGGCATTTGCCAATCAGATACTTGATTGGGATAGATCCAGTAAATAAGTATTATTGATTGCCTTGTCGTCATCAGCATCCAGTATACTTGATTTCTTATTTGCAATAAGAAAATAAATTGCTGGTTGTGTAGAAGCTGCAGCATTAATAAAAATGTTAGTGTGTGTGTGTGTGTGTGTGTGTGTGTCAGTCACTTTCTATGCCTGTCTCTCTCACATCCTTAGAGAAGGAGAGACTCACACAAACACACATACACATAAATTGCCTCTGCCCTTTTTGTCAACAACTTTAATAGGAGGAATTACAGTTAAAAAAAAACTGCACGCTGCTGAAAAATAGTTGTCAAAACAAAGTCCTGTTCTGTGCAAAAAACAGAAATGATTTAATTCATACCTTAATACAAAACAACCGGTCAAAAGAATTAAAAGAGAATAAATAAATAAATGTGTCACAGCCTCATAGAAGTGAACTGAACAAAAGAAAAAAACAAAAAAGAACAAGAAAGGAGGAAAAGTTCATCAGGGTCACTGGTTTGTTTACAAATGAGGGAACAGGCAGAACAAAGACAGTTTGTTGCACATCAGCACTGGTGTGTTCAAAAGGACAAAGTGTCATAAAAGGAAATAAAGAGAAAATAGAACAGAGACCCACAAGGGAGCAAGCTTCTCCAGGTAAATCACATTACGTTCCCTTCGGTTCTGAGCTGTTTTTCCCTGTAGGACGATTATAATGTCAGTGTCACCATAAAAAAAGAAGAACGCAAAACTCCACGTGTGCTGCATGAATATTGGGTAATATTCTGTACAATAACAGTAAGTTTCTGTGTAGCTATGTAAAGATCTACCATTGTAAGAGTAAAAATAGTATATCATTGTCAAAACTCATTGTTAAAGTTAATTATGATGCTTAACGGTACTCGTTTCCCATAAAACCGGCTTCTTCCTGTTTAGTCTGAGCTGTTCTCCCTCACTTTACTGAGGATAAATAAACATGTTGGAAGCAAATTATTTAACTTCAGCCTCTCACTTGTTCCACCATCTGTCATCGTGAGAAACTGTGAAAGCTTCAGCTCCATTTGCACTCGAAGAACAGCACCTTCTTACTATTTGGTGTTACACATCAATCTCCTTTAGTGCTACTGTGGTCACAAAATGGCTAAAAATCAATAAGACAGAAGTCTAAAAGAGCCTATTGGCAATCAGCCATGGTGATGAATAGACGACTGGCCACTCAGTCTCGATGCTTTATTCACACCAAGACGTTATTACCTTTAAAAAAAGAAATGAACACACATCAGAGTATCTTGAATGTCTTAATTTGTACTTGATGAATTTTTGACCTTCTGCTCTTGTAGCTATGCACGTTTGGATGAAAGCAACTAACTAACACCAACAGCTATTTTTAAAGTTTTAAAGCAATGGTTCGACATTTGGGGATGTATGCTTATTCGTTTTCCTGCTGAGAGTTAGATGAAAAAGGTCCATACCACTCTCATGCCTTTAAGGTAAATATGAAGCTACAGCCAGCAGCCGCTTAGCTTAGCTTAGCTTAGCAGAAAGACTGGAAACAGCTAGCCTGGCTCTGTCTGGAAGTAACAAAATCCTCCTACAAGCACGCCTGAAGTTCACTAATTACATGTTGTATCTTGTTTGTTGAAATTAAAAAGAAGCGTAAAAACGTCAATTCACAGTTTAACAGGCTATTTCTTGGCAGGGACTTTTCCTCCCATAAAACCACAACATAATAAGCCTTTTTTACACTTCTGTTTTTGAGTGGATTAAGCAAACAAGATAGAAGTTAATTATTGAGTTTTAGAGGTGGTGGTAGGTTGTGTTTCCAGTCTTTATGCTAAGCTAAGCTAACCTGTTTATGGCTGTAGCCTAATATTTAACAGACAGACATGAGAGTGGTATCGATCTCATCCAACTCTCAGCAAGAAGGTGAATAAACGTATTTCCAAAAATGCTGAACTATTGCTTTAAGGGACCACACCAGTGGTTTTGTATGTTATACAGAGTTTGTACAAGTCTTGAAAGTTTGGAACATGCTTAATTTTAACCGTTATGTTTTCAAGGTTAGGAATATGCTTGAATTCGAATGTACTCCTTGAAAAACGCTTGATTTTCAACATAATCTGGTGTTTCATCTACACAATCACTTACGTAAACCAAAAATCTTTTAATATTTCAAATGAAACGATCCCGTCATCATATTTGTTTGCCATCTCCTGGCGTCTCACACCAGATGCGGAGCTGTACGAACCCTGGTTATAGCCATACTATAACTATAGTGTTGATGTATCGTCCATTTTCCAAAGCATTTTTACAGTACCTTCCTGGATTACCAATCATTTCTTGCAGAGACTTGCTGTGATAGCTAAAGCTTCAAAACGAACATCAAGTCAGCTTTGTCTTTATTTGTCGAAGCTCTGTCATCAATGTCATGTGTCTGTCATGCGGTACGACAACTGCGTGCGGAAATGGTTCTGAAAATGTTCCAACACCCAGCATTTGAAAGAAGGCTTCCAAAAAGCATTCACAAGCTGCAGTATGTTGTCTGAAAATCACACCCAGAAGTCAAAATTAAAAAAAACATGCAATTATGAAAACTGGATTTTGTCATTTTTCTGCATTTACAGTTTTTACAGCTACACATAGACTTGGAATTTCTATCTTTGAACACATTAGAAAGAAAACAATCTCTGCTCTATAACCACTCTGGGAGAATTTACTACTCAGATACTGAATCCACACCTCTGCAGCTGACCATGACCTCTCACCGCTCCTGGAGGGAACAAGAAACTTCCCCACGGCGATGAAGAAAATATCACATTGCATATGCAGTACAGACGCACGTACACACACACACACAAAACCCCAGAGGCTGAAGCATTCAGAGATGTGAAAAGTAAAGTAGCAGGACCAGATGTAAAATACAGCTAAAATGGATAAATTATAAGCAGACAGCTGGAGTGACAGACAACCATTATAATTCAGTTTTTTCATGTTCATCATGCACAACAATTGCTCCATAGTGGGTAAAGTTTTCTAATGTAATCTGCTAACTCCAACAAAACACTGAAGGCTGCTCGTACTGCGTTTTTGACCGATCAGACAAATGATATTTGTGTTTCCCCGTTTTGCATATTTTTTAAACAAATAATGGCAGCATGTGCACTTTGACTGAGCTCTCAGTGGTGGTTCATATGTGTGTTTGTGTACGTGTGTGGTATCCCTGCAGTTCTGTTTCATGGGTGCTTGTGCTTGTTGAGAGGGAGTGCGATAGTGTGGGTATTCACAGCATGAGGCCGTACAGCAGGCAAACACATACAGCCAGAGGAGACACATTAGGATTAACACACACATACACGCACAGTCTCATAAAGAAACATAGAAACATACACAGAAATACAAATAGCAAACGCAGAAAGACAAACAGCAAACAACAAATACAAGTAGCAACAAATAGTCATCAGCTCCTTGTTGGTTTGCTGCCAAAGGCTGTTCTTGCTGCAGGCAAGAGGCAGTGGAGGGAGTAACCCTTAATTAATAAAATATTTACAATTCTATTTTGTTTTACTGTTTCTCACTTTAAGCAAGATTGTCAGATACCAGGAGGAAAGCCTCAGCATCTGCTTGGAGGCTATTAGATTAGCATTCAGCCAGATTCATCAGCTGGTAACTACTGACAGACTCATATATGTTAACTTTTACTATCAAATATAGGTTATAAAAAATCAAGTGTCTATGGAAGTCTACAATAATATCACATACTATTATTAATCTTTAATAGTACATTAACCAATCCGTGTGCAGCACATGTGTGGGTAAGGGCTGATAAATCAGTCAGGCCGATATTAGCTTATGGTGGATATATCGTTATCGGTGTAATTGTCGGCCAATAAGTACAGACATGCCAGATTAGGTATGAGGTTATTTAGAAACAGTGTCACCATTACATAGTGTGACCACCAGAGAGCTCTGACAAGTTTATTTCTACACTGTAAAATGTTGCACTTAGTATATATCTCGGTCACAATTCTTTGAAAAGAACAAATGTAAGGGATCCGTATCAAGACTGTTTGATATGTGTTAATGTAAAAAAACAAAAACAAAACTATCGACTGGTATATCATTGGGTCATTATCATTACCCAAATTTCAGTATCGTCCTCAAAAATCAAGTATTGATCGGGCTTGATCGGTGAGTGTGTCAATATGTGAAATGGCCACAAAATTGGACAAAAACTTAAATTCTTACTTACTAGTCATTACTAATATATCTTAAATTTAAATTGCAGCAGCATTCATTTTCGAGAGCAGGTGACACATTTCTGAACTATCACAGGTCATCTGAGGACAAAGGGATCTGGTGTTAAGGAGTGGCTGTTTGTGTGTGTCAAATGTTTAATTCATCTCACAGGCGAGCCAAGGACAAGAGGGAGGTTCGGGTTTTGGAAGCGTGTGTATGTTTGGGAGGCTGGGGTTATCCTGTGTTTGTGTGTGTGTGTGTGTTTTTGTTTGTGGTCTCTCAATGCCATCTGTTAAATAATGAGTCACCTGTGAAGTCTGTAACACCGGTGCGCGTGTGTCTCTGCGGGACTATCGTAATCGCTGTCAGACAGAGTTAAGATTCACCTTATCAACAACACAGATACACCCATATCCGTACAAACACGTGTTAGTTGTAATTTTACAAATCCCAAAAATTAACTAATTAACCACTAAGGGCTGCAGTCTGAAATTGATGCAGTGGCCATCCTTTTCTTACATGTGTAACTATGTTTTTATAGTTTACCTCCTCAAGGGGTCATTGTGGAAGAAAAGTCTGAGGTCCAAAGTCTTTTCTTGCTTTTCTTGCTTGAAGTTGGCAACTAACCATCAAAAAGGCAACATAAAATGGTTTTCCAATGATGCAGGTGGAGCTACAGCCTGGTTTTGCTGGTATGTAAGCTTTATGTAAGTGCTTTTTTCCCCTCACTTTCTGCATAATGAAGCACACATCTCTTAATTTAAATGTGCTATAAACATAATGACAACAATTTATTGAGAATTCTTCTCCCTCTTGTTTTGGCCTTTCGTGAACTGCTCATTGAAAATCTCTTCTGCGAATCGCCACTTTGCTAGAATGATGCTCTACTTTAGGGGGAGAAAGTAATGGTAAGGCAATCATGAAGTAATGTATCCCACATTATGACTCAGTGCACCACTTTACTTCAAGGGACACAACAATAGCAACTAATATGTACATAACAGGGAAGTAATGATCAATTGTGTGGCTTTTAGCCGTTTTAAAATATTTGCAAAATACAGACACTGCTTCCTGTGGAGCTTAAGAGCAGTCTATTTAGCCATGTTTTGTGAAGTGAAACAATACCATAGCATAGGGATGAACTGCAGAGAAGTGGATGATGCTGCAGGAGTGGTTTTAGAAGTTACTATGGATGTTTTTTTAGCTTTTTTCAGAAAAAATATTGAAAAATGTGTTGTACTTGACATGAATTCTGTTCGGAGACAATTTAATGCTCATAAATGAGGCACAACATTATTAAGTGAAAAAAGATTGTCCCAGGCACTGACTCCATGGCCTTTGGTATATTAAACTGTTAACGAATTAAAAATCAGTTTCAGCCCTCTTCAATGATGGCCTCGGCCCCCTGGTAGCCCCGAATCAGTGTACCTTCGGCTTTGAGGTGCACTGGGTTCCTGGACCCCAGTACACCTGCTTGCATGTCGAGTTATATATTTTTTCTGCCATGAAAAAAAAACTGGAATCTATTGTACCTCCCATGAATACTGTTCTCTGTGAAGGAGTAATTGAAGCATTTTTAACATCCACCTTTCAATCCTACAGGTGGTTTGATACATAAAAAGATAGATTTTGAGTGCAGTATCACTTTAAATCTTATACTTTGTTCAATAAAACAAAACGTGTGGTGAAAGGAAAAGGCTTTGGTTTTCTCATTTTGTCTAAACAAGTGGGGAAAGAAGGTAGCTTTTACATACTATTGTCCTCAACAATGAGAAACATGTTAATCAAAATGTTAAATTAGTCAACTTTATGCCTGTAATTATTTCCAACATTGCATCTGTTGTTTTTCATCAGGAGGTCACAGCAGAAGTCATGAGCAAATGATTTCATCTTCTCCTCCTCCTCCTGCTCCCACCTCTGTGTTTCTCTCTTGCTTGTATTTCTGGATATAATATACACACGCACACCCAGGAACATTCAAACGCACACACACACACACACACACACACACACAGCACTGACATGTGGTGCTGGAGCCATTGAAGCAGAAATGATGCCTATTAATCAAAGCAATTGTGTGTACGTGTGTGTAGTGTTATTGGTACACAGGTGTGTGTCATGTGTCACCATGTGCAATTTAACTGTGGATGTGTGTGTGTGTGTTTGTGTGTGTGTCTAGGGTTCATGGCAAGGTCAGCAGCTCTCTCTGACATCAGCCTTTTCAATACCCATTTAATTGCAACTCTAATTATCACGCTGATAATTACGCACACATTCAAACACAGAGGCAGACGTGGATGTGCACACGTGTGTGTGTGTGTGTTTCTGTCTTAAGGTGATTCAACACATAATGAGGAGGACAGAAAGAAAGAGGTGGAGAGACACATTTATGCAGCTTCATGTGTACAAAGATGCACTCACAGAACTAATGCGTCACAGTTTAACACTACAGCTGCCATGACATCAAGTGTATGAATTCCACTTTCTCTTTGTGAAATACATAAAAACTGTATGTAATCCAGTTTCTGACTTAAGACATCATTATTTAATGAGATTATAATCTAAAAGAGAAAAAATATTAGATTTCAATACCCATTTCTGCCAGGTCACCATATTTTTAAACTGGTATTTTAAACTGGTTTTATGCCCACTGAAAATACTCTGCTCAATAATTTCACCACTGTTAAAAGTTATTAAGCATAAAGAGTGATCATTTTCACCAATATACTGGAATAAATGACACAAATACAAGATTATGTTATACCTTAAAGGATAGGTTCAGATTTCTTTACTGTAAGTCTATCTTTATACAACAATGTACTCTGAGAGAGTTACTGGTCGCTGTAACCATCCCTCCTCTCCACACTGACCCTGAAGCGATACCTGCAGTACATAGAGCTACTACACCGCAGCTGCCGGCCGCGCTCTCTCTGCTGCTCCATACAGTCAGAACAGCTGACTGCTTGATTGTCTGTCGAGGAGGTGACGCTGAAGAATCTGGCAGAGAACAGATTGTAAGATGCAGCACAGTCATTTTTCCACTTTTTTTTTCTTCAAGAGAAAATATAATGATGTAGTGGAGGTCACTTTGCCCTGCTACTTAGTGGAAAAAAATGTCTCAAAGCTAGAAATGTTACATGATTTTGAGAACACCTACACAGCCCCGACATTACTGGAAAACTTAATTAAAAGAGTAGGGATTCTTAATCACTATGTCACCTGTACATTGAAACACACTTCCTTGCAGTGCCGAGCAAAAGACAAGTTCTTCTTCATTAGTGTTTGCTGTGGTCCTGAGCAGTGCTGACATTTAGCTTCAGGGACGAGCCCCCAAAGCAGCTGGAGAACAGTTGAAGCACAAGCAGAACCCGTAGCAATGGCTACACGTTGAGTTACAGGTCGTTAAATTGCTGGATGTAAGACAAAAGGCACAGTCCTCATCCAAAATTAAGCTGAAGCTAATCTAAGGCCAACTGTTTCAATGCACATATGCTGTTATCAAGTTCTGACACCAGAGTTGTGTACGATTGCAGGGCATCAGTTCTAAAGACAAAGGCTATCTGATGCTTTCATCAATTGCACATAATGTTCCTGCTGTTTATTTGAAGACTATTGTTCTGTCAGGTTTAGCACTTATCGTGTGTGCGCTGTCATACAAATTATAAATAGAACAGTTGCTGACATGCTGAACTTTGTCAAAAGGTGTTTTAAGATTAAAAAAAAACTATATGTTTTAAATGTAGATAACCTTTTGTCCTTTCTGCATCTAATGGGAAAGCTCATGAAGCAATCATTCTTGAACCCCAATGAATCATTCTTTCAAAAGAGTACTTTTTAAATGAGCTACTTTATACTTGTATTTAAGTACATTTTACACAAGTAATTTTACCTTTACTAGTAAAACTAAGTAAAATGTAACTAAAGTAACAGTACTTTTACTTACTCTTTCCACCCCTGTTATTAAGATAGACTTAAAAATATCCAAACATATCCTTTAACTCATTAAGTCCTGTAAAAATTGTATGTGAAGCAGGGTTTTTGCTTTCTGCTTGACTTTCATTTTGTCTTTGCATTCATACCTACGTGCTGTAGACTTCTCTATCAGCCTGCCAGTCCACAGGACTGTAACCTCCCTCCCTCTCACTCTCTCTCTCTGTATTCTCTTTCTCAGAAGTTGCTCGACTTCAACAAGTTTGCTCCGCTCACAGCTATATTTAATTGACATTTCCTCTTGGCAAGCCAATCAAAGGGACCAAGAACACGAAATTGTCCCGTTTCCCCTGGTTACTGAATGAAACGGTTCCTGTGGTGTCAGGATGAGTGTGTTCCCATGACGACCATGTGAGTTTTTGTTCCCGTGGTGATATGAAAGTTCTTTGATTTCCCAACGGACCAGAACGACAGAGAGAGAGAGGGGGGAACAAAAAAAAAGATTATGAAAAGGAGGGGAAAAGAGGTGAGACATAGGGGGGGGAAAGAACTATAGAGTGAGAGGATGGAGTGATAAAGACAGATTGATCAAGAAAAATAGATTTGAGAGGAAGGGAGGTGAAAAGAAAAAGAGAAAAAAGAAAGGTAGAGGGAGAAGGACTACAGACATGGCTGGAGGATAAAAACAGATTGTTGTTTTTCTGCTTTTCAGGATCAGTGGATTGAACAGTGCTGCAACAATCTTAAGTTTATCGCCAAGTTTTATTTTAACACAGTCCATCCATTCATCCATCCATTCAACCATCCAACCATCCATCTGTCATCCATTTTTTTCTTACTTATGTCCTTTTTGCTTTCTTGCTTGTGTTTCTTCTCTCTTCTTCCAAACCAAGGACCCAGAGAGCAGATTTAGATGGGTTTTTTTTTTGTTTTTTTCAGGCTCAATGAATAGAACAGGCCTGCAGCAATCCGCTGTTCATCACCAAGTTTCCTTGGAACCTGCATTCATGAGGAGAGTTTAACTTGTCTGGCCTTTCTTCCTTTCTTCTATAGAAAGAACAGAAACTTTGAGATTTCGGTATTCCTATAAATAAAAAAAAGTAATATCTAAATATATTCAGTAAAATTGGCAACAAAAATGTAGCTAATAAAGTCTTTCAGAGCCATATGTTTAACAAGCTAAATCAGTGCAAAAGAGTATTTGATTAGAATAAAATAAAATCTCTCTCTTAGTTCTGTAATGCTGGACAAGTGTACACACATTTGAACTTCAACCATGTTCCTTCGTCAATATACTAAAACCTTATCGGCTAAACTAGAGAGTGTTGTTTATATCAGCAAACAGTGGCTTATGTCTGCAAACAAATGTCTTGTTGAGATTGGGAGCTATAGAGAGGAAGGATGGGAGACAAAAGCGAGACAGAGGGAGACTGAATATTATTCCAGCAAAGCCATAATTAACAATAATTGGGGTCAAATGGATGCTACATTGCAATAGTTTCTACACTAGTTTAAAGATTATTTTTATTATTCGGGTTGCATGCTCAGGGTGAAGCCCACACAGTCCTGGGATGAGGTCGAATCAGGCAAAATAAGTGAAAACAACTTTGTGGGAGGACCATGGGTGTGAAAGGTCATGAATTTAGATCGTAAAATACTGTCCACATGGTTTCTTGTATAAGTGCTGTAAAATCTCCTAGAGGGAATCAAGACCAGAAGCCAGCAGAGACAGGGTGTTACTGAGGACGATTGGTCAGCTGATCTGATGGGAGAGTATATAACAATGACTTACAGATTTCATCTTTAAGTGACAAGTCTAAGCATGCGGTAATTAGTTGCACTCAGTGGAAAAAATGTCATCGAACCACACCTTTTACTTCAATTCTGCCATTACATTACATTTATATCCTCAAGTGCTTGTGACTGGTAAGCTCCTCTGCCAAATTAAGACTCAGAATCTGTGACGTCAAGTACCACAAGAACTTAATCTTGCAGAATATAAGAGTTGCTGTCATTCAGACTATTTCTATACTGCGACATTGCAAATCTGGATTTAAGATGTAGCAGCCTCTTTTCTGTCCTTTCTTCTCTTGGCTTTGCTTTTTATTTTCAACCTGTATATCTCAGAAAAATGTCCAAGTCTGGATTTAAACCAATTTATAAAGCAACAAGTATCCCTTGGCAGCTTTACGCAGTCCAACAAATCCTCCAAATTTTGTCCATTGTTATGCCTCGCAAAGTCTGTTAAGTTTATTTACTTATCTTGTGTTCATGTTGTCTTGTCATTTCCTGTTTTATTTTGATATTCTAGTATCCCTCTCGTTTCAGGTGGGTGGACTTCTTGTCCTCGTGTGTTTCCCGCTGGTCTGATTGTCTTTCCCCGCCCTTCATTGTTTCCACCTGTTACCTATTACCTTGTGTATTTATAGTCCTCGTCTTCCTTTGTCCTTTGCCAGTTCGTCTTTTCTCCATGTCAAGGAATCTGCTGGAACCCCCCGCTAAGTTAAGCAATTGTTTGTTTGTTTTTTGTTTCTGGAGTGCCTTTTTCCCTCACTGAGTGGTTTTTTGTTTGCTTTCTTGCTATCAGTAAAGACTCTTTATTTTGATACTTTGTCTGAGTCGTGCATTTGGGTCCTACTCTTGAGCTCAGTCGTAACATCCATGCCCTCTTCTGATCTGACGCCCCTATCTGCATGGACTTTGTCGCTCTATAACAACGTCACCTGACTTCCTCCCTTTGCTCCCATCCTAATTACTATGGCCGCTAGTGGTTGTTCTTCTTAGGAGGTCAGTCTCAGTCGCTCAACAATTTCTGCAGCTGCTTCACAGTAAAAACTTTCCAGCAGCTCCATTCCCTCCGTTAGAGGAATCATGGGACCAGAACTCTGTACCACATTAAACTGTTAAACATGAATACAAATCTATCCTGATGCATTCAATATAAATTGTATAAAGAGACAGCAGAGAGCCTGCGAGAGCAGGTATTGATTAGTATCAGGAAGATGAGGTGGTGGAGAGAGTAAAAAGAACAGTATGAGACAGGTAGAAACTAGGAGCCCACCATGCGTAAATGTGATTGGTTTGTTTGCATCTGCTGACAGTTAACGACATCCTTCCTGTAAACACAGTATCCTAAGTTGATTTGAACCATTTAGATCTATATAATTCATTCTTCAGGTGCTCTGTTGTTTGTTTATCCAAAGTTTTGTTTAAAAAAAGGCCTAAATTGGATTGATTTTACCCAAACACGTCTCAGTGCCAATCCTGGTTAAACAGTCCAGAAGCTATTTGGAGTTTGTTATTCAGATTCCCTCTTCACATTTCACAATTGCGCAAACAACAGATTCTAAATGAGGCTTAAAGCAAACTAAACCTCCGTCAAAGGCATCCTTTTGCCAGGTAATCTCTAGCGCATGTGCGTATGTGTGTGTCTTGTCTATCAAGTATCAAGTATGAGTGTATAAATCAGCTCTTTCATCTTGTGTTACAAACACACTGATAATTAGGCAGCTACACACACACAGACACACACACACACACACACACCTAAAACAGGCTGATTGGAAGTGCGTTCTTGTATATACCCAAAGGCTCTTGTGCACCTGCTACTGCAGGAAATGAGAACACACACACACACACACACACACTACAAGCTACCAGATGCAAATGTGGTGCAAAAGTGTCTACCTGCAAGCGCACACACACACACACACACACACACACAGCCACACACATATACTGGAGATTACCTGGCTTCAGGGTGTTATTGGCAGTTGTTTTGTCTGCAGACTCATTTGTTATTTTTATAAACTGGCCCAGTACTGTCAGGATTTGTAAAAGACTGACTCAATGCGTCTTTCTCGGTTCAATTCAGTTGATTTCAATTTGATTCAATATTCTTTACTGGCATTAAAGTTAATATCAATAATAACAAAGCGTCTGGATAGAGGTGATTAGGTTGTGTATGTCACAGGTGAATACATATTGAGTGGCCTGTTCTACTGCTTTTCCTTCTCTTATGATACTTCTCAGTTTGGACTCTTCACCAAGCTATTTAAAATTGAGCTTACAGTGATAATGTATTTCAACTGCTGCTTGGAAATTTGAGTGTGTTGATTGACACGGGACTATTTATTTTTTTTGGTTCTGACGGGTCTGTCGGACTGTGAAATAGAGGCTGTGTGACGAACTGGGTTTGAGTTTTTGTGTGCTTGATTTCTTTCTTGTGAATAGTAATTATCAACAGGTTAGAGCCCAAATTTAAATGTATTTGTTGATGTATTTTTTGTATGTGTAGAAAATGTCCGAAGAATTTATAACACAGGAACAAATCCTCTTGCTTGCTCACTAATGTGCTGTGTTCTCTTTAATACTAAATAATCCACTTTATATCCAACAAATAGTGCTGTTTTGTTCTGTGTGATGCATGATGTCAAATTTCAGTTTGTGTGAAAGCTCATGTTAGCATTTAATTAATTTGAGGCAACCAATTTCAAGGACTTTGGTAACAACCGATTCATATTGTGACCCCCCTCTCCATTAGTATATTTTTAGTATATTTTAGATCTTTAGCAAAACATCATATTTTTAGATATTTGGCATGTTTGAAATTGACTTGAGGTTTTGTTGGCTTGTCAGAATTGTTGGAAAAATAGTTTACTCTTGATTTGTTGAACTTTTTGAGAGACTGATATTGTTTTTAGTTTTCTCTGTGTCCCTGCAATGTCTTTTGTCAGAAGGGCAAAAAGCATGCCTATCTGTTTGTTCATAATTTGTCCTGTTTGTTGAGTGATGACAGAAGCTTTTAGAAATGCCAAGAACAGTCAAACAGGGACGGACAATCAGTCCTTAACAAAGATGGTTTTGCAAAGATGCGCCAAAACACTCAAGACAGACAGAAATCATCAAATGCACTTCAAGGCCTTTCAGTGAATTTGTTGAAAACTGTTACAGATTGCGCAAATCAAATCAATCATTTCAGTCATTTTCTATTCATCAAAAAACATGTGTGGTGCATATCACCCCAAGCATGCAAATCATCATTCATTCCTCCCAATCATTTAAAGTGGTGAATCCTTTAAAGACAGTGTTTGCCAGGACAGGATATATGGGATAACATAAGAGTAACATCAAGTGTGAGAAGGAGATGTTTGGAGCACACACTCAGGTAAACAAGCAACAAGCCAAAGAAAACCTGGGGTTAGCAATCTGAGATCACTGCAATCGAGAACCACAACATGGCCTGGAAGTGGGCCTGACCCGTCACATCTAAAATAGGGTTGGGGTTGGATGTCATTTTATCAAATCCGCTTATCGACTCGCCATCCTTTGGATTCCCTCATTGAATCTAATTAGGTTTAGTTTATGAGTAACCAAAGTTACCACCTCTCGCAGAAACACTACAGTTTTGAGTGGCAGCCTAATTAATGCTCTCAATATGCAGCTACTTACAACCTGGAAATGAGACGAGCAGCAGAAGATGTGAAATGTTGATTCAATTTAAATATGTAGCTGACACATCGAAATAACAGGTGTAGCCGTGATGCCTTTTGCACCTTATGTTTTAGTTACCTGATCCAGACAGTGGACGTCCCAATTCAGAACTGTTAAGTTGATAAGCTTAAAATATTGATATGATGTGCATGAAAGTTTACCTGGGAAGTTCTCCTGAAATGGACGTGACAGTGATTTTACAGAGGAGAGTTTCTTTTCCTTCACAAACTACCTTTGAGTAGAGGCTTGCATCTTAGCTGTTACAGGATCAAAGTTAATTGACTACAGTTGATATATAATCTGCAACCAGTGATGTTTATCATTCAACTGGCAAAAGCAATGAATAAAAATGAGGAGCCTGCTATCTAAACTTTTCTACATTGCTCCTTGCTAAAAAAAAAAAAAAGAAAGATAAAATGTTAAAAAAGTGATTTGCTAGCATCAGCTATCCAAACCCAGCTCTAATCTGAAAGTATCAATGCTGGTTTAAGGAGCCAATGGAAATATGATGAAATATGCTATTACTAAAGTACGTCACTACGCCACCTTCAACACTTCTAATGAAAGTGGTAGAGAAACTACACAAAACAAACATTACATTGCAAAAAAAAAAAAACTATTTTACAGACTTTTTATCTGAGATTGGATGAACCTTTTACCAATTTATATCATGAGATGCAGTAAGTTTTTGAATTGTTTGCGCAGTCTGTGCTACCTTAACTAACTCAGGAGGTTTTTGAACAACCCACACTTTTAATCTCAGTAAATACCCCTATTATTAAATACCAAGTTGAGGATAGACATGATTTAATCTGTTAAGAAGCGTTCATTTTGATAGCACAAACAGTGAATATAATCTAAAGAGAAACACATACAACACCGGTTGTAGAAGTAGTACACACCACACTTCTACATATAGGTTACCACTGCAAGGTAAGGAGGTGCATCTGACTACTTAGTGTCTGTCTTCTCTTTCAAAAATCACCATGTTGTGTTAAGAGAGGTGTAAGAGGCCAGGCGCAAAGAGCTCTATTGCTGTTTTTCTCTCTTTTCTCTCGCACGCACACCTCCATTTTCCATTTCTCCTCTCCACTGTCTCTATCATGGATCATTATACGCTCTGTCTAGATGATAATTATGAGAGAAAAATAAGGGCAGTGCAAAACATAGGCTAATGTTATTTTATACTCATGACACGTCCACAGACAGACAAACACACACACACACGCAGACAGTCTGTCTCTGGTTAAATAATTATGAGGAAACATTACAGCATACAGTTGGTTCAGATCAATAACTAATCAGAGTATGACCTTCACATACAGGCACAAACACACACACACACACACACACACATATATATATATTCTACCTGGTTATTCCCCATCATATGAAAGGCACTTTGTGTGGTTGAGGATCTTAATACTCGGACCCCCATGCTGTGAACACCACAGGGATTTGTAATCTCTCCCCTGTCCTGCACTCCCACTAAACTACTCACTGTACCTCCTGCCACCCGTCCATTACCTAGCTCAAAGGTGCTATGTGAAGCATTTAGAAATCAATAAATTACCATTACCGCATTCATTTTGAGTTATTAGGATAATTACTCTAAGTGAACGAGACCATCAGCAAGAAGACTGACAGCTCTTCAATTGTGCATTTTGGATTTGACTCATCTGCTGTATGGCTTTACAATATAAGACGTTACTTTACGGTGCAGCACTGTTCTTCCTGTGTAGACTAAAGGACTACTATTTCACAGGTTTCTCACAGTGTCAGATACTGGAGTTAAATGGTAAGAAAAATACTTTCAGGATTTAAAGTATCATTCATAATCCTGGACTTATCTTGCAAGCATGAAAGAAATGTATTGCTGAAACTGCTATTTCTCTCACTGTATTTGACCCCAGCTAACACCAATGCTAAGCAAACAAAGTACATGAGGCAATTAGCAAAGTTTATTTTTTGTGTAATTTGAACAGATGACAAACGTTTGCAATATTCAGTGAAAGATCTTTTTCAGGCTATATATATATATATATAAAAAACATTTTAACCATTGCCACAGCGATTCTTGTCAGGCATTATGTAAATGAAAGCCGAATGTACTCATTAAATTTGAAGTGTCTAGCTCTTATGTAAGACACATAATGGTCAGTGCTACTTTTGTGTCACACTGAGGCCTTCAGGTTTAATACATTTGACCTCTGAGTCTAAAATAAAGTCAATTCAGTTGTCGATGTACATGACTTTTTTGTGTTAAAATGTCTTTATTTTAGAAAAAGAACCCTTTTTAAACAAAGGTAAAGAGGGAGAGTCATAAGTCTGCAACTGGAAGCACTAGGGTTTATGGGAACCATCGTTCAAATTTTTGGAAACACTGCCTCTAAGCACAACCGTGAGAGACTTTCAGTTTCATATTTACCCCTTTGATTGCATCATTCATATGTGCTTGACTTGTAATTAGAATATTTCCAACACCACTTGAAGCTGTATAGATAATAGCTGGAATTGCAAGTGGCATCATTATGCTGCTGCACATTGATTTCAGCAGAACTGACACTTGTTGCCCTCATGTCACATTGACTGCTACAAAATAAGCGAATCAATTTTTGACATTTGGTCGCATCTGCCTGTGGGCGCATTATTTATTTATTTATTTAATCATCTATTTTCACTGCAAATTTGTTCTGCCGCATTTCCGTGTTCATTTATTAGTTAGAGTCAGTTCATAATGCATGCAGAGCACGATCAGCCTGTCACTGTCACCCCGGGTTCATGCGGGACAGAATGTACCAAAGCAAAGTTGACAAGGTGAGAAAGATGGATCAGTGACGCACTGATTTCTGTTTCCCTAATTTTCTGGAAAAACAAAGACACACACACGCTTGTTTGATCCCTTGACATGCAGCGAGGAGCAAAAACCCTGTCTCACATTAGAGTTTCATTTAACACTAATATTGCATAAGCTGCATAAGCTCATAATACAAACTGATTATGAAGAGCATGGATCTCATTTTTTTTATATGCTGAACTGACTGTGGCAGACTACTGTATACTGTATGCAAGGTGATAGTGAGAAATATCAGAAATACCAATCAAACACAACTGAACAACATGAAAAATGGTATCAGTTATACACTAAGTTGCAGGGGTGGAAATATTAGCTACTTTTGGAAAACCTGTCAACAACTGATGGTAAAAATAGGGCTGTTTTGATTATTAACCTATGAATAACTTATCACTTATTATTAAGCATTACAACTTTAGTTTAATAAATAAAATGTGTCCATGGAACTGGTCATGTTGATTGGGTCATATTTCCTTTTCATTTTCTTCTTCTGGCACACCTCCGCATGCCAAAGATCCCGTGTGAGTACATTTAGCAGCAATCTGATCACAGCTTATCAAATATTAGTTGCTCGTTGTTTCTTTACAACAGTGGCAACACAGTTCTCCAGTTCTTGTGTGTGTGTGTGTGTGTGTGTGTGTGTGTGTGTGTGTGTGGCTGATTGAGAGGGAAAGCGAGAACCACAGACGAGGGTTCACGGGTCTGTCTGTCTATATTAAAAGTTTCCCCTCAGAAAGGGACTGTTTTTAATTGTGTCTGGAGGGTGTGTGTGTTTTGTTTTTGCTGACCTCCCTGAGTGCATGCAGATGGTGCCTTGAACAACTGGTGCCAGCAGGGCTCACATCCGCCTCCTGATTGGCTGGATTTCTGTTTATTTTTTGTAGGTTGGTCTATTTACCAGGATTATTTAGATAGATGTGCAGAGTCCTGACCCTACAGCATCCGACACCTTTGGGAGGAATTGGAACGGCGTCTGAGGGCCAGGCCTAATCGCCCAATGTCACTGGCCGACCCCATTAATGCTCGTGTAGCTAAATGGGAGCAAATCCCTGTAGCCAGGTTGAAGATGTTCAACAATCACATACTAGTGCAATGTTTGGGTGTCCAAATACGTTTAGCCATGTTGTATACGATAGATAGATAGATAGATAGATAGATAGATAGATAGATAGATAGATAGATAGATAGATAGATAGATAGATAGATAGATAGATAGATAGATAGATAGATAGATAGATAGATAACAACAATAACAATGATTTTGAAAATTGTTATTTTTGAGCAGAATATAGTCATCAAATGCTATTAAAATAAAGGTTATTAGCGGAAAACCTTTCAACAAAATGTAGTTCAGTATTAACAGACTGAAAAAGACAGACACACTGTGCTGTTATTAACTACTTGAAAAATAAACTGAGGGAAAATTCACAAGCTTCTGCTCCATAAATAAATGTAACATTTATAAATCTCTACTAAATCCTCATATTTCACTCACACTTTGAGTGGCATGCCACCAGAGGACAGAGGCGAACTGCCACCCCGCACATTTCTTGCTAGCTTTGCTAATTTTTCCCGTCCAACATTTCACTTTTACACTTTCTTTCTTATCTGACTAATTCTGAAAATAATTGTCAGATGAATTGATAATGGAAATATTTGTCAGTTGCAGCCCTAATAAATAGCTATATTAAAAGATAGATCACAAACACTCTCTCTGCTCTCTCTCTTTCGCTGTGCACCATCACGCACATCAGACAGCATTTCACAGAAGCTATTTTTTACTTGAACCCCTCGTCAAAATCCCCCCTATCCTTTCCAATAATTAGTTTTCTTAGACCAAGTAATTTCACTTGTATATAGGCTTTCTCACTTTCTCTGCCTCTTTCTCGCTCTGTGTGACTGTGAAAGTGTGTGTGAGTGTGTGTGTGTGTGTGTGCAGGTGACTGTGTGTGTTGGTGTGTGCCTGGGTCTGCGGTTAATAATTTAAAAATGTCCTCAGGGCTCGGTAAAGCAATGTGAGTTACTGTGTCTCTGGGAGGACAGTACATTGATGTAAAATAGCATTCAGAACGACAGCATAAAGATAGAAATTATGAACAAATATGAATGTAAAAGCTGAGGCTGCTTTCTTTATACTTGATTGAACAGTACTCACCTGTATCAGTTAGTCCTATGTATTTGTCCTTGTCTTTATCTACATTTGAGTTTTACTTTTTCTTTTTCTACCTGAAATACTATAAAATATGCCTAAATAGCAGGAATTATAAGGAGTGTCTTTCTATGACTCCTAGAGCTTGACAGTCAACATACTGTACTGTAATGTGAGTAACAAAATCCTTGCTTATATGATGACTACATCAGCTATATTGAGTTAATTTTTTAAGTATTACATAGTTTCTTAAGGTGCTTTCACTCATGTAGTTTATCCATGTAGTTGGTTCAGACTGAGAAAAAAAAAAGAGACGCATCCTTGCCCTTTAGTTCTGGTCCAGTTCATGTTCACACCTGCATATTACAAATTAACCAAGAACTGCAGGCATGAAGTCATGTGGACTGACAGTTAAGTCACTGATTGGAGGGTTGTGGCACCTGTCATCCTGCATCATCAGCTCCACATGGGGAAATCAAATTCCAGTGACTGACAGCAGGTCACACAGCACATTAAAGACCCTTATGGGTTAATTTATATTCTTTGGTGTTCACAAAGAGCTCTCGAAGAAATAATTAGACCTAATTATGAGCATTATTATTCCAGACTGCAGCTGCGTTCTTATATATCACATCCAGCGGTGGAGCGTAAGTAAGTGCAGGTACTTTACATGAGTATTTCCATTTTCTGCTACTTTATACTTCTACACCACTACATTTATTATTATTATTATTATTATTAGTGTCAAGTTGTGGCTCCGTGTCATGATTTAGATGTCTATGAGTTGTCAGCAGTTCCACCAAATAGACATTTCCCCTATAAACTGCTCAGATATTTTCTTTTAAATAACTATTTGAGGCTCAATGAGGTAACAAAGAACCAGTGTTTTTACTTTTGATATTTTAATTACATGCTGGTAATACGTATGTACTTTTACTTAAGTAGGAGTTAAAATGCAATACTTTTACTTGTAATGGAGTATTGTTACTCTGTTGCATTGGTACTTTTACTTAAGTAAAGGATCTGAATACTTGTACTACTTGACAGCTGTAGTTGCTAGTTGCTGTACACATTAAGACTTTACATACAAAGCATATAGAGAGCTTATAAAATGTGATGCATTGTTATACAGTAGATTAAACTACCCAGCATTATATATATTGTTAGTATTATATATTTTATATTTATATGGCAACTATTTAGATAACTGATTAATCATTTAACTCATTTTTTTATGCAAAGAGGCCAATCATTTCATTGTTCCAGCTTCTCAGTGTGAGGATTTGCTGCTTTTTCGTGTCTTAAGTTACAGTTAACTGAATCATTCTTAAAGTTTAGACTCTTGGTCCGACAAAACAAGCTATTTGAAGGTATCGCTTTGGGCTCTGGGTGATTGTGTTTGGTATTTCTCACTATTTTCTGAAGTTTTACAAGCCACAAAATCAATCGACAAATTGAGAAAATAATCAGCAGATGAATCCATAATAAAAATGATCATTAGTTGCAGCCCTGTATAAAATAGTAAAGAATTAGCTACACCTCAACCAACAACAGTAAAATGCTGCATACACATTAATGCATCAGTTTTAATTATCTAAGGATAGTATAACAGTATATAATAATATATAATAGAATAACCATTTTTCTTTACTTTGATACTTGATATGTAAATACAACTCTGGTTTAACTCCTTTTCACTTTCTGATATGTCAGGGAAAATCCCTGCACTAATGTGGTGACATTCATACATGTTACCATGGTTACCAAATAATCTTGCATAAATATAGGCTGCAGTAAGGAGATTGCTTTCTAAACAGTTCACAATCAGCAGGTGATTTGAGCTTTTTGAATTCATGCTAAAATCACATATCTACTGTCACACACTCCTGTTGTTGGTCTGCTTTTCTTTCACACCATAAACAAGCCCACTCGGACAGAAGAGTTTGATTGACGGCTTTCAAATGAGCCCAAACTAAACGGGCAAATACACCAAAGTTTGTTTTAAGAGAACCAAAAAGCTCTCCTATCACTTGTTAGTTGACCAGTCTCCCAAAATGTTGGCATATTTTATTTTTTTTAACTTAGAGAACTGACTCCTTACTACTGAAATTTCATTGGGTCATGTTTGTAGATTACATATCACTGGTCTCCCACAGCTGTGACAGGTATGATGTGTTCTTGATAGCAGCATTCACAACCTGAAACATGTTCAAACTAAAGTGGGTCTTGTGGCTGATATGTCAAATAAATGCTCAGGAGAATTCACGACAACACCAAATGTGTCGCTTGAGGCAAACTGTCACGAAAAAAAAATGAAATGTGTCATGCTTAAAAAATTGTTCAATAACAAATCAAATTGCTGTCACAAGCAAGCAAGTCAAGAAGTAATGAACTGGGTGTACATGTGACCTACCATTCATTCTTTTACCAACAAAACGAGTTGTCAAAAATCTGTTTTTTCTTGCAGGCCGTGCACTGCACAATCATGATGTTGTGGGTTTAATTCAGCTTATGGCCTTTGTCACGCATCATCCACGTTCTTATTTGTCCAGTTTCTGTGTGCAGTGAAAAAGCAAAAATGGAAAATGAATAAAAAAAAGACTCTGATACAAGCAAAAGGACCTCCTTCCTTTCTATTTGCAAGAAAGGGGAAGACAGTTAGTCAGCGACAGAGGGCCAGAGAGAGAAAAAGAAAAAATGAATGTCCCTTTTCTCTTCTTCTGAAATGCCACCTATGCTTAGGTGATGACCCGCTGGGGCTTGAAGGGAAAGGTTTCCCCATCTGAATTTAAATTAATCATACTTACTGTAAGATCCTGTGAAAAATTCCTTTAATTACCAATCAAGTCAAAGTATTGTTAAGGCCATGCACCCCTGCACAATATATGTCAAAAATATCTCCTTATTAGAACAAAAAAGCATGGAAATCAAATAAGTACCTTGTAGTAGTAACTCATATCACAAAAGAAAGTCAGTGAGACACTTTAAATGGACTCAGTGGTCTGTTGTGTGTATTTTCCTGCTTCTGGCTATTCATTTTATTATATTTGTTTTACTCACAAAAGAGGAAATTGCCTGTGTATGCAAATGTGCCATGAAGTTAATATGATGTAAACGTACCTTGGATTCTCATTTCCATATGCGCGTGTGTGAAGGCCTGTAGATAAACACCACTTTCCTGGCTGATTTCACAGGTTTCTGCGCTTTTCTTCACATTGAAGCGTGATGCAGTAAAATGCAAAACACCTTAAGACAGTGAAATGGCTAAAACCACAAAATATAAAGCTTAGATTGCAGTTTTGCCAGTAGGCTGTTCCATGCATAATTGCTTTGAAAAATGGCTGAATTATCCCTTTAACTGGAAAACTATTTTGTGCCCCACCGATGGTTAAGTGTATGTGGATATATGCACTCTCACAAGTGTGTGTGTGTAACTACAGTATGGTGTGTGCATGCTAATGCGTAAATGTGCTTGTGTGCCTGTTTGTGTGACTGAGTGTATGAATTATTTACTAGTAATATCTCATAAGAAGCATATTATACAGACTGCAAAAGACAAAGCCCTCCTGAACCCCATCACTGACTATAATCATAGCCCTCAGCCGCGCAGAGGGAGAGAGAGAGGGGAAGGAAAAGAAGTGTCGAAAGAGAGTGAAAAAGGTGGAAAGGGAGGAAAGAAATGATTTCCCCTCACTCTGAGTGTCACTTTGTCTGTCTCTTCTTGTTACTTGCTTGTTTTGCCTGTCTCTCTATTTGTCTGTCTGCCTCCCCATATCTTCAACTCCTTTTTCTATCGCCATCAATCTTTCTTTGTGATTCCGTGAGTTAAATAATTGATGACATCTTTCCATCTATTAGTACCAAAGTGGATGGTTGCCAATTTGGGGCGCCACATTGGAAAAACTGCTTTGTAATCCTTGTCCGTCTGTCCTACTATCTGTCTTCGTCTCTCACGACATCTGACAATTTCTCTGACAGATGAATAATGAGTGTTTCACAGGTCACATCTTCGCTTATCATCCCTAGATGATGACAAAATGGCCTCACACTAACAACTGATCTGCCTGACCGACCCCCTCACTCCAGAAATCAATCAATTAGGGTAATTTCCATTGATCAGATCAGCGTTACGGTCCACATATTAGATAATGACACAAGGCTGAGTGTAAACTGCTATTCATTTTCATCAGAAGAGCAGTTTTAATGCAGCTTTTTCAGTATTTGATCTTTTGAAGTTTGTGTAATAAGCTGATTGCTGAACCACCCTTGTTTGTCTTCCACTCTTTCTGTTCTTCTTCACTTTTTATCCCTCTCCCTGTTGCTATTTTCCTTCGCTCTTTCCCTCCGTCCCTTTCCCTCCCATCTGTCAGATGAATGATTTTAAGTGGTTCAGGGGTCGAATCATCACCCACTGTCCTTCCGCGCCTCTTACAAAACATACTAGCCCCACACCAATGATTGATATCTTGTATACGACCACTCCTTCACTTCAACCATCAATCAACCATCAGGCCAGTTTTCATCAATCAGACGAACAGTGATCCACTGCTTTAGGATGGAGGCAACTAGAAGTGGTGAAGTTTAGGCGGTTATTGCTGCAGCAGGCCTGTCAGTCTCTCCATACTAGCATGGCATATATGCAGTTTGCGATGATAACGGCAGCAGATTTACCACTCAAAATTGTTAGCCATTTTTTAAACAATTGGTCTTTGAAGTAAACACTTTTTTGTTGTCTCTAATGATGACTGTCGCTAGCAGATTTCCTCATCTGTAGCTAGCGAGCTAATTAAGCTAACTCCGTGAGTTGGCTGGAAACTGACTTTTTGATGTTTCAAGGTGACTCCCTTTGAAGTGAGAATCTTGCTAATGTGCTACATGTCCCTGGTAAAAAAAGGAAGGAGCAGCATTTTTCTTGTATTGCAGGATAGAGCTACAAGAGAAAAGGCTTTGTGGATGAGGACTAAATGATGAGTTTGGGAAACGTGATGCTATCTCAAGTTACATGTTTGGCCAGAGTTGCTAAACCTGCCCAAGCCAAATAAGAGTAGGATAGACAACATTAAACCTGAACTCGAATATAGTACCATCCAGGACCGTCTCCCACATAGTGGATGCTCCAGTCCTGAATGGGTTCATTTCTAACACAATCTGTAACCCCAACAAATAATGTAATTAGCTAATGATATGCTCCTTGGCTTCAGAAGAAACACTAGTTTACTACTATAGGTAGTAAGCTAGTTAGCTGGTCATGCTAACATTAGCAGTTAGCGTTACACCAGACAAACACACTGTTTAATCCATTCTTTACACTTTTGCTCTTGTGTTTTGGGGTTTTTGAAAGGCAATACGACAAGATTAATAGTACTCTATGTTTTAATATCCTGAGTTGCAATGTTACAGTGTGATTTTCATATAACTTCTCTCTTAAGCCCTAGGTGCAATACATTTTAGAATCTCTATTCATGTGACTTAATCTTCTATCTAGTAATAAATCAACCAGGACTATTTTTATTGTTAAACCAAACTATCTTGTGTAACAGCTGTAGAGGGGAAGCGTACAACACATTTATCACTGTGCAGGCTTTTGCTTTTTTGTTGTCAGCAAACACATCCCTCAGTCATTAATACATCCATCCATTTGATTGTTTAGACCTCCATCCATCTATCTATTCAAACAGAAAAGTCTCTTTATGAAACCCCCTAATGTGTGCTACAGTGCCTTTGTGGAAAAAAGGGGGAAAGAGGGCTGATGGAAGATTATCTTTCTTATCTTCCTTATCTTCCAAATCTGTTTAAGTCTGCCTAATTGGGTTTTAATTTGGTCAAATTAAGATTCTGATGAGAATTATCCCCAATTTAACTCAAGTTTAGAGCCTCAGAGAGGAAATCTTGCATTATTGTGAAGGCTTTAATGGCGTGATCTGATTTTAAAGTCAAATGGCTTAAAAGTGTACTTTGACAAGAATATTTAGTTTCTTGCCACACGTGTGAGCATGGTTCATTTTGTAGCTTAAAAATAACTATCAGATATCAGCAAAAGTAAATAAAAGTCAGGCAACCTATATTTGGTGAAATTGTTCTCCAGTAACAGACACTCTTGTCAATATGTAACCATCATCCATCACTGGCAACAAGGCAGGATTGCCTTTGTTTCTAGAAATTGCTTCCTTTTTCCTTTGAGGCAACAGCTTTGATAACTAGGAGCAGGTTCCGGATGGAGTAAGTAGTGTTCAAATTGATGCTGTCAGCAGGAACCACATAGTTTCTTTTTGGAAGTGATACTTACCATTTTTACTCAAAAACATTTTGTTCAAAAGCAATACCACAGAGTGTGCACTCCACATTTATCTGTCTCTCTCTCTGTTTGTCTGTCTGCTGTATCTGTCTGTGTTTCTGTCTGTCTGTCTGTCTGTCTCTCTCTCTCTCTCTCTCTCTGTGCCTGCCAGTTTATCTGTGTGTCTGTCATGCAGTGCAGCTCAGGTTTGAGCAGGAGGATTAGAACCTACAACCATTTCTTCTTCTTTAATAGGATTTGACAGAGAGGGGCCAGTTTCACTCTCTGTGTGTGTGTTGTGTTCACTTCAGTCACCAAGTCGCATATAATGTCAAGTCTGAGGCCGTCAATATCCTAATCCCTAAACGTGTGTGTGTGTGTGTTTTTGTGTCCCCGTGCTTGCTGGTGCCTGTGTGTCATGTCTAGGACTTTCCATGTCATAATCCCCATGGGATAAACTCTGTGTGTGTGTGTGTGTGTGACTGTTGAAGCATGTGTGAGTGCACACGTGTGGCGAGTGTTGAGGAGGGGAACAGAGGGTCTGAGACAGTCTCAAGCTCAATCCTCATAGGATATCCTCTAAGAGCATCAAGTGGCAAAGACTAGACGTGGTGCTTGTGTGTGTGTGTCCCTTCTCATTTCATGAAAAGATGTTTCTTGTTTGAGAACCTGTCATTTTCTTCAACTATGATTGGAGTTTGTTCATGCTGAACGTCACCGTTCAACCCCTCAGTTAAGCTGTTTGGTGTCTGTGTCGCTGTCCAAGGTGCTGAATCCATCTGCCTGGAGATACTTGAGGAAACAGTGGTTCTGATTGCCATTTTTTATAATTTAATGATCTTTATCATGGTGATTATGGTTATCAATAACACAAGGTTTTGTTTATGCTCATTAAAAAAATTATGACAGAGCTTTGATAGAACATTGGGTAGAAAAGTGGAGGAGTGAAATCTTTCATTGCTGGCAACTACTGAATCGCAGTCTTGCGCTAATATGCTCGCTTTTAACAAAACACTCAGCCACACGCAAGCCTCCCTCTGTGTACCTTATCAGGGTTTCGCCCATGCAAGGTAAAACCATTCATTAACAAGCATGTATCTCACTATCCTCTCACTTTCATTTTCATCATCCATAAATGAATAACTGACGTAGTCCCGCTGCCTGTCTCTGTGGACTGGTGCCCTGTCTGAGCCATGCTACGCCACATCATTATCCAGGCCACCTGCTAGAGGGACGACAGATGGGAGAGGCTTACCTTGTGAACCCCCGACTGACAGCTCGAGTCATGCAAGCAGACGTTTGTCAATGACAACCACAACAAACTCTGCATGACACTTGTACACTCAAACACTTCCCATATGTGGCCCTCTAATGTGCAAGCCCATATGGGCCTCTGTTAGTTCAGAGTCAGTAAGAGAGAAGTTTTACTGAGAAATGAATTAAATGAATGAAGGCTCTAGATCGATTGTAGACTATCCACACAGTACTGAGGTCAGCTGGGATCACCACAACTGTGTTGACTAAAGCTAAAACTAGTAATTTCTAAAGCTTAAATCTGTACGTTTCCATACATATTTACAGGAGAGAGGTAACTGAACTGTTGTTTTAACTGCAACCAAAATGACAGAGCCATCTCTGCTACTGGCTACTGTTCAGCAAACTCACATTGATGACCACATGGCATGCATGACTTACTTAATTTTTCCATATGATGTCATATGACAGCCCCGGACCTATATACAGACATTATGACTAAGGGCTGCATTTTCTGTAGTAATCTCATGCAACATTATTTTTAGCCACATAAGCAGCATGGCGCCAAGGATGGCAAAGGCGCTCTGTCTTTCTGACGGTCAGGCCACCACTTTGGTCCAGACTGAAATATCTCAACAACTATGGATTGCCATTAAATTAAAGTACCAACATTCATGGTCCCAGGAGGATAAAACGTACTGACTCTGGTGATCCCCTGACTTTTCCTCTACCGCCACCATGAGGTTGACATCTTTGGATTTGATAGAAATGTCTTGACAACTGTTGGATGTATTGTCTTAAAATTTAGTACACACATTCATGTCCCCTCAGGATGAATTGTAATAAGTTTGTCATTGGGAGCATGTTAGCATGCTGACATTAGCATTTAGCTCAGAGCACTGCTGTGCCTAAGTACAGCCTCACAGAGCTGCTAGCATGGCTGTAGACTCTTACTCTTGTTGTTGAATAAGACACACCAACATTATCCAAACAATACTGGTGTATATTCAAGTAAATAGAGTGAATAGACAGCCAGTTCCATCATGGTAAAAATGGCAGTCCTAATACCTTACAACCCTAAACCATGCAGTTGACACATTTGTAACCAAAATAAGTTGTGGATTTCAGCTTGTAAATAAAGCTTGTGTAGGTCACAAAATGGTTTAACATCATGAAAGTAAAAGGTTCAGCAAAATTCTCTTTTATTCCAGCCACTCTTGCATTAAAAGCCCAATGAAAATATGGCAAAACAAAAAGAAACTGTTCAACTTATATTTCAAAGCACTTTCATTTAACCACAACAAAGTACACTGTTTAATCTGCACAGTTTATTTGTTGGCCAACTGTCCTATTTATTGTGTTTATGTTGTGCAATATTATAGTGTAAAATTGTTATTAAACTGTATGATTTTCAGTGTACAGTATGCGGAAATAACAGTATAACATTGCTGTTTGATGTTAACCCATTTTAGAAAAATACTGCTGAAATCGCATGAGTTGAAAATACAATGTGACATAACGTTGCACAATGTTTTATGTCAGGTCCAGTAACAGATGACTTGTATCATGAATCTCACATCATGAACAAGCTCAGTGCTGAAATTAGGACATTTAGACAGGATTTAAGACTTCTCTGATGGATTGCATCTCGTGTTTGTGCAGTAAATACCAGTTCCATTTTTAGTTCCAGATTGAAGTGAGACTGATTATCACTCAGTTTCTCATAATCTGCTGTCATTTTAGAATTCAAGCACTCACCCAACATGATCTTGGCCCAATAGTTGTGCTCCGTTAGTAGCAATAACACCGAGCAGCCTTCTGTGTGTTTCTGAGACGCTACTAAAGCTGGAGCCCTCTGACAGAAACTACTGCTCCTTTTCTGCAGCTGTGAAAAAAAGCTCACAACATGTCTGGTGTTATTGTTAATGCAGAAAAGATGCAGAATCAGGTACTTTTTGCACCTGAATGCAGATATGATCCCTTGGCTAACTGGGTTTGTATGCAGTAGATGAGACAACTCTGCAAAATACCCTGCTTAGGGATTTAAGCCTAAGATTTGTGTGTATGTGAGTTTGCATTTGTGTGTGTGTTTCTGTATGTACACTCTCTTCTCTGCAGGCCTGATCAAGTCATATCGTGCTGTCTGGACTCTAGGTTGTTAAATTTTTTTGCTCTTTCTCACCGCGCTGCATAGTTATTATAGTTATTAGTTAATTACTCGTCTCCTGCTGCTTCCTTTCTGCTTCTGTTTGTAAAATTCTAGTTTTAAATGTTTCTTATTACTTCCTGAAGTCTCCAAAGGCATAACAAATAAAAATACAGACCCACATGCAAACACACACACCTTCCACTGTGGCTCTTTCTCCCTCTCACAAACACACCAACTGTTTCTCTCTGTGTCTCTTTCACTCATGTACACAAACACACTCACGCCAATTTAAACCAAGAGGAAAGCATCGTTTCTGATTTGCTAAACATCATTCACTTCCCTCGTGCCTTGGGGAGAGCTGGTTTTGCCTCATGCTCCATATTGATGTGTGATAAATATGTTGCATACAGCACTGCATGCATTCAGCTTGAGCGTATGTATGTACCAGCCTCTCAGGGGTAATTAGTAATGGATAAAGTTAGACATTCAATTTTTAAATATTTGATGATGTTCTATCATTGATGTTTTGTTGTTGTTGATGCTTCCTCATAGCGGGGAGAGCAGGACGGAGATGGCTTCAAAGACTTGGGTATTATTTTCTCTGTCTGTGACTTTTTCACTCTAAAAAAAACTCTCTCCCTTTGTGTCCTTTTTATTACACTGTCAGTAGAGCTGAACGATATTGGCAGTCAGCACTTTTTTAATGAACACTGTGAAACAAATGGATCCGGCACTATCTGTGTAATTACTTCCATACAGAATTTATTTAAGCTGCACTCAAAGCCATCTGACCCCATTCAAAAACATTTGTTTTGTATTGTATTTGTCATCATGCATATCTAAGATGCCTTTTACTGGGTTCTTGTTTAAAATAAATTAGCTGGAAACATTAAAAAGCCAGCTGGAGATAGTGTTTTCAACGCTAGCTTTATTAGTTAGCTATAGCTACAAACTACTAGCGACAGAAGCCTCCTTTGTCTACCTCTGTCTGAAATCAAGGACCCATTGTATCAAAAAATCTTAATTGGCAAATGTCCCACTGTTAACATTATAAACTGCATATGTGGCGTGAGAGAATGGAAAGCGTGACGTTGCATCACTACCTAAGGGGTACGTGGCTTAGCGAACGGTCAATTGTAAGTTAGCTTGTGATTGCAATGCTGTTTTGAAACAAAATTTTAAACGTCAGATATGATATTTTTCCACCAGCAAGTGAACAAAAATAAATTCTCAGCCTGTGTGGAACGAGAATACGACTTCCTGGCACTCAAATCTGCACTATCAAGCATTTTTTCACCTCACTGTGCAATTCAATTGCAGCTCAACCATCCTATGTGTGTAAGCTGCCCAAGATGTTCAGTCTTTCACGTGGACACCTTCCTAATGACCTCATCTGTTGATTTGTTAGTCTGATGTGTCCCATTTGAAATTCAAAGTCTGATATCTTATCCATGCAGTGATTATATGATTACTAAATCTAACGATCTCATTAATTGCTCTGAGGCATTTTAATGAAGGTTCTAATTGAAAAGCATCCAGCACTGATGGAGAGAGGAGACCCTGGAGAACTTCAGCGCGAGATAGAGACAATTCAGACAGCAGAAATATTTCATTATTTTTCTCATATCAATTAATTAGTTTTCAATTATGGTGTTTGGTGAATAAAGTTGGTCAGAAATGGAAATGACCAGAGATGAAAATAGATATTTTATCATAGGGAGAATTTGAGGCAATCAGTGTTTCTCCTGCAGTTGTTTCTCTGTGTATTTCAAACCAACCCCAGATCTAGCCTAATTATCGTGTGTGCGAAAAAATATTACCAGTTACTTTTAATAAAGTTCAGAACCCAAAATGTCTAATGTTTAAAGTTTCTTTTTCCACCTTTCCTTTCTGCTGTGTTTTCTATTTTTTAATGTGTTAGTCCTTTCCTTTTTTCTGTTTTCTCCCATGGCTTTGCTGAATGTCAAAGGAAAACATTGGCTTGGAGATTTCTTTTTAAAAATTAACTCATGCATTCATTAAGGTATTTTCTTTTCTTCTCTTTGTTTCCCAGCTCCTCTACATTCACACTTTCCTTTCTTCCCTCTCCCTGTTGTTCCCTCCTTCATAACACTACTTGAACTATCCATCCATAATCAAGATTATCATCACAGCGACCATGCCGGTAATGACCTCAACAACAGATGAATGGTAAATCAATAAGCACTGACCTTGCAGCATTGTCGGACTCAGCCTCTCTCACTCATAGAACAATAACTTCATTATAGAGGGAGACAACCAAAATAATGGAGGTGTTATTTTATGAAATTATACCTATAAAAAAAGATGTGGATTTCTGTGTTGTGGCAGTGGTGTGGCCTAGAAAGGGAAAGAGATTGATCTTTAACTGGAAGGCTGTGGTTCAAGCTCAGTTAATAGACATTATTTGCCATGCTAAAGTGTCGCAAAGCAATCCTGGGGTCTCCAGATGGTGTTTTTCTAGTCTTTTGAGCCTGCACTCCTCAATATATTTACTGTTTTTTTGTTCATGTAGATAGTGGGTCCCTCTTGGGCCTCAGTCATCACAAAGTCACCACTTAAAATCTCTGAACTGGAGAGGGGTCATGGACTTTCTCAATTTCTTCAACAAGCACCATTGAGATCCACTTGAGCAAGCCACTCCAGCTGCCCCAGTGGAGCTGCTCAGTGGCCGGCAGGCTGGAGACTATGAAGAGCAGAGAGCTGAGAGAGAAACAGGTTTGCTCATTTTGGTTTTGCCTGGGTAACTAAAGGTTAATAGGAGTCTACAGCCGTGCATCTGTGAGGCTGCACTCAGGCGCAATGAAGGTTTGAGCTAAATGCTAATGGGAGCATGCAAACATATTATGTTAAGCAGGTACAGTAATGTTTACCATGTTCACAATCTTAGTTTAGCATGTTAGCATGCTAACATTTACTAATTAGCCCAGGTGAGGCACAGATGAGGCTGATGCGAATATCAACAGTTTTTCAGGTATTTGGTATTTTGATGATACTGCTAGAGGAGTTAAGGGATCACCAAAGTTGTTACAATTCATCCTGAGGGGAACATTAATATCTGAATCAAATTTCATGGCAATCCATCCAACAATTATCAAGACATTTCACTAAGAACCACAAATGTCAACCTCATGATGGCACCAAAGGTGAAGTCAGGGGATCATCATTAATTCACAAGTCATTATGATTCATCCTCTGGGAACCCTGAATGTGTGTGCAAAATTCTGTGCCAATCCATTTATTTTTATAGATGTTGAGATATTTCACTGGGTAAGTGAAAACCTGCTGGTGGAGCTAAGATGAGCTTCTAGAGAAAGTGATCCTCAGGTGTTGTGGAGCTGGAGTAAAATGTAATAAAGCGCAGCCATAAAGTGCCAAAAGGGTCTAAAGCCTGACTGACTAACCTGATCTTGTCTTTCTCTTTTGATGCCTATTAATCTGCCAGGGGAAAACAACACACACAAACACAAAAGGACAAAAAAAAGAGAAACAGATGAAGCCAACAGAGTGGCACCGTTTTCCAGTGATAACATAATAGGAACATTAGAACACCTGAGCCCAGATAATGAAGTGAACTAATAGAGATAATTGAATTTTGTATCACCCTCAGTAACAATTTCACCTTCACTACCTTCATTTACCATCTACCTCACGGCCCGGGTATGAATTTAATGATTTGTCTGTCTTTCTCAGTTGCTTAATCTCTTTCTCTTCCTCCCTCTGATATCCTTCCCTCCTCCCTTTGTCCTTTGTCTCTTTCTTGTAATTTCCCCCACCTCTCTTCCCCCTTCTTGCCTTTTTATATATTCCTCCCCTTTTCTTTTTCTTTCTCTTAAACTCTCTGTTCTCTAATGCATTTAAACGCTATAGTTCTCGTCACACACACTTCCACACACAAACACACAAGACTTGTAGCAGTAAGTGATGGGTGTTAGGGGAATTATGGGTGTAGCCACTCCATGTCTTAATGGCTGATTGATCTTGTCTTGAACTGAGAGGTGTTGCTTTGTGTGTGTGTGTGTGGTGTGTACTGGATATAATAGTCGTTGCCGTGGTGGTGTATGTGTGTTTTGTCTAACAGCCCTTTGTCTACTCAGCTCCAAATATTGAAGCTTGACATAGAGTGGGTGGGGTGGGACGTACACATAGTACACACACTCACATGGGCCTGATTTGTATGTAGTGGTAATTAAGCAGCCGAAGGCAAAAAGCTATTCAATGACACATTTCTTGAATTACACCTAAAAAATTACACCATTATACTGTTTTATTGACTTTAAGTGACTGCTATTACAGAGCAAAATGTGTTTCTCAGAGTATTAACACAATAATGTCTGCTGCAATATCACAAAGCTTTGTTTATTATGACATATAATTATATATTATATGTGTGGAGCATCATTAAGAGCTGACGCTGTGCACTGACAGTGTGAGTTGAAAATGGAGGGGGAAAAACTGAAGGCGAAATAGTGGAAAGAAGTAAGTTTGGGCACATTTCACAATGAAAGCATTAGCTACCAGGCTGTGCTAGCAAAGGGCTAGCAGCTTGTAGCACAGGCTAAAGGGCTGTAGAAAGATTGATGATGCTTATAAGCTAGCTGCTGTTCCGCTAGCTTCTGTAACTCCATGCAATCTCTCATTGAGAGTGTCTTTCATCGGTCTTTCTGAATAAGTGAAACATAATACTTAGTTTGCCATCCATATTCTAAGATAAATGAGTATTGAAGGAGTTGAAACCGATGAAAATGACCAGCACAGCAGTGTGCATACAGTATGTCATTGTAACTTTTTTTTCCATACCCATAATATCCACCTTAAGTAAATTTTCCAACTTTTAGCTGTAATGGTGTAGGCGTCTGGTGTAGGCGTCTAAAACGTCTAAGAGTAGATACCATTCAGTCTGCTCTATCCTGCTATTATTATAGCCATATCTGAACTAGCCTCAGACACTTAACTTGTCCATGGACTTGCCTCATTCTGCTTGTGACCTTTAACCTGTCATGGTCGAGGGCTTATGGGAAATGGTGCTTGTTAAAGGTCACTAAAAACAGAAATATTAAATAAACAATGACATTACATTGCTTTAAACAAATGGCTATCCCTGTCAACACATTACATTACATTACTCGACCTACTGAGTAACATTATGTTCCAGAGCTGGATTTATAGTAATTTGTGTTATTACAAATATAAACATGATTTTGACAGAGTTTTCTTCTGGAACAGAATCCAGAAGTATCAGTTTGACATTGGCATGCTTTTGCAAGCTCTGATAGCTGTCTAAATGTAGGCACACCTTGCATGGAGTATGTAATGGTCCTAAGTTTCATTTTTTACACGATGGAGCACAGAAGTAGAGAGGCAGAGAGCTGGAAAAGGAAGAGACACGTACCCAAAATGAATTAAAACCATGCAGCCTGCTAAAATGCTGGATCAGTGTTTGAACTTCATAGAGTTTGAACCTCTATGTCTTCTCATTTATTGAACTTATCACCTAAACTAAGACACGAAGAGAGAGAGGAATACACATAAAAGTTGGAAGGCAAGACAAGATTGGGGGATAGAGATAAAAGTGCAGGATGGCTGAGAGTGAGAAAGGAGACGAGAAGAGGACGATGAGTGGACCAGGATGTGAGAACAGAGATAGAGTGGATTGACACAGGCAGTGAGATAGAGGTGATTGACAAGAAAAAGAGACAGGTAGAGAGGGAGAAAAGATGAGAAAGGGGAGCTGTGGGAGACACTCAAAGACAGAAGAGGGAATTTAGGTTCTTACAAATCCAAGTCAGTAAGAACTCCTTATCAAGGCCTCTTTGAAGTTTAATGGGTGAAATGTCATTAAAAAGACATTGTTTGGGGCTTACAGTATTGCCTGATTCGGTCTAACTTTCTGCGAGATCCGATATAATGGGGTCATGTTTTGGCATCCCCAGTCCTAATCTGGCCAGAGACGTTACACATGTCATGTCATATTTCCTGTCAACTATCAAATAAGGCAAAAGGCCAAAAACTTTATCAGATATTGGAAAATTAGGTTGTTCTACTATTTGGTTTCCACTTAAAATACACAGCTGGGATCCTGACCTAGCGTAAGAGATCTGCCCTGGTTAGCTAATTACTTGACTGACCTTGCCACTGCAGCAAACTACAACAATTAGGTTTAGAGGTTTTCTTACAGTAGAACATTAACTTGGTGCTCACACACACACAAAAATACAGCACACATTCAGTAGCTACTCTTTCTCCTGCACACACACCCATGTACAGTCTCTCTGCCGTCCTCTCAAAGTTATCTTCCCTCTGCTTTCCCTTTATCGCCGACCTCAGCTGTCACATTATCACAGAAATGGAGGGGAAATTGCATGTGTGTGTGTGTCAGAGAGTAGAAAAGGTTCTTTGTCATTATATGTCTGAGGGGGCTCTTTAACTGGGAACCAGCTGATAGTTTTAGTCTTTTATCACCCAGGCTGATATTAACCTAGATCCTATGGAGACTTCTTAAAATGACCTATTTTTATATTAAGTGGAAATAGTGTGATGCTCTCATAGTGCAGCTAAAAGTTATGTAGATAATGTAAGTGGATGGATGTGCTTTAAAGGTGTTTGATTTCACTACTTCTTCTGGTTAAACCAACAAAAATAAGGCATCAATCTGAAGAAAGAAATGTGGCTCTCTGTTTGTGAAGTTTAACTGGTAGTCCATAGTGGTAGGTTGATGGACGTCTGATGTTGCACCAGTTGTATCACTTCCTGTTAGTATAAAGTGGTTGTAGATTGTTTTGAATATACTAACTGCTCAAATAGTATACTATAACCATTATTAGTATGTATGGATTTGGGAAACAACAGTGCTAGTCTTGTTTAATCATGACGGTGATTTTTCTCCAACCTTTGTTAGTAGTTTTAGTTTCCTACACCTACCCATACCTTAACCTTACCTTACCTATACATTTGGGATGCTCTGACCAACTATAGTAACTACTTTATCAATTAGGACTAGTTGATCTTGTATGCACAGTTTGTGTGTAAAATGCTTGCTGTGGTGCTAATCAGGACATAAAGTGCTTGAGGCCAAAGACTCAACTCTCCAGGCAGTGTGCTTAATTAAAAGGTGCTTACGAACGTGAATCAACAAACTTGCTTTTTAAGCAGAATTTCTAATTTTCTTAATAGAAGCATCTGCATATATCCAAGATGCAGATGTAGATATATGTACTGTTTCTCTCCCCTTTCCTCTGGATCACATTTGAAATATTTCACCTATTTTAAAGCTTTTGTTGTCACCAGGGTTGTAGCTACCATTGAGGACTCACCAGAACTATATTCCTGACAGTATGGAGAATTCTTTGACACATTTAATACAAGTTTTTTTGGTGTGTAGTGAAACATTAAGTCTATGGGGTTTGGTTTGTGCTGGGGGAATTTGGACACATGGCCTCAGTATTTCTTAAAATATATTTCTCTGGCTGTGACAGCAGAACTGTAATTTTTTAATGTGATGTGGAAACTTGTACTTCTGGTCAATCTTTGTTTCAAACTTTGATGAATAAAAGAATAAACTCAATGAGCCTCAGTTGTCTTTCTTGAATATATAAGTTTAACAGAGATGATCCTGGTACATCTTGCATACATGGACACAGTCAGATACCAAAGACTTGAGGGCTTCAAGGATAGCACCCAGTCTTATACCACCATCTGGGAGGGAGGAAGAAAACAATAATGTTGAGCTCTCAGTCAATGTCAAAGAGTGTCTCAATTCATTATTATCATAGGGAGCCTGGAAACTCTCCAAGGTCCATCTTATCTCTAACACTGGACATGCTGGCACCTCCTAGCATAAAGCATACCTAATCTGAAGGCCACTGAGGCACCTCCGGTCAACTATATGTCAAGCTCAATATTAGGATTTCTCCTTAACCATACATTTCTTCCACAAGATGGTTAAACCTATACCTATTGAAGCCTGGAGTCACCTCAGCTATTAGAGATTAGAGATTCACTCATTATGACTAGCTGTCGTTGATCAAAGAAATTGTTTAAAATGTGCATCTCTAGATTTGATACAGATAAACCTTTTTTTTCATAGCCAAACATGCTTTGGTTACTTTTTGGCACACATTTTAATCACCAAAGCGAATCAACATATACCAATAAATAAAATGTCATATTCCCTTATCCAGAATACACTGATTTATTGTTACAGGTTCATGGTCACACGTTCAAGAAAGCTATACGAGAAAACAGTAACACCAAACAGACTCGTCCTAGAACGGGTCCTTCACGGTGAAACACTGGGAAAAGGATCTCGCCTGGCTCTCCCCTGCATGTACAGTCCAATCTGTTCCCAGATTCCCTTCTCCGGATGGACAGTATTGTGGCTTTGCGGAGGTAGATGAGTCTCTTCTCCAACTGGACTGGCAGCTGCTTCCAGTCACGATTTTCAGTACCATAATCTGCACAGATGCCCAGTCCAGACTGTTTGAACTCACTGTGTAAGCTGACAATGCTGTGATGCTTCTGAGGAAAACCAGCCAAAACCTGGAAGGCAATATAAAACTCCATTATACCAATTTTCCCTCAGTACACAATATATAGGCTATATCTGATCATTGTTTACATATTTCAAATTAAGCATTTTTGATCAGAGTGCAATCTGCATGATCCTTGTCTTTCTTTATTTTGGTGAAACTTAAATATGCTATAAGGTAACTTATAAGACCTCAAATCCTTTAAGGTATTGAGAATTAATTCAGTTAAAAATAATAATATTTACAAGGTTCGACAACAAAGAGCAAAAATAAAAACTGTAACCAATACACCATCAGAAGTATTTTTTGTCACAAGAACTCACACAGAAAAGGAGGAACTGACATAACATGGAGGGCACTGTGACAGCAAAGAAAGGGCAGACTGTACACAGAATGAAAGTATTTACTGTGTGTGTGCTCTTTGCTTCACTATAGGTCTGCCCTTGCTGTCTGCCTTTTTAACTTTGCAGCCAAGACTAAAAAACAGTTAGGAAGAACTGAGGATTTTGGGGATAACTTAATCAAGAAAACCTGAAACGCTATTTCAACAACTAATGGATGCATGCCATGAAATTTGGTACAGATATTCATGGTGTCCAGAGCATAAATCCTACTGACTTTGGTGATCTCATGACTTTCATTCATTCAGCACCATCATCAGGTCAACACACTAAACTAAGATGGTGAACATGATAAACATTACACATACTTAAAATCAGCATGTTAGCTTTGTCATCATGGGCCTGTAAGCATAGGGATTTTAGCATTTAGCTCAGTAGGCTACAGCCTCACAGAGCATGGCTGCAGACTTGGGTTTCCCTAAAAACAAAGAAAAAAGGGGTTATATAAGATATACATACATACATGCACACACAAACATACACACACAGGTATAGACATATGTTAGCATTTAGCTCAAAGCACTGTTGTGCATTACTACAGCCTCACAGAGCTGCTAGCATGGCTGTAGACACTACGCTAAACTCACGCGAAACTAAGATGGCGAACATGGTAAACATTATACCTGCTTAACATCAGCATGTTAAAATTGTTATTTTGAGCATGTTAGCATAGGGACGTTAGCATTTAGCTCGGTAGGCTACAACCACACAGAGTTGCTAGCGTGTAGCTGTAGACTTGTTTTTCCCAAAAAACAAAGGAAAAAGGGTTATATAAGATAAACACACACACATGCATACACAAACATACACACACACAGGTATAGACATACATAAAGTGGCAGACACTGCCTCAGGTATACACATACAGTACACACATCGTCTATCATACAAACACACAAACTCCACGTTATGCCCTACACACACTCTTTTGCTGATTCATAAACTCATGCATCATTTTACTCATGTATAATCCCTCTCTCTTTCTCACACACACATGCCTGTTTCTATTTCTCTGACTCACCCCAAAACACACACACACACACACACACACACACACACACACACTTAGCTGCCACGGTGACTAATGAGAATATGTGACAGCGCTGGCAGTAAGTGAGACAGAGAGGAAGTGGAATCGAAGGACACCCAAATTTGTCATTGAGGAAATGAAGGGTTACAGGGTTCAGCGCTTACCACTTCCTCCTGCCTGACCAATGGCTGATGAGTATTTAGAATAGACTTGCAGACAGAGGGAACCAGATTGGAGGGACTCTGTTGTGAATGTGACCTCTGTCTTTTTTATAGCCATTTACTTTATCCATCTTGCTTTCCTGCCCATTTTCTCGCTTTCTTAATATGGGTCTTCGTCTCTTTCTAGCTCTGTCATCTCAATCACTCCCAGTCTTTCCCTCCACCTTCAGTATTCATTTACTGTCTCTTCACTATCACTCACACTTTTGTTTGTCTCTCTACCATCTCTGTCTCTGCCCCTGCTCTATTATCATCCTTTCCCCCGCCTGTCTGTCTATTTCCTCTCCTCATCTCCTCCTTTCTTTTTATCCATACTCTCACATTTTTCCATCTATCCATCCTCTCTGTCTCTTATTCTCAGGTGGCAGAGCAGATTAGTGGTTAGTGAGACCATCCCATTACTGTAAGGTTACAGATTCAATCTCCGAGGCAGACAGTGTGCACATCAACAGCCGTGTGTCCTGTCAAAATGTCCTTGAGCAAGATGCTGAATATACACCTGCGCAGTCATTTTAAGTCACTCTGGATAAGAACTGACTACCAAAAAAGTAAAAAATTGATTGAAAAAACTATATAATCTAGTATTACTGTCCTTGAGGTTACCCTCAATGTGTTCATCTGACTTTGACCTTCACTCATTATAAGTGCTGTTATTACACTAAACCAGTGTTTCCTAAAGTAAGGGTTGGTACGCATAGGTCTAGAGTCTGTTTCTGGTAAGTCTCTAACATTCTTAAAACTACCTTTTATGGCTGCAATTTACGATTATTTTCATTATCGATTCATCTGCCACTTATTTTCTCAATAAAGTCAGTAATCGTTTGGTCTGTAAAATGTCAACAAATAGTGAAAAATGTTTCCAAGTTTCCAAGGTGACATCTCTATAATAATAAGAATATCAATACCCATAATACTAATGCCAATTATACTAATAATACCACTCCTTCTACCACCACTACTACTCCTACTACTACTACTACTAATAATAATAATAGGACCAATAGTAAATTGAAATAAATTCATAAATATATGTATATATACAGTACATATACCATATACATACACACATACACATCTTCCCCTGAACCTAACCAAGTAGTTTCTGTGCCTAAACCTAACCAAACCTTAACTATAGTATTGTCACGTGATATCATTTTATTATTTTTTGTATTTGCATGGAAGGCAAGGAGAGAACCTTTATATACAGGCTGGCATATGTCCTGACTTCAGCATGGTGCAGCAGGTCAGGTGATCAGCAGCATACGCGACTGTGGTGGTCCGGGGCGGCACTCAGATGTGATTCTCCCTTGTAAGAGAGAGCACTTTTATTTAAGAGGAAAATACTCTCTTATCATTCTGTCATATCAAACAAATGAACAAATAATCTTGTAAACCCAGAACAAAATGAGGTTTTGTTTTCTCTCTGCCAAGCGTCCTGGAAGACCATTTGTCACATCCTCCTTATCTGGCTTCCAAAGGTTTATCTTTTAGGGAGAAAATATCTTTTTTTGAGGGGGTGATGAAAGGCAGCGTTAACAAAAAGGACTTTGATTGTATGAAGGCTTCTTGGAAGCGGCTGTCACATACTTAAGGTCTGAAGAAGCAGCTTTGAAGAGGACTTCTATTTATTTTCTTGATAATTATAAAAGGACGTCTGCGAGTGGTCTGCAGCTTCCCTTTAGGCTACATTCATCATATCAGAGACGTGTGTGTTTTGTGGGTGTCTATGTACACTATGTATGTATCCAGCCCAACATGTGCATGTGCTCACAGGCCACTGCTTTAATTATATAAGAGGGGGTTTAAAGTCTTACATTTGTGTTCAGCTTTCGCCTCAAAAGTCTATGCACCATAAACACATTAACCATAACCATTAAACCATTAGCTTTACATAGAAACAGAAGAGAAAACCAAAGCACGTAATACTGAGTGACTGTGAAACAATTCCACAAACATACATTCATTTCCCTCTTATTCTCTTTTCTGTGAAGGACAGCTTTGTAGTCTCTCTGTGGTTGAAAATTGTCTTTGTCCTCATCTATTTCTCTCAATAAGACCAGATCAAATGCTGCACATTAGGGGGCCCACTCCTCGCTTTTGTTGTTCACAGAGAGGGGCCGAGTAAAAGAAGGTTTATATCTCAGTGTGTTGGCATTATCTGTTCATACAGAGAGATGTAAACATACAAGTATCCAGACTGACCAACGCAGTGGGAAAGGGGATGGTGGTGGTTGTCACAAACTGGGCTCTTTGTGTTGCTGTGTGTGTGAGACAGACAGACAGACAGACCTGTGTAAATGATGCCTGTTGTGAAATTACTGCTGTGCAATGAAGGTCACCGTTTTAACATCTCTTGTTGTGCTCTCTGAAACAACCAAGGAATACAGATGCATGAATTATGCATTCAGAGATAAAGTTACCATGTTTGATGCTGTTGAGCCAAAGAGTGCAACTTATTATTTCAGGAGGTGATTGACACATGATAATGACAAGTGGTATCATGGATTGGTTGTTTCATGTCACGCACTCCTTTGATGTTCGGCTAAAAAAAAAAAAGATCAAACATAAACAAACTTGGATGTACCAAACCCCTAACAAGAAAGTGAAAGTTCTTACTTGGCAGCTAACTTTTGCAAGTTTGTTTAAAGGAACAGTTTGCCACCATTGATGTTATTCAGGTCAAACCTGTGTGTTAGCTCTATTTGTTGGAAAACACATTGTACAGTGAAATGCAACTCAACATGCGCATTTTTTTCTGCTAAAGTAGACATCCAACTTGTTTCACCGGTATTCCTTGTAAACTCTCTCACACACAGCATGACACCCTGAGTTAAATTCTCCCAGCCAAGCCGACTGAAGAAGTGTGTGTTTCCCTTGTCAACAAGAAAAAGCAGCACAATGCCATAACAACTATTTAAGAGCGCTAACGTTCCTGTCAGAGCCGGTTCAATTGTTTCTGCTTACTACACAAGTTTGAAAACGCAATATTGAATGTACCACTACAATATACAACAGCAAAACAAACATGTCGTCAAAAGTGTCTTCATTTTAGGAAGTTGGGGAGAGTGAATTGATATAGTTAAAATCCCTGTAGTAGTTCTGATAAGCTATATTTGCATCAGCTGTCCTAACCACACTTAACCATCACACAGCAGTCATTTACTGGCATTATAAAATATTGTTTCAGGTAGAAACGCTGAAATGATTTAGTGAAAATGCATTATATTTATGCATAGGGAGGAACAGATGGGGTTTCTGGGTAACCTCTAAAGCCCTGAACTACACAACTGAATCTCATGCAACTTTAGATTCCGAGTAGCGAGTAGCTTTCCTCACAACAGCAGGACACAGTAAAGTTGGTGACCTTGCTGAGGAGTTGGAGGTGTGCAGCCTGTCGCCTGCAGCTCTTCATCTAACAGCTCACTGTGGCTGCTCTTGACTGTTCCATTACTCAGTTGCATAAATAAAAAATGACCATGTCTTGTTGTTTAGAATCATTTAAAATGATTGCAGTAAGCATTAACCGCAGTGACAAATACACTGCGTTTCCTGTGGCTGCTTCACAATAAAAGCCAAGCCGTGTTTCACCAGTTGAAAGCTTTTAAATTGAATTAGCAGTAGGAAATGTTTGGTTTGCAATGATAGATGATGATTGCAACAGTAAACAGTGAGGTTGTTATCAATTAGATAAAATTACACTGGATTACATGCATGCCTTGTTTCCTGTAAATCCCCAGTGTGGGAATGGTGGACTCCGCAGAAAGAAATGTAAAAATGGGGTTTGATTTCATGAAAATCTTAAAATACAATTTTAATATGAAAATTACATTGGATTATAATGAAAATATTTTTAAAAATATGAACCCATCATAAATATATAAAATATACAATATATTAAAATATGCATTATATAGACTTTCTTCAAGAGCTCAAGTGATGAAATATTTTTTAAAACTTGCCCTATTTCACACCACACTGTAGGCACACATATGGATATATAGTGATTTCCTTCTCTTTGTTCTTTTTGTCAATCATTTTCTCTCAGCCTCTCTTTATCAACCCCCCCAGTCGCCTTCATCCTTATTCCTTGTTTTTCTTTCACTCCCACCCTCTAAAAGGAGGGATGTATTGTGGGGTTGTCAACATGACTTCTTATTATGGGGCTAAGTAAGTGTAAAATTGACTTTCGGCCAGAATGTGACAACTCACTGAAACCAATTGTGGTTTGAGTCTGCAGGGTTGCGTCTCATTGTGTGTGTGTGTGTGTGTGTGTGTGTGAGAGAGAGCATGTCCTTGCATATTTTTTTGTGTTTCAGCATGTCTGCTTCCTTTTTGCACGTTGGAAAGAGCGAGTATGAAAATCAGTAATGAATTTGTCTCATCTAGTTGGAGATCTAAAGGGTAGAGGAGGATAAAATTTCACCCTTTGGGTTTCGCATTAAGAGAAGTATGTACCAGCCCTTATATTACTACAGTGGTTTTGCACGGAGACAATAATGTGCATATATGTTTTCACTCATTTAAACGTCCTTCACTTGTTAACATACTAATTTACAGATCAATATGGCAGATTAGTCTTTTCTGACCCTGTTGGTTATTTTGGCAAAAGGAGACATGTCTTGCTTTTGCAGCCATGCCCAGTGTGATTTCAGATTTCTGTAATTTTAGTTTACATTAATTTATTCACACAAATCTTATACAAACTCACATCCTGACATCAGCCTTGCAGCCTTGACATCCTAACTTCAACCAGGGCCACCTATGCACACCAAGCAATAAAGTCCCTCATCGTCAGTTGAGCCCCTGTTTTCTTGTAAGGAGAGCGGTCCTGCTCCGTTAGCTGGATGGCTGCTCTCCGTGATGTGCAACACTCAGGCGTGCGGTCGAGGCACTCTGTACAAAGTTCAATCAATTTGAACTTTGACCCTGTTTGCTGCTGGCCTTTCGAAGGGCAACCTTTGAGCTTACATGAGCTGCCATGAGAGGAAAATGGAGGTGGAGGAGAAATTGGCAAAACCAATTTCCTGTGTGTGTAAGTTCCCATGTAAGTTGTTCAGCAAAAGATGCGATATATACTGTAGTGTCAGTATTCAACAGTATTGACAGTTTTCTGTCAAAGCAAGCATGTAGTGTAGGCCTCTGTACTGCTAGCATTTCCCTGCATATGCAAGTGGAAATTAGAGTGTGTAATTGTGAAAAATAGTTTGGTCGCACCAAACTATTCTGACACCCGGGGTTGGCAAAATACACAAATTCGCCACTCACCAATGGTAACAAACCACTTATCTCTCCTCTCTCTTTCTCATTAGCAAAGAGCTGTGTACAAAACATTCAGGAAGCAGCTTCTCTCTTTTAGCCGGTGCTGATCTGCGCTTTCATTGGTTAAAATGACAAACGTTGCAGGCGGCAGATCATATCAGCTGTCGGTAGTTAACATTAATTCAGTGGGTAACTTGATGACAGCCCAAAATAGTTGGCTGTTGTTGGGTTTGTGTGTTCACTGCAAGCGTCTTGTATCGAAGTCTGTGAAGTAGTGTTTACCTCCTGTTAAAATGATGTTTCCCGTAGCACTGCTTCTCCATGATTGGGTTAAGAGCTTAAGTAAGGTTATGGTTTAGCGTAGCAGAGAGAGATTTAGGTAGAGGGAAAACACATATCGACAGGGAAAAGTCTTCGACGCTACATCGGTCTCATCACTTCGTCACACCACACAATCATAAGTGGACATTGTGTTTTTGTAGCCCAACATCTCCAACAGAGTGACATATCAATTTCAGGAGTCCCATTCTTCCAGTTAAACTTTCATTCATATCATATGAATAATTTAAGATGATCAGCTTTATAGTTTTGAACCAGAACCTTCAGAATTTGGATCAAGTAGCTCGTGACAAATACGGTGTGTCAGATACAGCTGTTATTTAAATGTGCCACATACATCGGTTCGGTTCAGACTCGGCATCGAGTTACAGATTAATAACATTATGTGTCCAGTATGTTGTGAAGATAAAGCACAGGTCAGGCAAAATAACTTGTGCTTTAACAATCAAATAGGAATTCTTCAACAGCTAACAATCTACAACTTGCTTGTTTTCAGTCATTTAAGTGCAGCATACAGGATATTATACTATATTCTCTCTTTTTCTGCAGTAAAATATTACTTTTTTTTTTTGTTTATTTGTGTATTTGAGTTGAACCTGGACCATTTACCATCCTATTCGACCAGTTGGCTAAGTAATAAGCATTTGTAGCACAAGAAATAACACAAGCTATTCCCAATAAACACCTGATTTCACCCTACTTATATCCAGAAGAGCAATACGTATGAATCTGCTGGATAGGTCATGTAGCTCCTAATGTTTCAACAGGTGCGTGTACTTTAAAGTTTCTCTCTGTCTTTGTTGTCGTTATAGGAAGCTGCCATCCTCCATCCTCTTTTTTTTTTTTTTTGGTCATGATTGGCCACCTGATAAAAACAGCAATTGATGTCATATGTGCTTTTCTGAAAAAGGTCAGCTTTTTTTCAACTTTTGAAAGCGCTCTGCTCAGCCAAAAAAAAAAAAAAAAAAAGCAGCTTGGTACAGAGCTTTTTTAAAGGGCAGCCACATTCTGAGCATCTCATTGTTTTCTATGTAAAAACAAAAAAGACGCGCGCACACACACACACACACACACACACACACATACATACTGCAGTTGCACAGAGCTGCTCTGTTCCGGGCCACACGAGCAAGATGGATGTCTGTATCAAACCGGGGAGAGTGGAAAAGATATGGAGAGAGAATAACAAAGAGGAAATGTGAGGGAGATAAGTAGAGAGATAGAGAGGCGAGAGATTCAGAGTGGTAGATAGAGACCCGGAGAGAGAGCGTGTGAGAGAGAACTAATGTAAGAGAGAAAGAGAAAGAACTTTTGAGTCCTGAATAGTGTGACCAAGTGAATGAGAGCGAAGACGATACAGACAGACAGAGAGGAGGAGAGATTGCAGATGTCATGTTGACGGATGGCCTGACATTTCCCCTGGCCTCGCTAATGCTGCCTCACTGCTGACACAGCTACTGTACACACACACACACTTTTAAGTTTCTATCTTTATTGAATCTTTCTCACATTTACTTTGACACAAATGTGTGCTCCCTCGCGTGCTTATACATGGTTTTCCTCCCTTTTACTATCATTGTTTTTTTCTTCTGCTCTCACTGCACACACACGCATACAGAGCAAAGATGTATTGCCTTTACTTGCAGATATCAGTGTTTAAAATCTAAGCTGGAACAAAGAGAGACTTGTTATAAAAGTTCCACAGATGAAGTTTAGATTGCGTCAGTGCTTCAACAGCACAAATCGATAGCGATGTCTATTTGTATAGCACCTTTAAAACACAAAGGCAATTCAGAGTGTTAAAGCATTTAATAAAAATGCCATGACAAGGAAAATGAAATTAATGAATAGAAAATAAAATGTAACAGATGTAGTAAAAAAACAACAAAAGGATAACAAAGTAATAAAAAGTTTCAGTGCAGTCACAGCGGAGTAAAAAAAGACCTAAAATTGAATAAAGCAAATAGAAGTACAGAAGCAAAAATGAATAAATCAAAGGCACAGGAAAATTAGTTTTTAATTTGGATGTGAAGGTGGCTTAATTTGTACTTTAAACATCTTATGGAAGTTGGTACTGTGTGTGCAGCATGTAGTAGCTAACTGGAAATGTAGCGTGTTTCTGATTTTAGGCAGTGATTGGTGACTGCTGGGTTTATATTCTTCAAGCACGCAAATACAGGAATGTGTCTTGGCTTTCACCCAGCTCTATAGTCTAGAGCAACAATCCACTCTGCTAGAGATGCTGACATGGATCACTTGAAACCACAAAAGGACGACCACAATTTATTTAATGGAGCTGCTAAAGCTATTATCTGAGTCCATTAAAACACCAAGATTTCTTTCATTTTTATATTATTGGAATTGGATGTCTTTCATCTTGTTGCCAATTAGAATTATATGGTCTTTGTTCTACCCAATTTAGTCATGTCCAGTACCTTAATGGCTTTATGCATTGATATAGTGACTCTATAGCACCACAGTAATTATTGCCTTGCAGGATTTCTACTAAAGGGAGCGTAGAGGTTAAATAATAGGGTCCCTAGAATTGAACCCTGGAGGATTCCACTTGTAATGGTGATTCATGTTTGTCCCTGCCTTCTTCTTAGCACATCTCATAAGGGGGCATAGTACTTCAGGGCTTTAATATACAAAAGGTTAGTAATACTCAAATTGGCAGCACAGCAGCTGCAATAAGTCTCAATATAAAATCAAATTAGTTATGTGTGTAAGTCGGAAGAAAACAGACTTGAAGTGTAAAAATATGCTACGTGTTGCAGTTATGTGTATAAAAGCGTGAGTGAAGTGCCAGTCATTGGGCAGCTGGTGTAGATAGCATAGAAACGCATCAGTTTGGTCAGACAGTGAAACAGATGACTGAAAAACGTGGCTGAAACCTCCAGTATAGAGAGGGTGTAAGTCTGGACATAGTCTGGACAACTTGTTCAGACATTTAACAGTATAACCATGGTACACAATCTTTTGTCTTGCAGGATTTAGCTTAGTCTAACATTGTGTTCATGTTGGACGTTTTGAGCGAGTGGGATGATGGGAGTTGGTATTTTGCACAATCAACAACATTTTTAGTCAGAACAGAAGTTGCAGTAGTTACAGCCACCCCGTATGGCCATTTTACTGTCATTACTTTTCATGGATGTATTTATTTTTCTGGCTTTGTCACAAGAACATGACATCGCCGTCCCTGAAGCTCTGACTGGCTTGGTTGTTTTTTTTCAGCCTCGGAGCACAATGCCCGGACTGCTTTGAATTGCTAAAGAAATGTGGGCAGCGATTCAGAGTTCTGGAAGCAGGCTAGCAAACAGAGGTTTAATAGAGTCCCAAGAGCTCCACAGTGATTAGCAGATAATTTGCTACCATGAAACCTAAATTATGCTTTTCTATCTTGGTTCTCAGAGAAAGGTAATGTGAGGTGAATTCAGATAGGACTTGTGTACTCCTCCTAAAAATGTTCCATTAAATGTTAAATTAAATTCTCTTTTTGTGTCTTTGAAGTCGTGTAGGCTATGATCAAAGGCAGGGCTGCGAGCCGTATTCCTGCCATCATGTGGAATCCTTCATGTCCCAAGGGCCTACAAAATGTATTCAACACCTTTTACATAATAATTAAAAAAGCACAACTGTCAATCTGAAAATATAGTTATGTTTACTTCCTGAAGTTTATGTAAAAGTTTTTGAGGTACAAGCTTTTCACCTGATCATGCGGCTGTATGACTTTGTGTCCCATAAAAATACAACACAAATTGACATGTGGGTTTTTAATGTCCCACTATGCTGGAAATGCAATCAATAGGCTATGCCCAATTCGTTTTAATCCCAAAACTGAATATGTGGAGCAAATGAGGTAGAATTGGTCCCCTGGGTGATGTCATTGGAGGACGCTAAATCCTTGTTGTCGTAATTAAAGCTCAGTGAAAAGACGAAAATTAGCATGGCCCAAAGCCTCTGTGCACAACACCACTGGGAAAATTAGTTTTCAAGCTAATAATTATGTTGATTGTGCTTGGTAGTCTGAACAAGGCTTTCTGAGAGTACAAAGCAAAACAAACCATCACAACCATCATCAAGGGGAAAAAGGCAAACTCTATGGAACCATCAGCCACACATAAGTTAAGGACAAATCACATCTCACCCACCTCTGCTTGCTTATGACCATAGAGTAAACAATTAGCTTACACTAAGGGGATATTTCTCACATAATCAGTGTTATACAAACATTTGGGTTGTGTGTGTCGAAATACAACCAAAGAAAAAAATGTAAAAGACAATTAAATGTTTTTTTTCTATCCATTTACATCATCTACACAATTATATTCAGTTGATAATCTCAATGGTAGAATGAAACACTTATTAGAACATTAGAATCACAGTACTAATATTTAGTGTTTACCTTACATTAGCAATTCTCAAACTGTTGGATGCTTGGGACAGTTGGGAAGTGCTTCACAAATTGAGAACCTTTCCAGATTATAGATTTTTGTCTTCTAACTTCCTGAATCAGTTTTTACAGTAATGCCTTCAGTACTGTAAATCCTTCTATGCCCAGCCAAGCACAGTTAGTCCAAAACGCTGCAGTCAGACTCCTGATGAGAACTAAGAGGACACTGCATATTTTAGCTCAACTTCAGTGGCTCCCACTTGCAGTTTAAGGGATTGATTTTAAAATGTTATTGATCACATTTAAGGCACAGTCTGGACCAGTGCCCAGCCAAAGATCCCCAGGCAGAAGTCTGCTTTGGTCATTTCAGATTTTGAGGCTGGAGACTAATGCTGACCTTACAGTGGATGATATTTGAAGTTTGGGATTATTTAGCAAAATCTGGACAGATGTATTTTGGTTCATGTCATGAAAGTGTAAGAAATCAGTCAGAGCTGTCTATAAGGGTGACTGAGCCTCCTATACTTAGTAAAACCGTTTTATAAATAAATGTAAATGACTATACTGAGTTGCATCGCACCTTGTTTTGTCTCCTTAATGGAGGAAATTGATTCTGAAATCAATCATGGGATCATGGCTGTCCTCTGGCTTCCCCTGATCAGTCTGTTTCTCAGAAAGATATGCTCCTGGTATGTGAACACTTGAAACAGATTTACTCAGAACATCTGTGTCTAGTTGCTAAATATGCAAATATACCCACACCAAGTTAAAATGAAGTGCAGTACGCCAGCTGGCTCCAGTGATGTCTGGACACATGAAAGGATATTACAGATGCTTAGGCAGTAGTATCTATTAGGTGTCTAATGCGAAGCCATTATCTCTATCTGTATATTTCACTAAAATGTCTTTTTTCAGATTTATACCAGAAGTGGGTGTTGTCAAAGTTGTTAGAAATCCTCTAGACTTCTTCATTTTCTGTGCCACATTGTTTTCTACAGCCATCTGTACTCCTCACGTGAATATGTATAAGCTCAACTGCTAACATAATATACAAAATAACATAATATTTTAACCATGCACCTAAAATAGTACAATTATAAAGAATGATTTGTATGTGAACCACGCCTTAAGAAAAAAAGTAAGTCTAAACTGAGTCTAAAATAAGCTGTGTAACTGTTAACGGTATGGGTGGAAATCAATAGTGGAAATAAATCGGTTGACTAGTTGGAATTGCATTGGGTCGTGTTGCAGGATTTTTCTTTTAGAGGTCTAGATGAATATAAAGTTGATCTGGAGTGTCTATGATAAAACAATAAAAAGCTATTGACAAAAAGCAGAGCATAATAGCTCATTGATTATGTCCACGATATTGCACATAATGTCCCATTATTGCACATTACTTCCCATAGTGTCCCATAAGTCGGAGTGTTGTAATGCTGGAATAATGCTAGGATGGCTAAAAATGGAGGTGGTGTATATAATGGGACGAGGTCCAGATGAAAATAACATATTTTTGAAGTGTCTATGAAAAAAATAAGAACTCTACTGACAAAAATCTAAGAAGCACTCTTGGCAATTGTGCATGCACTTTAGAGACGGTCCCTAACTTCAGCTGGTCATTTAACCATCTGCTCTTCTTTGACGCTTTGCTTTGTAAAGACTTGCCAAATGGGCCAGTGGACAAATGTTCTCATTCCTGAACCTCGTCTTCTAAGATGCTCACTATAACTCACAGACACATGCACACAGAGATAACCACAAAAGCACTGACATATCCACATGCATGAGGAAAGAAACATATAATACGCATATAATATGTAATATGTATTTCTTGCCATTTCTAAACACATACATGTAAATACACACACATTCTTTCTCTCTCATTCACACACACTGTAGACAGTGTGTTGTATTGTTTTTACCCTCTATTGGCTGTTGTGTGACAGCTAATTAAACCACTCAATAACATCCTCTGGTGCTGCACCGGAGACAGACATTAGTCACTCTTACCTTCACACAAATGTAGATTACACACACATGCACACACACACACACACACACACCGAATCAGCTGCACACACAACCACTGTTTTTTATGTGGTGTGAAACAGCTACTGTCTGTCCTCAAAATATATTTAACCTCATTCGAGCTGGGAGCAAAAAAAAAAACATACACACACTCATACATCATTTCTTTCTCCATGCATGTAGACACGCACATTCTCTCTCCATCACTTATTTCTCTAAAGCTAAGAGGTCACTGTCTGTGTGTGGTAGATAATAATGAATTATGGTTTTTCTGAACACACACACACACTAATACAGTCTAAGGGGTTAAAGCACATATTTCAATGACTTTGTCTATGATTGTCTGTGTATGTGTGTGTGTGTGTGTGCGTGCGTGTGTGTGTAATCTGCTGATATCAGGTGTTCATTTGACAGGCCATAAAGACAGATATCTTCCCATTACCTTCTTAATCACATGACCTTTACAAAGTCAATCAAAATTGATATATATTTTCTCGAGGCTTTGAGCTGGTAATAATATCAAAAGATGAGAGGTTGTTTTAATATTGAATATGTATTTCAAATCTCAACTGTGTAAATTTCGCCCCTTCATTACATCTTATATGTTAACAGCAAACTTATTCCATTTTTAACTTGACTGCATAAATTTGAATCTGAATCTCCGGATCTTCTGTAGCGGCTTGAAATTGGTTCATGCATTTTAAAATGTCAAAATGTGATGTTTAAATTTGAATGCCACACAAACCTTTGAAAATTAAAGATACTGGCACTGTAAAAGAATGGGCTCCACTCCTTAGTAGTCTTTACTCGTTGAGTCATTATGCAGATGAATGCAAAGTTGTCCCCTTAGTTATTCCCTCTTTTCCTCTGTCCCTTTTTTTTTTTTACTGTGACCCAAGCTCATTATATTTCTTTATTAATTCATAGAAGTTTGTTAGTAGGATTTGGGAATGTGTTGTAATGTCCTAAAGTTAAGGCCAAATCAAAAATCTCAAAGCTCTCAAGCCCTCAGAAACAACATTTCACTCCTGGGAATTATTATTTTAATGTTATTTTTGGTGTGATGACACACTCACCTTCCAGTCAGGTTTTCTTTTCTTTTTTTTACTCTAGGGAATGCACAACCACGTCTTTCTTTTTTTTTTTTTTTACCTCTTTCGCTTAATGAAGATATATTTAGGAAGGTAGTTGAACAGAGCTTCAGTTCTGTCACTTGATTAACACTTTTATCCTAATTTGTATAAGCACACCGCCATAAGCAGTGTTTTATTTTTACTCCTGGGAATTTTAATTTTTACTTTTGTTAAGTTTTTTTTTTTTTTAATCTAATTTTGGAGATGAAATTTCAGCTTTGTCTCTTTTAAATTGAAAACCTTACAGCCACAGAAAGTTTGTTTTACTCTTGGGGATGCACTCTTTGGAAGTTCATAATCAACTTTTATTCATATTTTTCATCTCGGAGCTGTTATACCAGTCAGTCTGTACACTCTTGTGATTTGCCAAGAGTCCTCTCCATAATAATGATTTTAAATGTCAGCATACGTACCTATGTTTTGTTTGTAGCTTAGAGAAATACCAGAAGAGCTGGTAAAGCCTGCAGTTTTATTGGATTCTGATTGGGAAGTCTTAGGAGTCTTGGTCGTCAGTCTTTGGTAATGATTCGGGTGTATTCAGGGGAATCTCACATATGTGGAGATGGATTCTGGTTTCTCATATCACTTATGTGAGTGATGGAACGTGAGAGGCCTTCAGACAATTCAATTTCAAGTGGAGATCCCAATATTTGAACAAACTTGCCCTCAGTACTCTTTTACAAAGAAATTCTCAAGTAAAACCAAGCCTCAAGCTATATATATTCAGTAGTTAAGCCCTTGGAGCTTACAATATGTCAGAACCACATTGACATTGCAAAATTATTTCTGTATCCTAAAATAATCTCCTTTTAAATAATGTATTTCAGTGTTTTAATCCTTAGTTCTGTTCTGCAATATACATGTTAGATTTTTGTCCGATATCAAAACAGTCTGACAAGGGGGAAAAAAAGCCCTGACTGCTGCTACAAGAAATATAGCAAATTGCATATTTGAGGATGAGGTTATTTAAGGATGAGCTGTATCTTGTGAACTTGAAAACAAGACTGAGAGTCTACAGCCATGTTAGCTGCTCTGCAAGGCGATACTTTAAGGTTGGCATGCTAATATGCTCACGATGACAATGCTGATGTTTAGCAGGTATAATGCTTATCATGTTCACCATCTTAGTTTAGAGTGTGAGCATGCTAACATTTGCTAATTAGCACTCAACACAGAGTACAGCAGAGGCTGTACAGAGGCTGGATGTCATTAGTTTTGCAGGTGTTTGAACTGGAAAGTACTAGAAAAAAATGAAGGCAGTGACATCTTATCTGTCACCATGAAAACATATAAAAAACACAGGAAATGATGCGTTGTCCCCTCGAGGAAGATGATTAACAGCTTGGCTAATCATCTGGTTCCTGGGAGTCCATGTTGCAAATTAAAAAGGACGTTTCATTTCAAATATAGCACTCTCTGATCTTGCTTGGCAACATGAATTTATTAACTGAACTTTTACTGATTTATCAGCCGAGGTTACTTAAAACATCAAAAGACGTTGCACCAAACAGGATCAGTGTGATGTGGATTCCTGCACCAGGATTTTTTAGGTACATATTTTAATCCTAAAATGAGTTTTGAAACAAATCTGTGAAATTTCTTTGGCTCTTAAGTTTCAGTAATCTAAGGGTGAAGATGTTGGCTTGTGACTGGAGTGCCCCTCCCCAACTCTGAGCCGGTGGAAGTGTTTGAGTAACACGCTCCCTCTTTTCCAGCACACCTCTCTGGTGGTGCCCTTGACAAAAGCACTTAACCCCACCTGCTCCAGCTGAGCTGCACTGTAGCTGTATCGAGCAACTCCCTGGAGTCACTTTGTGTAATTGAATGAGGGTGAAATGGGTGGTACTGAAAAAAAGTGTTCCCAGTGGTCTTTGGCTAAATAAAGGTTTGGAAGAAAGACTGGATGATGAGACTGTTCTTATGAACAATTTTGAACAGCTTTTGTAGGTTTTGTATATTTTTAGGCGCTCTCTTTGGAGTAACTGCATGATTTTTAACAGGTTTACTTTGGTTGTGCTCTCAACACTAGGGGTGTAATGCAAAGCTAATATGTATATCTGTATCTGTTAACTTCACAAACATATCTGTGCTTGCATCTGTATTCAGATTTAAGTTGTTAAAATTGTCTATACTGCTTAATTTTTTTAGTAAGTTGTTTTTTTACTGCCATTTATGAGTTTAGTTGCCCACAAAATATCCAATGTATATTTATTACACAATATTTTAACCATGTACCTTACAATCTAAACCTATTTAAACTGAGTCAAAAGCTGTGTGACTGTCTGGGTGGAAATGAATAGTGAGTGGGAGGTTTTAACAGTGGGAAAAATATTACATCATATTACATCCTTTGTCTTTAAAAATTGGAGGTTGTGTATACTGTATAATGGGGGGAGGCCTAGATGAATGGGAAGTTGGTCTGAAGTGTCTATGTTCTCCATTCAAATGTAAAACGTTGATATTTTGAGTGCATAAGTGTGTTCACACTGACAAGTATGTCAAAATGCAGTGCACTATGAGTACCCAGATGATGTACACAAAACAGTCAGAAAGTTGAGTGTGGAACGCTGCACACTTCTCACCCTCAATGGTCGCCATCTTGGCTACGTAGCGGAAGGGGAGGGACCACCAACATCTGTGAGCGGCTCTGTGAGGCAGCGGTGCTTTGAACTAAGTGCTATCTGAATAATGTATATGCATTCATTTACATGCCTATTGAACACCTGGGTTATAATTGAGACTTTTTAAATTTACTTTCACATTGTATCAAATCGTTTTTAAACCTTTTAAATGCATTGTTCATCTCATAATGTCAGTTTTTTGGTACATTAACACAATATTGCCAAAACTTCAATTACAATGGTCTATAAAACAGAATAAAGACAACAGTTTTTCCATTCACACTACATGCTTTTGTGTCCAGCCATGCAGTAACTGTACACCTGAGTGAGTTAATAATTAGTAGCTGTATAGCATCAGTTGTCTAACTGCCTTGCTAATGGACTGAAACACTGCTTGACTCATGCTGTCTGTCATACTGACTGACATGACTTGATACTTTCTGTGACTGGTTGAATGACCATCTGACAGAGCAGCTAACTGACTGATTGACTGGCTGGCTGACTGACTGACTAAACAACAAGTATCTGAGGGAGTGACTGGCTGTGGGGGCAGCTGATTGACTGTCAGTCTACTCTTAATACAAGGTAAGCAGCCATGTGTGGCCATGAGCAGGCTGAGTGACCAGGGGGCTAATAGCATGACCTCCTATGTAATGCTAAAAGGAGAGGAGGCGGGGGAAGAGAGTGAGAGATGGTGACAGAAAGAGGCTGAGGATATGTGTGGAGAGAAAAAGAAAATGTGTTTTTTATACAGAGAGAGAACATGAGTGAAATAACAGAAAATGGAAAGAAAAGAAAAAAAACACGGCAAGAAGTGCTGCCATGGTCTGTCGTCACTGGAGTCAGGCAGAAGACCTCACAGACAGGGCCACATCTATATTAGAGCACAAAGAGGAGAGATTGGTGAGAAAGAGACGGACAGGGAGAGAGTCTGTAAAATGGAGAAAATCAGTACTTCTCAAGAAGTAGAGAGTGAGAGAAGGGAAAGAGGCTAGATAAAGGAAAAGACAGAGCTGTGGTAGAGAATTTTCAGGTGTTCGTGTAAGTGTAATAGCAAAATAGATCGCCTCTATGTCCCTTTAGGCAACAAAAAATGTGGCTGTGGTCTCGTTTTGGTGTGTGTATGAATGTGTGGAGGTCTTCTTTGTGCAGTAAGTGAGCACACCAATTCATTTTTTGTGATTGTGCTTCATTTGTGTGTGAGTGTCTGTTTCCTTGTCCCCTTGGGCAAAACTAGAGTTTCCTAGAGGGCGTAAACAGTGATGACGACTACACTAAGAAAGACACCACCTTTGTCTAAGATATGGCGTTAAACCATGAACTCAGATAAGTAGTATGACTGTAACTGAGTCTTACTTTGGTGGATACACGCATGCAAACGACACATACATGCACTCACACATAAACATTTAGAATAAAACACTGACAGATGTAGAATCACATTTTCTAAACCTAAATCAGAAACTTGCTTTTAAATAATTACAGCCGTGGAGGAAAAACAATGTGATCAATATGATTAAGAACATTTAACCTGCAACAAGCTCAGCTGCTAACTAGGTGCGCCTGGGGATGTACAGATAACAGATGCAGCCTCACTCTCACTGCCGGACACCTGTGTCCCTTTTTCCATGTGTTTTTTATGGTTTTGGACTCTATTAAGTGGAGAAACATGCTGTTTGTCCTGCGCCATTAATTTGTTATGGCCAGATATGTTTGTACCTGTTTGGTGGCTGCTCTTAATTTTTAGCTTTCCACATTTTCCATACTTGAACCACAACAGAATAATGAATTCATACATAATCTGTTCAAATATAGTCAGAGATTTTTAAAAAGTTGATAGTTATTTTCACTGTTTCACTCTGACCAGTGTGTATTTGTTTTTCACGGTTGTTGTACAGTAAAAACAACCCTATTGCCTTGATATTGGACAATTCAGCAAAACCCTGGATTAGGTTCAGTTACAACCTTTTTAACATCCAGTGTTTATTCAATTTCTAATTTTTTATTACAATTCTTTCTACAATATCTGTCCATGGCAACCAAGGTATGGTTAAGGTTTGGGAAAGATAATGGTTACAGTTTAAGAAAAGCTAACATTAACTGCAGGTCTGTGATGGGACGCAAACTCCGATGTCGCGCACAAAAGTCGGACTGGTTACAGAAACCATTACTCTGCTGCATAGAGGACTTGCTACTTCCTGCACTGACCCTGGGAAATTGGAACTGGATGCAAATCATGCCCTGCAGATTCACCCAATATGAACTGAATTCCTAGGAATACTGGACTGGTGAAACTGCACACATATTCCTGTGTTATTGTATCAAAATCTCAGCTTTTCAGTGCAAAAGTTGGTGATGTATCCTTGAAATGCCAACTTTTGACTGGCAATAAAACGGCAGGGTTGTAATGGGTGGGACCTGTCTGTGAGACCTAAAGAATCCACTGTAAAACACTTGGAGTTAGAGAACAGAACATGTTTTAATTTTCTAAAATTGAACCAGTAAATGTTAGGATTCAGTGTCAGGTGGCTTTATTCTACTAATTTACACCTGCACCAGATAAACAGGGAGAAATCCATGCAGAAAAGGAAGAGATGTCATTTTCTTCACTGTCAGTAACCTCAATACACAATGCAACCAGGAGACATTGTGTATTAAGTTAGTTGGAAAGTACGTTTGCTGTAGCAGCAGCTGCAATAGCTGTTTTCTCCAGTATTGGAACAAGTTTGGGTGCGTGGGTAAAAGTGTATTTAGTGAAAAGGAAGAAGTCTGGAAATTAAGCCATTGTCACTTGACAAGAAAGGAAAATCCAGCAGTTGAAAATAATCGGAGGTATGCATAGAACATCACAGACTGATGATACATGACAGTCTTCAAATTGCTCCACTTCACCACTTGACATGAATCATTTTTTCCTTAGTGAATTTGATACGACAACAATCTCGGGGCTACACACTGTACTTATTCTGAGTGGTGCATGGCAGGCCGAGGGCAGCAGCTCCTTCTCGTTACTGCCGGCTATACCTGCAGCATTGTTGTCTTTTCAGTCTGCTAATGTTAGAATAACATTAACTGTGAGAGAGAGCTCCCACTTTACTGTGCTGGCTGTACGAGCAGTGGATCTGTGCTCGTCTTATGCCTTTCTGCTTGCTCAGACCACCTAAATTAATTTCAGTAATGCCCTTACTGAAGGAGGCTCCAACTCCACTCATCCTGTATTTCCAACCCAAATACAATATTAATAATGGGCAGTTATAAAGAACTACAGATTACATTCAATGGCAATGTTTAAATTAATATTTTCTGCACTATCTACACATGGCAACCGTATGGTTATGGTCTGATTTTTCCTTTTTTTTTTTTTTTTTGGCAATAACAATAGAGAGTAACCAAAAGACAGACAAAAAACTGCCAAAGACATTTTAATAAGAATCACAATTTTTCTGACAAGTTCTCATATTTCTTTCACCTTCTGATCTTAGCTTTTTATACCATTAGTGCCTAAACTTAGAATATTTCTCATTATATTGTGTCTCACAGAATCCTGAACATTTAACCTTGACTTTTGGCTCCCGAGCAGAGGTGTTCACAAGCGCGTAATGTCCCATATATAAAATGGAAATCAGCATATTTGGAATATTTGTAATGAGCAGTCATCATGGCTCCAAAAGCTAAAAGAAAGCTAATTTTCTTCCCTCAATATTCAGTGTTACACCGATTCCAAAACACACTGGATGGTCACTGACTCGTCCTGCTTCATGTTGGTATCATTACTAAAATAAAACATTGCGTGATCCCTTTAAAGTCAGAGGTTTTTTTTTAACCCCTGTGTTGCAGTTTAAGAACTACACATTCACACCTTTGAGCTGCTCAATAACTGCAGTTTCACAGTGTTTGCTGTGAACAGACTCACTGTAGTAAATGGGGGTTAAGCGCATCACTCAAGGGCAAGTAGATGGCAGTTGCAGAGGGAGGAAAGAGTGCTACCCATTCAGTTAGGTCCAGATCTTTCCATCTGGCCTGGACATAAGCCTGCATTTCGAGGGATACTGGGACTCCTGTGTGATATTTTATTCAACTAAAATGACCCTGTTTCCTGATGTATGAAGTTAAGAGATTCAGCCAAGAGGAAGACAGACACACACACACACACACACACACACACACACACCAGTGACAACATCCTCTCTTGAGTTACCCCATGTTAATACACATTTTCCAGTTCTAGTTTCGTGAGCAGTGGGCCTTTTAAATAGAAAATCAGCTGTAAGGAAGCTTAAGCGAGTAGCTCATAAATACACACACTATAAAACCTTCTCACACTCGTACTTCACACAGTCTGACACCCTAAAAATTTGGTCACAAACCACCCTGATACCAGCCAGAGTATATCTGTCTTTGTCTGTGTCCTTGACTTCGACTCATTGCGCACATGTCTGTCTGTCTGTCTGTCTTTTTTTCCTCAGCTTATTGAAGGACTGCCCTTACTCCTTCAATGAGATGCTATTGTGCTATTAGTGAATCTACACAAACACACACACACATATATACACACACAGACATCTTGATTGAGCGACAAGGTGAGGAAAAACTCAGGCTGATGGATGTAATTTTCCATCATCACCTCTTCCCTCTATCAGCTCTTCTGCTTAAACGCGTCCTCCATTCGCCCTCTCCAACTCGTATTCTGCTGCATTGGCTGCACTCTTCTATTTATCTTCAATCTGTTTATCCAATTCAGGGGTCACTGGACCCTATCCCAGCGCACAGAAAAGGTGATGGGTAATACAGACTCACCAGTTCACCTGACCTCCATGTGTTTGGATTGTTTGAGGAAGCTGATGCACCCAGGGGAATCCCACAGGAGGACATGCAGAAAGGCCTCAGGTTGTCAGTGGGTTTGAACTTAAGACTTAAGACCTCTTGCTTGAGGTGACAGCTCTACCCAATGAGCCACCGTTTCACCATTTCAGTGGGGGTTACAGCTCTTTAGAAGTCTATTTCTTCTTTTCTTTTCTAGCACAAGCGCGGGTTTATGTGACTGTGTTGATTCATGCGTGCAATGTACATATTTGTAATGTGGCGTGCATCTGCATATTTCTACATGTTTACATATACTGCACGCAAGCAGTATATATAGTGTACATGTGTTTATGCAGTTACAGTTTTGTTCACTTTAGTTAAACGAGAGTAGGGACTGATTCAAGCTCACACGTTTTCAGTTATGGCTCACAGTATGTCATAATTCTTCCTAACCAATGTTCCTGAAAGACCTGACTTTGGATTTATAAAGTTACCAAACATTATTGGTTTATACTTTATTGGTGTGCTGTTTCTTGCTCATACTGATGTCTGATGTCTGGATTTTTACTGTGAAAGTGAATTCACTGTGGATAGCAAGAGTAAAGTACTTTTTTAATTATCTTACTTGGGCTTTATGAAGTTTGAAACAGATGAATGAGCAAACCAGAATGTATTATGGTGTATTGCACCAAGCATTTATGTGCATATAAACAGGATAAATTAGCGTTTTTAGGTAGTAATTATGTTGGGAAAACTTTTTTAATGGAACTATTAGCACAAACCTTATATACTTCTATGATTTAAAGGAATAGTTTGACATTTTGGGAAATACACATATTTGATTTCTTGCTAAACGTTTGATTTGGTTGGTAAATATGAAGCTACAGCCAGCAGCCAATTAGCTTAGCTTAGCATAAAGACTCGAAACAGGGGGAACAGCTACTGTAGCCTGACTCCGTCCAAAAACTCCACCTACCAACACCTCTAAAGCTCTCTAATTTGCATGTTGTATCTTGTTTGCTCGGTGCATGGGTAGGAGTGAAGCAGACTCATACTCATAAGGTAATACTTTACTCAACAGTGGGCCAGGTTTACAGGTAATATCAGACAGGCAGCAAGTACAGGCAAACAAATCCAGGTCAATATCACATGTCTCACCTAAGTCATCAGTATTAAGAGATCTATCAGGAACAGGCAACAGTTAGAAATCGTCTGAATGAATAATGAGTAAACGAGCAGCAGCTCTGCAAGCAGGTGGCTGATGGCGACCGGTCAGGGGATTGAAACAGTCAGGTGATTGAAACAAATACATTAAGTGATTAACAAATATATCCGTAAATAAGGTAAAATTCTCCAATTGTTTTTAAAAAGAAACAGCTTTTTCAACAAATCATCTCATGTGTGAGTAAGAGAAGCCATGAGCGAGTTTCAGTTTTTCTTTTGTTGTCTTTTTCTTTTAGTTTTTATAAAGTAAAATAATCTATAGTCACTTAAGGAAACAGTTGCTAGGAAACAGTTTGGGTCCAAGTTTGTTAAGTTTATTTGGAGCCACATGTTTATATTTGAAACTGTAAAAAGGTCTGAAAGTTCAGCGGTCAATTTAAGTAGTTTCATCTGAGCATTTTAGCTGCTGCTGGAGAAGTGTGGCAACCTTCAGACTTGATCATGTATGGCCCTCCAGTGGATCTGTCATTTAAAGACATCTGCCATGTTACAGGTAGTTATAATATTTCACTAATGTTTTACAGTCGGTTTGTAACTTTACAGCAGGTGACCTCATGGCATTTATTGTTTTTTAATATTTCCCATGGTATCCAATATATTCCTGCAGTTCTCCTGGAGACTTAGCTTTGCTGAAATAACTGCTAAGTATGCTAAGATTTATTATAGGATTACATCCTATTATTAGGATAATACCATGGAAAGGTGTTATTTTAGCCCATCTACGTTTCTAGTTAATGAAGACCTTTAGAGTTAGTGGTGTCTTCTTCCTTGACACATTTGTGAGTTGCAAGATGTCATGTGTCAAGTGCTGTGATAAAAGTGCTGACAGATACCTTTTACTGTATTGTCCACGTGCCGTCACCAACTAGGCACAATGTTATAATGAATAGGACACCCAAAAATACTACAGTGTTAAATTATGTGACATTAATGTACCCTCAAGTTGATCCCTCATGTCTCTGCTGTGGAGCAAACCATAAAGTGTAATGAGCACATACTGACTGCAATGCATCACTTTAAATTAACTGATTTAGCAGCATAGAATTAAATATAAATGCAAATATTCAAGAAAAACTTGCCAGTACCGTTGTATGCAGAGACCGTTGTACCGTTGTATTTGTGGTTCAGGTGCGCTGGTAGAGGTACCCCGAATAGGCCTGCGGCCTTTGAAGACAAACTCCAAGAGGAAATACCTGAGCCGCTCTTTTCGTCTCAACAACAACAGCATCACTGACCTTGTTGGCTTCCAGTACATTCTTGGCCACTTTCTGGCTCAACCGTTGAAGCTCGGCTGGCTGGACCTGTCCTTCAACAAAATCGAATGCATAGACCCAGTGAGACTTCTCTCTTTCTTCTCTCGTGTGTTTGCATGTTAGCTTCCTCTGTTTCTTAGCTTTCTGTTTTTTCTGTTTTTCGCTTTTTGACCCATGATCCCACACAAATATCACTCATTCATTGTGAGTATTGTCATTATCATCGCCAACTTTTTCAAATGGAAAGTTTGTTCATCTGTATTTATACTATATGATACTTCTTTACATTATACTTATTGTATTAGTATTTAATTTTCTCTTAAGTTTCTGATTTCGTTGCAAATGATCTATAACTGTCTGCCAGTGTTATGCCTAAATTTCTTAATAACCTTATAGTATTATTTATGCATCTACACGTTGTTGGATTTAAATTTGCAATTTAGTTGACTGTGTGTGTGTGTGTGTGTGTGTGTGTGTGTGTTTGTGTTCCAGGTTTTCTGCGAGCTGCCTGAACTGCGTGTGTTGTACCTTCATGGCAACGGCATCTGGAACCTGTCAGAGGTGGACAAGCTGGGAGAGCTGCAGTATCTACACACCATCACGCTACATGGAAATGCCATAGAAAGCCACAAAGGCTACAGGTGGAGACTTAATTTTCTTTCACTTTATGCAGATTTTCTACCCAAACTCACTTACACACACATTCTGCTTGGCTGGTGGATGTTTGGCTGTAACATGCTTTTATTTGCAGCCATTCTGGATCATAAAAAGAACTAAACCTGATTGAGCAGAACAGAACAGAACCAGAAAGGCAAAAAAAAAAAAAAAAAAAACCTGCTGTAGTTAGTCAAGGTGGAGCTACTTTTATCTACTTTATGCTCAACCTCCTCCAAAGGGTCTGGAGATAAATCTGGGGGGTCATGAGATGATTAATGGGGTAGGAAAGAAGAAAAAAAACAATGTTCTGCTATAAAAATGTTTATTCTTTTTTTTTTTTTTTACACTTTTCCCTCATCTTTGCTTTATAATGAAATGTTGGAGAGTTTTACTTATTTGTGCCTCAAACAGTTATTTTAATGAAACAATCTGAGAGGTTTATGGGGTTTAGGTTTTGTGGAACCGCTAACGACTCATAGACATCTGAAACGTGACAAGGAGCCTCAACCACACACTGCTTTTTTTTTTAAGGGGTCACAATCCATAAAGGTTAGGAACAATTGATTTAATCTTAAACAATTAAAATACATTGTATTTTATAACCGTATCATATATTTTTAGTACCTCAAAACTGTACTCAAGTACAGCCCTTGAGTAAATGTAGTTTGTTCCTTTCCACCACTGGAAACAGAGATGCTCGGCAAGCAAGTAGGTGACGTGTTAATAGGTGCTTAAATGAAGAACAAGCTCATGTTACAGTTCATATCCTGTTCCCATCTGCATAACAACAGATATACACACACACACACACACGGAAAGAAGGTCACCCTTCATTGGTTCGATTTCTCAGGCATTCAGCTTCTTGATTTAATTTTCACCTCATTTCATACCATCATTTATGTGAAATACCAAGGAAGTACAGACAAGGTCTACTTTGCATAGACTGAAAGATATCTTCCTTATTCAACATTGAATTCAGAATTATTATATGGAAGTGCACAATATGTCCATGGAGGCCCTGGTTGTAAAGCTCATTTAGTGTGTGCGCATGTGTGTGTGTGTTTGTGTGTGTTTAGGAGTCATGTGATTTCTGCCCTGCCTCAGTTGAAGAGGATGGATTTCAGTGGTGTGACACGCGAGGAGCGAGTCTTGGCAAATATTTGGCGTCACCGCACCAACCGTGGCACAAACACCAACGAGAGTCTCCAGTGACTGTTTACCAATTCAGTGAGTCAATAATTTGATTAATCGATTTTCAACCCACAGTCAAAACTGCTTTGGAATTAAATGTTTCCTTTCCTAAAATGTAATATTCATCTTTTTTTTAATCTTCTTGAGGTGATTCATTAAATGATGCCAGTAAAACTTGCTGAAATGAAATTGCTGGATATATTTCCATCCAGAGGCTTCCCGAAGTGTCAGCTAAGTCTACTCTACCTCTGGCTGGCTGGCTTCTTCTTCTGGAGTAAGTGTGGATAAATTGCAGTACAAGCTGACTGAACAACATAATAATAAAATAACTGTGATACCCTATTAGTATTGTTTGATCATAGAAAGTGTAGGTTTATTCACAAACATATTTGACTTATAGCTGGAAAATAAGCATTTTGTGTGTTGTACAACTTGTCGTAAAATATGAGAATATTGGCCTGTTTTACAGATATTATTAATGTAAACAAGTCTATAACAGCACCAGATTGCAATGGGATCATAGTTTGTGCCTTTAATGTGAGCCAACCGTTCTGCTCTTTTGATTTAGTTTAATTTACTTTTACCTCAGCCACTTTTTCAGAGTACACAACCTCTATGTTTTGTTTATGTGTGCACTTTCGGAGTTCTAATTATGTGGCAACAAGAGTACAATTATAGGTCACCTGAACTGAATCTAAAATATAAAAGCTATGTTTGTGGGTGTGTGTGTATATATATATATACTGTATAAGTAATGTGAATGGAGGATGGGTTTGGCATCAGTGTAAGACAATCAGAACCCAATTTACAGACACACGCATGCATGCGAGTACATGCACACACACACACACAAATAAAACAAATATGAATGCGATACGTTCAGTTTACATTGTAAACAGCTTCTGGTCTCTGCTATTACCGTCTGGTCTTGTTAGAGAAGAAATGTGGACCATAAATCAGCCCTGAGGCTGATTTAACTGGCTGTCCTCCAGGCTCTATTTGGTGCAGAATCGTGTATCAGTGTTTCCCCCTGCAAAATCTTTAATTGGTGGGATGGAAATGCCCCTGAATCAGCATTTAGACCATGTGACACAAAAGCTGACCACTGAAGCCGATACTAATGAAATTGTTTGAAACTGAATTTAGACCCTGTGGGACTAAACACTGAAATTGATACGTGTGTCAAGTAATTCTCTATGGCAGTATTTAGACCTCAGTTTCCTTTGAAACCTGCACTAACATGGTTCTTTTGAAACAGCATTTAGACCATGTATTTCAAACTGTGCAGTGAAGCCAGTATCAATGAATATGTTTCAGTCAGGATGGCAGCTGCTCGCAGCAGGAAGGCCGCTTTGACTGTACAGTGCTTGAGGAAACACTTGCATGTACTTTACAGATTTTGACTGCTGATTAGCTACTGGTCATGAACGTCACTTTTATTGTTGATATTTCAGATGTGCTCTTCTATTTAATATGTTGAAGGCTGTAGGAAGTGCAATACATTCAGTAGTATATTGTAATGTAGTTGTGAACCAATTCTAGGTTCTTAATGAGCATGAATATTTTCTAAATGTTCTACGTGTATTTCCTTTTATTCACACTGTATACAGTATTCATAGCCCTGCAATATACAGGCTGAAAGGTGTCCCAAAGGCCAACACAGCCTATAAACACACTTTAACTGTTAGTCTGAGGGCTAACATCTACAGTAGTGTTGTTAAATCTGCATTGTTTGGGCTAACTTTTCTCCAGAGGACGAGAGCCCACTCTTGGCTAAAGTTAGCGTTAGCTTACTTAAGAATGTGTTACTGTTTGTTTTATCAAGGATAAAGACCAAACTGTAGGCTATATAGTATTCACAGCCCTGCAGGCTGAAAAGTGTCCCAAAGGTTGATGCAGCCTTTGCTCCCATTTTTAACAGTTAGCCCGAGGCTAACATCTACAGTAGTGTTGTTAAATCTATATTGTTTGGGCTAACTTTTCTCCAGAGGAAAAAGTTGGCTCACTTAAGAATGTGTTACTTTTTGTTTTATCAGGGACATAGACCAAGTTCACCTGTGAATTGAAGTGTAGTCTTTTTCAGGGGAAAACGCCCTAAATCACTCGTGAGTACCAACAGGATTTACTGTGGTCTCTGGTTGTCCATACAGCCACTGGAAAACCTCTATGCTTCACAGAAATAGCAGTGAGCTTCACTTGCTTTCACACTAATTCCTATACATATTTTCTTGTATATCACTCATATAATACATACATATTTGGAATATAAAATTCTATCATTTTGAACAACATCCCTTTCCAGATGAAATGGCTGGTTTTGCTCTAAAAAGAGCTAATTTGAGGAATTTTTAGATTTCAGTCAGTATGTATCATATTAGAAAAAAAAAGAATGTCCGACATTTAGCACTAAGTGTTCAGCTGAAACGCCTGACAGCTCGAGTACAACGTGAGGTTTTTTTATATGAATTTAACAGAAGTGCAGTCAATTCATAATGTGCAAACTGCTTACAATTCCATCAATTCCTAATTGAGGTGTTTGCAGTGTCATGAAGTTAAACTAGTCACTGGGAGTCTGATACTGTAAAGAGTCGCATTTCATAGAAAGCTTAATTATGACGCTAGTGGTATGGAAAAGAACTCAGTTGGTAATAGTGATTAATCACTGGGGTGTTTGCGAAGTTGTATCAGAACACTAATATCAGGTTAAAAATGTTGATAATTTTATAGATATTTTGTAGACACAAGTTGATTTCTTATTTCCGTTTTCCAAACTGCAGCAGAACTACACTGCTTATTGGTAATTACACTGATTATACTGAGTTGTTATACTGACATCCACATTTTTGTCTCCAAAAACAACCTATGCAAAGATAACAATAAAGTTGTCCGTTGTTATATTACTGTAGGACCATCACATTGCAGCCAGTGGGTAAATGAAAGTAAGATGCTTCCATCAACTCTAAAGAGAAATAGCAAATAAAGCTGTTAAGCAGTTAAGTCTAAAAACAGAATGCAACCTGAAATACTTGAAACTTAAATCACAATCCTGTATTTCTACATCCTGTGTCTTACTAACTCATAGATTTGATCATCCTTCATATGAAATATGATAATTTTTTACTGGAGCGCAATATAAATTAGAAGAGTGCAGTAATTGATCATTATTTTAGTCACATTCCTCATCTCATAACTTTTAATAAACAGCTGTGCCAATCACAGTCATGCATGATGAAAATGATTAACCAAATTGAGTAGAGAGAGGGCAGAATGACTTACGCAAGTAGAAAAATAATATTGTTATCCTGAAGGTGCAGAGTGGCAGGGTGAAAATATAATGCACCACAAATATGCAGCCAAAGGCAGATAATGTATTTGTCAACAGTATTAAGACACACGAATCAACAGTCTAACTAGTGTCACATGGTACAAATCACAGTGAAAGAGTGGATGGTGTGAGCACACAGGTCCTGGTGACTGACTGCTGGAAATTTGCTGGCCAGATCTCAGGGTGCAATTGCACTACTGAGGTTAGAAACACATTATCAGTAGGTGTGTAGCAGCTGGCATAAGCCACAGCCAATCAAGTTACCTGTTTTCCTTTCCTTTCAAAACAACACAGTGTGTGCCATGGCAGTATGACAATTTCATGGTGAAAAGGAGAGCCCAGAACAGATCTGCCAAAAAACTGTCCCTGTGCTGGAGGTGCAAAAATAGCAAAAAACAAATACATGGCACCTTAAATTAAATTAAACATGTGGTCTTCCTGTCCAAGAGGAACACATTGCCCAATATGGGAAGCAGTTCAGTGATATCAGGAAAAGAGCCACACAGACGTTGCATCCACCAGTCAATCCCTGATGTGTATAAAGTAAGTGGCCACCATGACGATCCGCACTCCTGCATTATTGTGGCTAAGTGGTCAGTCACTGTGTGGTCACTCTCACCACAGCCATAGATGCATATTGTCAGAGAAAAATATGATTTTTTTTACTCCTTCCTGAGGGAAATATCCAAGTCAAAGCTATCATCCATAAAAGGACAGCGCAGAACTGCACCTAGCACCATGTGGCTTTGATGTGGTCTGAGCAGGCAGGCGACATGCACAAATCCCAGTAATCCTCGACACTAAAACTGTGCTGCACTGCTTGATCGCCACTGACACACCCCCTACTGCGCCTCTCCTCCCACTAGGTGCAGTTGTTCTCCTCTCCCTTCAGGAGATATGACATCACTACAGGACACAGACAGTGTTTATAAGGGATTCTGCTTGTCAAGACTGAAAGCTCAAGCTACACCAGGCAGTTATATTTTCAGGTTTGGGAGAGAATCCAGCTTGAGAGTCATAAAAGACAGAGTCCAGAGAGTGTTATTTTATGGGCCCAGATGTGATGAATAAATCATTTTTCCCAGACCTAATTAAACACTTACTGCCTAGCCCTGTTAAGCTAACATCTGCTCTATCAAATGAACTAGGAAGGACTCCAGTACTGGATGGATTCAACAATGGCAGACACAGTAAATATCACGTTTTTCATCCTTTTTCCATTTTCTCTGCTTGTCGGTCCTTTTTTCAGTGTTTTCTGTTTTAGTTATCGTCTCAGTGTTTCTGCTGCTCTCACTCTTAACATTTTGTTTGATTTCATTGATGGATTAGTCCTGCCTCTGTTTTCAAACAGAATACACATAAAACCTGTTCTGACACCTGTGCTCATTACATTTCATACGTTTCTCACAGATTCTTATAAGAAAAAGAACCTGCAGATGTTCAGTCATTGAAAATAAGGCCATGCACACTCTCATAGGACAGTTCCTCTGAGGTTTTTAGGATGTAATTGAACAGCAATTGGCCAATCATAGTTTAGCAATCATAACTAGGCACGGCAGGTCTGTAAAGCTTTGGATTTCTCTATATTTCGAAGTGGTGTGCATGGGGCAATACTCTGTATATAAAGACTTTGGAGGGTCATGTCTTTTGTTTTTGCCTTACCAAAACTAAAAACATGAGTAGAATTGTAAGGAATGTGTTTATCTGCTCTAACGTAAGCTGCAAACATTAGCACATCCAGCTAACTAGCTTACTACTTACAGTACACAACCTAACCCAGCGTCGCTTCCATCGACTGTGTAGTGTTTTCACACTGTGTGGGAGCTAATCTTTGTTGAAAATCTGCAGCTAGATGGTCTAGAATGAGAAACCTGCTTTTGTGTACAACAAAGTATATAAAAGTAGCACTAAAGGAAGAAATAAAAAAAGGAAAACTAAATTATATTTCCAAGAAAGAGGGGGACAGAGGAGGAGACAGAGAACCTTGGTACATATATGTGGATAAAAACAGCACATGATTAAAAGAATTACAACTTTCTACCTGCTTGTGTTACAGAGTTCTGCACTGCAGTGTCTCCACTTCCTGTGGAGTCAAGCCAGTGGAAAGAGAATTCCACCTTTATGGATCAATAATGTTATAAAATCAACTGTGTTCCCTCGGTTATGTGATGGTATTTTGAACCACCAGACTCTCAGGCTTTGTGCCTCACACTGCACCACTTTATATCTCCTTAATAGCAATTTCAGATAATCAGTATGCCATCTACTAATTGTCCCGACTCAGATGAGCATTATTAATCCGAGAATGATCATTCCTTTTTATCCATCTTGTGCTCTCTTGGAAAAGACAAACCTCTCTTGCACTGGTGGTTTGTCTTGATAAGTTCAGGCCTACTGATCTTGGCTGCCATTCTCTGAGCTCAATAGGATTTGGTGTAATCCCACAGAGCAGAGCAGAGCAGATGGACACACAAGTAAGATCACAGTGGTATAGGGGCTATAATTGGCCTGGCCTGCAACCCCTTTTACTGGTAGTAATTTCAATCCTTTGATTGTGTAATCAGATTTCAAATTAGAGTAACTCTGACTGTTAGGATCGCCCAGATCAATCTATAACCAACAGGGATATTTCATTTAGAAATCCTTTTTACTTGTTACAGTTTCTGCTGGATTGGGCGTCACATACAGTAACTGCAGACACAGTAACTGTACTGTAATCCCACAGAGCAGATGGACAGACAGGTAGGTTCACAGTCATACAGGAGCACGAACTGGTCTCGCTCTCTGCCTTCATCCATCATATCGGATCTTTGCCATCACATTACAAAATAAAGAAAGTAATTACGAGAGGCGCTGTAATATCATTGAGCAGATGGCTGTCTTACGGCTATCACTCTTCCTATCACATTTTTTATTAGCAAAAGATAAAGCCCTGAATGAGAACGCTTGTGGTTGACCTGCATTATTATAGCTACAGTACTCTGCTGCAGAGCACTTTGGGATTGTGCATCATTTTGAACGTTTAATGCTGTGAATCTCTCATGGTAATAATGGGAACATTTCTGCCGATTTGCAGATGACACATCTTAGTTAAAGCATTGTTTTTTTTAGTATAGCATAGTCAGTGTACCTCTAAAGCACCACTTAGCACCACTTAACGCCAATTTAAAAATCCAAAATGCAACCTTACAACAAAAACGATTTGGTGCCAAGCCTTTTAACTTACAATAAACTACTCTGATAACTTATATATTTATTTTTTCTCTAACAGTATGATAGCAAAAAATCTACTTTTATAGTCAGCAGGAGGCACAGACATAATGTGAGTTTTATCTAAGATTTGATGGAGTTGCATTAAAGATGTTTGTTTGCAGGATTAGCCAATTGTAATCACTTTAAGTTCTTTTTGTAGTCATGAAATTAGTTGCCAGGAATTTCGGCAGATTGATTTGTCTTAAACAAGGTCTCAGACGTGTCAATTTTGTAGTTGATTGAATAACTTGATAGTCCAACAAAGAAAAAGCTAACAGTTTGCTCGTAGTTACCGCTTTCTAAATACTTGTAGGTGAGTCAACAACTGAAGTCTACTTTGGGTCATTGTGCGATATAGCCAAATAGATGTGGAAGTAAAGCTGGATGACTTGACTCAAAGCAAAATGGGAAAATTATAGATCCTCCTCTTTCAATTAAGTGTACTTTTCTGTCCAGACAGGCTAACAGAGTAGATACAAAGTAAATGATGTCAATATTTACTGTTCTTGTCTTCTAGCAGCCTATTTCTTCTTCAATGTTGATATATTTTCCCTTTTAAGTGTCAATATGTAGTTTGGGGAAGTACAATGGCTCACAAAATAAATAACTATTTGCAATTGCCTAGAAAGTAATCTCTTTTCAAAACAAACAGTGAACAGATCAGCAGGCTGAGAAAAAAAATCTTTATAATATAAAGATGGTGGCGAGAGCTCAGAAGATTACACAGAAGTTTTCTACAGAGGCTTTAGAGATTCATCAACCCACACTGAATACGTCTAATCAACTTTTTACAGAGTCTTTGCAGGAGTTCAGTATTGCTCCTCAAATCTACATATTCAAAGTATTCAAAGTAAAACCAGCGTGTATTCTGCATCTCCCTCTGTGCCGGATTAGACTGATTACAACTGAAGAATTATTTGTAGGAACAACATATTTTATATAGGCTACCATTAAGGTAGTTAAGAGATACTTTTATTCAGGATGATTAGTCAAAAGGTTTTGCAATAGATGTAGTATAATATGTATGCTGGGCGTACACATGGCCGGCATGTGGTGTAGACATGCAAGCTAGATGAATTTTAAATTGTGGATAATGTGCAGAGTGATGGAAAGTAAGTATGTTTACTCAAGCACTGTACATTAAAGGCAACTCCACCAACTTTACACATCAAGGTCTGTTTACAGGTCTTGGGGAGTACTACTGCATATGTGAAAAAAAAGTTGTATAAGTGTTTTGTGGCTCCAGAGGGAGCTGTGTGAAGTCTGATAAATTGCCTCAAGTGATGTCACTTGAGTCGGCGCCGGTTGGTGCTGAAGACTACAAGTTTGAAAAATGAAAGATCTGTGTGCGTGGAGTTAGAAAGAAGTGAGCTTTACCAGACCTCTGTAGCCCGCTCCTCATCTCTGCTTGAGGCTAGCGGCTCGAGGCTACATTAGCCGCCACTAGCATAACACACCTGAATCTCTGACCAAACTGTCAGCGGTCTAGTTGCATTGTGGGTAATGAAGGCGCCAGGTTTTGGCAAGGAAGAAGAATGCTTTTTTTTTTTTTAACTGTCCATCACGAATCCAACAATGTTATATTACAATTTTGAGGCACTTTTTACCCACGTATTTCCATTTTCTGCTACATCTGTTCACTACATTTCAGAGGAAAATATTGCACTTTTTACTCCACAATATTTATTTCACAGCTATAGTTACAGATTAAGATTTACATATAACATACTGTATGATCATCTAAATGATGCATTGCTATAGATTTGATTTAATTTAATTTATTTAACCTCTTGTCTATCGTACTCAACACTAAACATTTTGTATCTATATGTGTATCGTAGGTTTATTTATTTATTTTTTGTTCTAACATGTATTACAGGATTACTGTTTTACTGTGTAGCTATTAAGATACCACAGTTGCGTGTTCACTTTTGGCAGTGAAGGAAATATAAAGTAACCAGGGTGGAATAAGCATACAGGAACAGATCATCCCACATAAATAGGTCTGCTTTACAGCTCCAAAGAAGCATGAAATCTAGATGTTAATTGTACTCTGTCTAAATCTCAAACATATACCTCATCATCTTCTGTATTTTCCTCACTGACATCTCTTTCACATTGGCCACCAATGTCTCTCCTGGTCATGCAACATACCGCAAGGTCCACCCTCTCTGCTACTGTGTGGTGCACCTGTGGCAGGGTCTTTGCAACAAGAAAGCCTAATGAGGTCATTTTTGCTTTTTAGACTGTTGATTCGGCGAAGAAAAGAAAATATGTCACTGTTTAATTTGAGGGAAGATATGTGAAGATCTTTTAATAACTTTTTTTACTGACATGACGTGTGAGCGGATACTGAGTTCAAATGTGATTAAACAGTGCTCCCTATACTCCCCTCTCCGCCATGGGGCGCAAAGAGCAGAGCAGAGCAGCCACCCGGTAATCCGTGCGCCTTTTGCCGTGGACATAATTAGATTACGGCGGTGCACCGATCACCGCTGCTGCTTGCTGCTCCTGCGGTAAATGCACGGCTACCTTAAGACAAAACCTCCCTTTCTGACTCCGCATCGCCTCTCTCTCTCTCTCTCTCTCTCTCTCTCTCTCTCTCCCTCTCTCTCTTCCTCCAGCTAATGTCGCTGCTGTCTCCCCCCTCCCTCTCTGTCTCTCTCTCTCTCTGGTTGAGAAAGCAAGAGGGGAACACTAGCGGAGATATACTGTTACCCTGCTCGTAGTTACCTTGCAAGTCCCACACTGGAGACTTCAACTAAAAGAGGACTAGAGGAGAGGCCACAACAGTCTTTTTCTTTTGTGAAATAAACTCTTTTTTTCTCTCTCTCTTTCGCCTTAAAGGCGCGGGCAGCGGTATTTTTCTTTTTCTCTCCCTCCCTCCTCCCCCCCTCAAAAAGAAAAAAAAGAAAAGTGGGGTCGGTCTTTAGCCAGGCGGGTGGATGAGTTGTGTGGATGTTAATTCCTGGATTTTCTCTTCGGGCTGTGTCTTACCGCGGCCCAGAGACGGCAACAGTGTGTGGAAAAGTAGATTTGTATGTTAAACATATGGCTTCAACGAGGATAACACGGTAAGTCGTTACCACGTCTCCCTCTCGAACCTGTATTATTCAATGAAACATCTCTACTCTGACTTATAATATGCCTGTGTGGTGAGTTCAGTCACCTAAAGGCACCCTTTATATTGCATTTCTTGCATCTTCTTGTTGTACTATCCCTTCACTATTTCTAGAATATCATAGAGCTGCATGGTTCATGTTCCTCTGCGGGGTCTACAGTCTTTTTTGGTAGAAATTAAGAAGTTTGTGTGCAGAGAGAAAACGCTGCTCCTGCTACTAAAATAGAAAAGACACATATGAGGATAAGCTATACCTGCCGACACATGCGTTGAAAAGCTGACAGTATGGGCTACAGTAGTTTGAATAGTTGGAGCAGCTTCCTTATGTTTCAGGCTCAATGGGAGAATTCGCTGTCCGCGGTGCTGAACCTGGCTGAGGAGGATTATTGCTGCTGGTTTAGTAAATAGACGTCGACTTGAATTAATTCGAGACAACTCAGCACATTTATATGCAACACGCTGCTTTCATTTATCTCAGATCCTCTCGAGCTTCTGGTTATCAGTGATGGACAGTGATCCTAACGATAAAGCTTGATCAAACATGAACTAAAGTCCCTTTTATGTAAAATGCACTCTCTGGCTTTACTACAGTGTATATTGTACATTTAAAATAGGATTTGTCATGTGATATCAAGGTGCATAAGCTGAGTTGAGTTGCATTTCTGGCGGTCATGGGTTAAAATGCGTTATATAATGTGAGATAAGGCTGTAATTGAGCAGCAATTTACCCTGTAAGTGATCTCCTATCTCATCTGAAATACCAAGTGTATGTTATCAACAAGTAGTGGAAGCTTATGTGCTGCGACAGTACATATATATATATGTATGGTCTGTCTCAGGGTGCAGTGGTCCCGTCAAAAGCAGGTTACTCCACAGCAGCCTGTGTGTCTCGGATTATACAGAGAGAGAGAGAGAGAGTCATCCGATTACCTTGAATAACGCAAGCTGTCGCCTCCTCAATACAGAGCAGATAGTAGGGGGAGAAAGTCAAAGGTAACAAGAGGTGGGGGTGGTGTAAAGTAGGTGTAAAAGGTGTTGCTGTTTTGTTTTTTAAAATTCTGATAGCCTGTCTTTATAATGAACTTTATCCTGCTCTGGGTGTCAACATATGAACCCTTACATAATGTGAAGCTTTGCTCAGTCATGTGTGAAAGTGGCTTGTACACACAGGTGGAGCTATTTAGTGCTAAACAACCAGCAGTGACAAACACATGACCAAATATTGCTGCTGTGTCTGTGTGTTATAATGAAGCTGAGTGAGCCTGAGTGTCCAAGTGAGAATACCCATTGGATTATGTGCCATTGCTTTTCTACCTGTGTGTGTGTGTGTGTGTGTGTGTGTGGGCGGGTGGGATTGTGTGTGGTCTCGTGTACGTACGCGCACGCATTTGTGTGTGTGTGTGTGTGAAGAGGGGTCAGACAGACAGAATGTGTTTTGTGAACCTGGGACCCGTCCACTCGTCACCATGTCAAATCCTGTTAGTCACGCTGGGTGACAGAAGCACCAGGACTTCGATTTAAATAACTGCTGCTAAGTCCTTCGCTTTTCAATGGGAGATTGTCTGTGAAGTGATATTTCACTGTGGTAAAAATTAATTTGGTTAGTTATTAGTGCAGAAGAAAAAAGCCACTTTCTTGAAAAGAACACTTTATGCTTTACCAAATTAATATTTTAGAGTCTGGCTTTGATGTTTGCACTCCTTAATGTTAGTTACTGATCATATTTGACCTTTGCACTGATTGTACAACCTGGATAAAATCACCTAAAATGCCAATTGACTCAACAAGATGTACAACTTTTACTTAGAGCTTTGGCATCATGTCGTATAATCAGTCTTACACTGACTAAAAGGTTGCTTTTTTATGCAGTGTTGTAATCCAACACTATTGACTACAGTTGTTTTGATATTTTAGTGCTGTTTGCTCTAAAACAGAACAAATCATCATCTCTTCTGAAAATCCCTGGCATGCACGTGTAAAGTGTGTAGTTTCGAAACATCCTGGTTTTAGAGTAAGAAGTCAGCACTGCAGAGGGTTGTTTGTGATAACAGTGAGGGTTACTGTAAATGTGGCAAAAATAAATTAATGCCTTTTATCGTCTTTTATTCCATTGGTTGTCAATCTGGGTCTTTAAGACTCAAAGCCCTGCTGGTCTTTATTTGAGTCATCTGGGTCCTGAGGTTTTCAATTAGGAACCACTGCTTTAGTCACACTGTTCCTAAATGCTTCCATTTTTCTATTATCTTTTATTTTGAAATAAATGCACACTTTTTTAATACTGTAAGGGCATCAGAATGCTTTTAAGGTCGCGCCTTCTTGTGGCTCCAAATTTGACAGTTTCTGCAGTTTTTCTACAGTATAATAGTGTACGTGTACACAGAAAAATGACATTGAGACCAACCCAAGCTATTAAAAATGCATTAAAATGTCAAGATTTTGAGTCTAGTTATTATAAAGCCAATTCAAAACATGTCCTGTGGTACCAAGATGTATTTCACAAATTGAATGCAATGGTATTAGAGTTTTAGAGTTAAGTATTAGATACAAATGGATCTCAAGAATATAAAGGTGTGCAGTTTCACATTTTAAGCAAAATATGTTTAAGCCTCTAAAGCAACCACCATCGAGCCTGGGTAGTCAGGAATGTTACTAGCATAGCTAAATTCAGATGTGTTCATTGTTTATATAAGATTTGATAGTGCTTGGGTCCTGTTGAAGTAATGCGATTCCAATGTTACAGTATTAGTTTATAAATATAGTCCCTTATTACAACAGTAGGGAGACTGGAGTGGTGTTGTTTCCTCACTGGGGCCAAACAGGGCCATAGGCAGAGCTTACTAACTAGCCTGGCTTCCACAGAGCTTGGCATGGCTGGTGGAGCCTTACTCAGATTTCATTACAATCACCCAGGGCTGCCCCACTGACAACAGTGGAGTAACTGTGACAATGATGATCACGAACACGTTCAGCAATTTTTTCCCCTCTGGCAGTTGTCTGATATTAACATCTCAACCATAGTTTCAGTCAAAAGTTTCAAAATCCCCAATGATTCGGTAAATGCTTCATCATAGAAACAGTTTGACCTTGCATGACCTTTGCCTGTGTAGATGGAAATAATGATCTGGAGTTTGAACTGTCAGATTCAGATGGGAAAGAAGTTCTGAGCTTACCAGCAATGTTCATCTGGTCAATAACTCTGTGAAAGCATTTCTTTGTGTCCAAAGCATGTTTCTCTAGCTGTGTCTCAAATCGCGCACTTCCGTTAGTACACTTACATGCAGTATTCTGTGTACACTATGTACTCACTTGTGTAGTGTGTTAATTTTGACAGGGTAGTGTTGTCTCAAATTGAATACTGCTGTTGTGCGCTTACCGGAAATGATTTAGCCACGTCTTCTTCTTTTTAACATTTTACTGCGATTGCCGCACGCCGAAATATCTGCCAGCTTGTTTGCTCACTTGACTACAATTCAGTTTTATTAAAAATGAATGAAAAATGAACGTGCTTTTACTTTTAGCCGTAACAATCGCAACAGTGGCCGCCATTTTCATACGCTGGTGGTCCCTCCCCTTCCGCTACGTAGCCAAGATGGCGACCGTTGACGATGAGAAGTGTGCAGCGTTCCACACTCACCTTTCTGGCCGTTTTGTGTACATCATCCGGGTACTTATAGTACACTGTATTTTGCCATACTTTGCACTCAAAATAATGAGTGTAAGTACACAAGTACGCGATTTGAGACACAGCATCTGTCTTTGAATACGGAGTCAGGATCAGGTCTAAAATTTGGTGTTAAAAGGTTTTTTTTTTCTTCTTTTTTTAAAGATGCCTGCATTGCCTCAACATTTTATTTATCACTCTCAATTATCCCAATTTAACAGATTTAATATACACATATACAGAATTTTGTATACATCCTGTGTCTATGATTAGTAATGTAAAATGAAAACGCTGCTTTACTGGATGAGATTTTTTTATTTTATTTATATATTTATTTGCCTACTTGGTATAAAGCACAGTGTGACACAAGGTAATGACCAAGGTTTTCATTTCATGGGATCTTTTAATAGTGAAGGCTGCCATTGGTTTTTTATGTTTTGCATTTCATTTTAACATTTTAAGTTAATGACAAATTAAATAGCATTAAAAGCAATGACATTGATTGACAACTCTCAACCTCGATGCTAATTATTACACGAATGCATCCATTCCTCTCAACATAAATCAATTAGGAGTTTTGTGTGAGATAATTGCTGTCACTGCATCATGATGTTATCATCGTGGCAGCAATAACTGACTTACATACCAGCCAGATTTGATAATTTGGTGTTGCTTTAATAGTCTGTTTCCACACATTATTGTTGCAGATTGTTTTGGGACGGTCTTGTTTTATCCTAATCAGCAACGCTAGCAAATTATTGAAAGTCAAGTCCAGCGCGCCTCTTCTTTTACTACCTCTTTTGATTTTACCAAACAGATCCCACTCTACTCACTAAAGATTTAAAACCCGCATTATCACTTGATTTACATTTACTTACTCCCCACCTGTGATATCTGTGCTCTCTCTGCGTTCGGTCCCTTCCTCCCAGTGGCCAGACTACCTATTAAAAAGATGTCATATTGAATTAGCCACACTCATGTGAGCAAGGCTAACTATTCTTATTCCTGACAGATAGCAGGCTATAGCTCAGTTCTTCAATTTCTATCGGAGGGCAGAAGTGGAGAGTGGGGACAAAAGCACATGTTCTCTATCTGATCTTATTCTTCTTATTAGGGTTTTTGCAAATGTACTGTCCAACTCCTGTGCATTCACAATGTAGTGCGACCCATTTTTCCTGTCTTTTTCCTGTGTCCCCCTTATAACAAAGGCTTGTCATTTTCTTCTTTTGTTCAACTAGACTCATAATTTTGAATGCTACTTTCAACATTTTCAGTGTGACAGTGTTGTTGTACCTGTGCTGGGAGGTTTATATTTGGTGTAATGCTCACAATAAGCTGTCGTAGACATGTCTCATTGAGTTATTCAGGCCTCTGTGAACAACACTAGCTGCTTTGTAACTAAAAACATATTCTGTGGGTTTATGAACTTAGTTTAAATGGTCCTGTCAGATGAAAGAACATGTGGTGAACATTTGGCACCTAAACTATAGGTATACCATTCTTTTTTGTAAATTGCTAACATAGCTGTTTACGGTTTAAGCTGATTTAGGGTTCTGCTCTTCTTACAGAGCTACAAGCATCAATAGGTGTGTGTCATTATAGCATTTCGCTGCCTATTTAGATAATAGAAGAAGTGAGACGAGGGTGAAGATGTCTGCTAGCCTATTTTATCCCTGTGGTTTTGCTATTGCTAGAGATTCTTGAAGTTAAGACTACATTTACCATTGTGTTTTTTTCTCTGGGACACCATTAAACATGTTACGTTAGAGTTTTTTTTTGTTTCTATTTCACTCACACACAGACATTTATTGTCACCTGAATCTGCAGCTCGACTCGGGCTTACGGAGCTTTATGGCAAGTTTCAGCTCATTGTTTAGCTGTTTGGCAGGTTCGCCAACCGCAGCTCTTTTTAGTGAAAAAGCTCTAAAACCCACAGTACACTACCTGCTCGACACCAGATAGCAGACAATGTTGGCAACTAACTGAACATAGTGGAGCATTTAGCAGCTAAAGAGCCAGATATTTCCCTCAGGAGTTGGTAGAGACCAAAAGCAGAGCTAAAACAGAAGTAATATTGGACTTACATTCATCAGGTGGATACAAACATGACTCCAAATGAATGCTAATGTAGCTCCGTAACTGCTGGATGTTTTAAAAAGCAACTGTTTGCTAACAAGTCTGGCATATCAACTTAAAAGGTGACGATATGTCAGCGTTGTGTTCACAACTTGTTTCCGCTGCCCCCAAGTGGCCAAAAAAATCAGTTATTGCAGGTTTAAATCTAAATATATTGAGTCTAAAAATACTGGAATCAGTCCATAGAGTTAACTGTAGTTAACTATCCCAAGTCATAAAACTCTACAAATTATTTGAAAAAATATACCAAGAACATGAGCTCGTCCTCAATCACAGCTACAGCCTTTTGTGACAGCTGGAAGAACAGCACCCTCTTCCTGCTTGACGCTGTAAAGCTATCCAGCAGGTTTATGAAGAAATCCAATCTGGTGCCCAACATTTTTTATCATATTGAATTTTAGTTTTCACACAGAGATGACTTACACCATCTGTGATGCTGAAGAGCAAGAGTTTACTTTAGTCTATTTGCTTTATTTTTAGGTATTCCATTGACACTGGGTGAAGTTTTGGATGACTTTGGCTGTTATGCTCCAACTTCAGTGCAGGAGCGTTGATCCTCATTGACATTTTGTTGGAGTTTGTTGGCTGTGGTGCCAGGTGCTGTTTTGAATGCTTCTGTGTGAGGGATTGAGTTTACATTCAACAATACAACCGAATTAATTGTTCCTAAGAAGATTATCTGCCTGCTGGCCAAAACACTGCCTGGAATCTGCATATCTGGCAACTCAGGCAGCAGAAACAAAGAGGCCAATTAGCAAGAGCTGCCTAACTTATTTTCTTTGTGACCAAATTTTTTATTCTGTTTATTACTTATGAGGGGCATTACAAATTTTATTGAATTCACAGTGAGTAACCACTTTATATAATTCTAACAGGCAAAATAAGAGCAAATAAAGAAGAAAGCGAACGGGTGAAAAATAAAGAAAGTAATAAAAGCAATTTAAGTTGTCTTACAAAAGGGAATAAACACTCAACAACACGCTAACTTTCCAATTCATACCTCACCCCACTCTAGATTTCCATTTCCCTAGACCTGTAGTTTCTAAAACTGGGTCGAAAATTAGTTTATGGTTGTTTGCGGTGGGTCCCTGTACAAGGAGAAGTTTACTAGTGTGCCTGAGTCCCACGGTAAGATTAAATGAACTCAATTTTAATCCTGTGTGGTAAAAGTTCTGAGAACCCCCTGCCCCAGTTTAATACCCTAAGTAGCTTTTCTATCTGATCAGGGGCTCCTAAACCCCTTCAGCCCTGGACCCAAATAAGAAAGAATTAGTCAATGAGCCTTAGACATATTATAACATGGTACTGTGTTTGCCATGTGGATTCACCATCTCCACTGTGGATGCTTACTCATACTGAGGTAATGATACATGGCCAACAACAGTTGGTGCAATGGCAATCTCTTTAGTGTGGCAGGGAATGTAAAAGTGGGACATAACCAGTGGGCAATGAGGTAATGAAGTAGCAGGCTTTCACTCATGTTGCTGCCACCTACGGCAGACACTTTCTGGAAACAGTCAACACAGCTGCAGTGGTTATTTAGGGTCAGAAATGTGTTGTGTTATTTTACAATAGACCAAGTGATAATGGTGTGTTACGGGGTGCGTGAATAATAGCTTTCATTTCTCTGAGTGAACTGCATATCAGGAGCAAAATACGTTTTTATTCTAGGAAATGTTGTATTAATTGTCAGATGGACGCCACTGTGAGGTGACAGGAGAATAATATAAGAAGTAATGTATTGATATGTTGCAGTAAATAGTAACACAAAACAAATGTCCCACGTACATGCGGTCAACATAAAGTACAAGACCAAACATAACCAACAGACAGACAAGCGTGTGATGAGTCGAGGCGTCCAGTTAACCTCAGTGAACCTCAGTCAGCTCCCCCACCCAACCTCTGAACACGGAGTAGAAAGTAGCCGATAGTATCTGGTTATGTTTAATTGTGAGTTCACCATAATTACAAAATAATATGTTTACTCTCTTACTTCTAGTGAGATTCAGTAATGTGGATAGTTTGGGTTTTATTGTATTGCCCAGGTTGTGAGATATACATCTCAGAGATTTCTGCTGTCATCCCAATACATTGAAAGTGAATGGAATGTCATTATTGGTGCTCAAAGCATCGAAAAAGTTACATTTAAAGCTGCTCTAATCAATATTATGATATGAACAATAGGTCAGTTAACATCATGTAATGTGAAAGGTGTCGTTAGTAGTGAAAAACCCACAGAGAATTATATACTAACTCTGCAGTTCTCCTCAGCAATATAAAGCGTCTTGGCGTCAATTTGTGGTTTTTCGGACGTCTCATTAACCTTACTTCCAGCCACAGCAGGAAGTTGTTTGCAGTGAAAAAGCTAAAAAAAAAAGACTTTATCCTACCTGCCCAGCACCAAATGGCAGACAGGCAAAGTTAGCGACTAGCTGGTGAACATAGCGAAGCATTTAGCAGCTAAAGAGACAGATATTTCTCTCAGGAGTTGGTGGAGACCAAAACAAAGATAAAAGGAGAGTAAAGATTAGACTTAAATTTGACAGATCACCAGAAACACGACTCCAAATCAAAAGCTAACGTTGCCGTGTCTGCTGGATCTGTAAACAGGAAGTAGTGGGCTAGCCATCAACTTTAAAAGGCCAGAATAGGTCAAATGTTGGGTGTTCTGCCCCATAGTGACCAAAAAATATATATTCATGCAGCTTTAAAGAATTCAACAGCAACATCTCTTAAGTACCGCACAGCAATTTCACAGTTTCTCTGGGTAATCCACAGAGCATGTAGTTTTCATAGGAGCTATATTTTTAAATTTTGTATTTTTGGTGAACTGACCCTTAAGCACAAGGTAGCCAGCAAATCCTTATAATTCATCGAGTGTGCAGCGCCTTTCAAGGTTAACCCACCAACGTGCATCACACTATTGTTGTGTCGGGTGATGGGCAGGACACACGCCGCACAACTTCTGTTTTAAAAGCAAAGCATCACCTGTTGATAAGATACAGTATGTCTTGCTATTAAGGCTATATGATATATATTTGTCTCAAAGTGTACACATTCCCATAAACTGTGTGTAAAGTCTGACTATCGCAGAGAGTTTGGTGCATTTGGGACTCTCAGATGATTGTGTGTGGAAGTCAGCGTGTCTGATTTAAGACCTGGAGATGCTCTGAGGCTGTAGTGTGATACACTCCAGAGTGGCAGGCACTTTTAGCAAAACACACACTCACACATAACTTAGCAGAAATTTCCATTATAGGTGACAAAAAACAAAAAAGGGTTATGGGAGAGTCAGTGTTTTTGTGCGTATGTGCGTGAGAGAATTTATTGTTTTATCTCACTGTGTGAGGATGCTATTGTCTGTCACAATGGATGGGTGTGTGTGTGTCTAGGAGTGTGTGTGTTAGTGGCCACATGCTAAGCCACAGAAGGTTGCCAGTGTTAAGTCTCGCCTCTGGCTCAGTGTGTGTGTGTGTGTATGAGAGAGCAAGAGAGGTAGGGAGATTACAGTGGCTATTGCCAACTTCAAAGTGTCTACTGGTGTTGTGCCAGGTCAGCATGTTTACACAGGAGAATTGGTGTTGGGACACACACGCAGAGTCACACACACTCCTTGTACATGCACATGTGTAGACACACACCTTATCTTTTGCTCTGGCTCCTGAACATACACACACATAACACGCACACCGCCCACAGTGCATTGGTCTTATCAGTGGTCCAAGGAAGTTAGAGGAGGCATTTAATCAGGGTCAACGCACAGCTCTTGGCATCAAACTGATCTCTCTCTCTCTCTCTCTCTCTCGCTCTCTCTCTCTCTCTCTCCACTCACTCTCCCTTCACACTGAGCAGTCTAGTTGGCTAAATATTGCTCAGCAACAAAATTGTGTTCCAGAAAAGTTAAAACTGGATCACTGGAGGCTCAAAATAGTTTCACACTGATAGATTTACTAACTTTCTCAGCTACTTTTGGGAAAGATTGTACAAGTCTAGCCAGCTCTCCGACATGCTGGACTTCCTTACTGCCTAGTAGTTTTTAAACTCGCTGCTTTTCCCCTTTGTGATAGACCAAGTGGTAGTATGTTTCAGCAACAGTTGAATTACCGGTAAGACATTTTGGGAAATACACTTATTCGCTTTCTGGCGGAGAGTTAGATGAGAAGATTGATACCACTCTCATATCTGTCAGTTACGTATAAGGCTACAGCCAGCAGCTGATTAGCTTAGCTTAGCATAAAGACTGAAAACAGCCAGCCTGGACCTGTCCAACATATCTAAAGCTCATAATTAACATGTAATATTTCATTTATTTCATCTGTGTAAAAACCAACAAGTGTAAAATCTACAGTTCTGCATTTTACAAGTGCAAATTTTGTGCTAAGCTAAGCTAACCGGCCACTGGCTATAGCCTGTTTAAAAGACAGATATTAGAGGTTGATTTAGCACGTACAAAATATGGTTTAATGGTTGTAGCCAGTTAAAAATCCATACAGAAATCAACACATGCATACATTATGGCAACACTCAATAAAGTAACAAAACCCAGAGAGCTGTTGAAACTAAACAAAATTTAGGTTTAGTTAAGTTAAGTTTTATATCATTTTCCAATCATAAAACTTTGGGTCTAAAATTGGGTCTAGTTGATGTTGGCTCCATCATATTATTGTTTCATAAAATGTAGGTTGTAAAGTATTTAAATTTCAAATCACGGTATAGTGTAAGATTAAAATGTAGATGTGCATTCGCTCGAACCAAGTGGTGTTATATAAACTCAAAATAAAATTAGCTTAACACATTTATTATTAAAAGCTCAGAGGTAAAACTTTTAAATATATAATGTGAGGTAACACATGAGGGTAGAAGTTGATAGGAGAGGCTATTTTTAAAAACAATGCCACACTCGATGATAACAATGACTCATTGAAAGCAAAACTTCAACGAAAGCAAAAGAGCTGCAGACTGGTTTACTGCTCCTGATAGTGTGAAATATTTTACTTTGTGATAAGGACATGATAACATTGTCCTGCCAGAGATCCCGTAAGTTCTAGTACTTATAATGTCCAAGTTTGGAGGCTGTACACCAGCACGTGGTTCAGAGACAACAAGACATTAAGTAAAAGTCACAGGTTTATAAATTATCCATACAATGCCATAGAGAGTAGCCTGTGAGGAGACTGTCCTGGCATTTAGAGAAGGACAGGTTGTAATAGTGTGGATTTCATGCACGTATCGAGGGTGAGGATTTCCCTTTAGGGAAGAAAAGATAAAGCTTAGAGCCCAATGATGAGACTTATCCCTTCCTTACGGGGAAAGTGTTTTAAGTCCACTTTAGATGTCAGTTATTGTGACTTGAATGTGCCCCTGTTTCTTTTAAAAACCTGGCAACGTTTAGGGCTGGGTACCGAAACTCGGTACCTCTTTAGTACCGACCGAAAACATTCGGTAGGTACTGGTACCGAAAAACAATTTCTTTTTCGGTGCTAAATTTCGGTACTTTTCCAATAAAATATCCCTGTTAATGGGCCGCACAGCTCCGTTCCTTCAGCTGCTGCGCGTCACGTGACTGGGGGATGCTGCACTCTCACTCACACAGCCCCGCCTCTCGTTTACAACAACACTTCTCCACTTGCTTGGCTAGCGTAACACGAGTTCGCGAACTAAGAAAATGCCGAAGAAATCAAAGGTTTGGCTGCATTTTGTTAAAGTAAACGGCAACAGAGCTAAATGTAACATCTGTGTAAAGATGTGTGTGGGAAATACAAGCAATTTAATCAAGCACCTCGTCATTCATGGCATCAATTTGCGTGCTGAAGCATGCACCGTCTTTACTCTTGTTTTATCTCTTATTTATACTGTATGTTTATTTATTTTTTTATTTATTTGGTTTATTTGGGGTCTAAACATTTTTGTAACTATTTCAGGTTTTTAGAGTAGATGTTTTATATTTCTTGCACCAAAGAATAGATAATAGTTTGCACTTTATCTTCATACTGTTTACTTTTGTTTTGCACTAAGGTAAATACTACCTTTTTATTTTTTATACAAATATTTAAATTTTGTGTCTTGTTCTAAAAAGAAAGATGTTTGCAGTGTTTAAATTATAGTTTACTGTTTACTGAAGAGAAAGTTTGCTGTGTTTGTGCTTAGTTTAATAAACAAAAAAAACAAAAAACATTTAAATTAAAATTAGACTAGACTAAATATAGGTACCGAAAAAAGTACCGTTCAGGTACCGGTATCGAAAACCAGGTATCGTTAAAGTACTGGTACCGAAAGAAATCTAAAGGTACCCAGCCCTAGCAACGTTTCCCCGACTTAGACGTAAAACAACTTCTAAAGAAGCTGCGCAGTTACTAGATTGTATATATTTTAGCCACACTAGCATATAATGTGCTAATTATCAAATGATAGCATGATAGCTAACACGCTAAACTGAGATGGTTAACACTGTAAACATCATATACCGGCTAAACATCAGCATGTTAGCTTTGTCATTGTTAGGGTGTTAGCATGCTGATGTTAGCATTTAGCTCAAGGCACCACTATAGCCTAACAGAGCCACTAGCGAGGCAGTACACCTTTAGTCTTTTAAGTCATTTAATACCAAAATTGACAGGTGTTTCTTACATCCCAGATTGAAGATACCTTTTAAGGATTTTAATTAGCTTTGCGTAATGTAACGTTATGTAATGTTACGTAATGAGTAGCTCCAAAAGGGAGAATTTTCTTCCAAGAAAACATAGCACACAACTGCACATCAAGCTAAATCCTAGACAAGCAGCAAGATTTTATTAGGATAAGTTGACTGTTATCTGAACATCAGCTGTGTCATGTCAAAGTAGGGCAATATTGTGTTTGTTTTCATAGTGGATAATGAGATAAGAACATAGTAGATTTTTTAGGGCAGTAAGAACTTAACTTCGATGTACAAAAAAATCTTGCCAGTTGATGTATGTTGGTGAAAAGTGGGGCTTTTGTAAAGATTAACATGCTGACTGGGCAGAGGCTGAAAAAGGAAATTGAAAACACAACCATCTCTCTTATTATGTCACTTCATCATATTCCCCCGCTTCATTTTCTCGTGTTGTTCTTCCTCCTGTCTTACTTGCACTCTGTCTTCTCTCCTCAGTGTTTTCTCTTGCTCCCTTCCCAGAACGTGAAACCACTACTACTTAAAGAAAGACAACTTTACGACCAATTATTTTCACTCCTTCATCAGTTATTCTTCCAGTATGTTCTCTCCCTTTCCATTCTTCAGTCTCCCCGCTGTCATGAATATTTAACAAAGCTGTCAGTTTTGAAGTGTTTTGAAGAGGGCAAGTTTTTCTTTGTTGCTATTTCGTAGAATGCCCATGACCTTGATGGGGCAGTACTAAATCAGAGAGGGGCTGAATCAGTCTGGCTCTACATGTGTTTTCAGTTGTTTGATTAATTCTAAGTAGCACATTTGTCGTTACAGTAATTTTCTGGGAGACAGTAGTGCCTTTGTGTTATTGTTAATTACTTGTTTGTCAAGAAACAATATCCCAAAATGTATATGATCAAGCAAACTTTGGGTAATCTTGCAATTTTTCTTTAATGTCTTGTCTTTTCAGTGGGAAACTGTGCTTCTGAATCTTCTCTAACACATTATAACGCAGACTGTGATCCGACCTAACCAAACACCACAGGAGCTGCTGTCTCTGGCTGGTTTCAGATGTTGATTTATTTATTCATACCTTCATAAGTTTATCAAATAATGATTAAAGACTTTAAAGAGGAGCTTTGTGCACAGGTCCTGTGCGTGCCGATCAGTGCCCTGCAGATCATTGGATCAGCAGATTTGCAGCCAAACTCAGGTTACAACATTTAAGTGGTGCTGGCAGCTGTGAGCTGCGTGCAAGCCCTGACGCCTGTTCCAGGGCAGTATGTCAGGCCTGCATAGCAAGGGTAAGAATTAGTTCACTAGGCTGACAGAAGCAGATTTTTATAAGTCTGACGTTTTTATGGAGAGAGCTCACTGAGAATGGAGAGTGATGTAGTAGCTAGTAATGGAAGTGTTGGATTCCTGGTCAGGTGCTAGCAGGAATGTGTCCATTACTTAAATGACTGCCTTTACCAAACTGGCCAAGAAGGACCTTGGTGTGAATGTTTTGAATTTGCAGGAAAATGACATCACTTGAGTCATTTTTGCTTGAGCTCGGAGACCACCTTGGTCCAGACTGAACTATCTCATGTAATATCATCATGTGATTTTGTATGGACTTTCATGTTCCCCACACAATGATGATGTTTGTTTCAATTTATGATGCTGATGCTCTGTGTTTTGTGCTAATTAGCAAATGTTAGCATGCTAACACGCTAAACTAAGATGCATTATACCTGCTAAACATCATCATGTTAGCATTGTCATTGTGAGCATGTTCGCATGTTCACATTAGCATGCTGGTGTTTGTAAGAGTTGTGTTTACCAGGCAGGGGGTCTAACAAATGATGCTTTGGAGTTGCATTATGGGAATTGTAGGATCCAATGTTTTTGGAGCTTGACCCATATAGGAAGTAAGATTCAGTATATCTCAACACCATATTTTTACCATTCTTTTTTAAAACTGTCTCTTGTGAGTCTCTAACCCTAACCCAACGTTTTGGCAGCGCAGCACTAAATTTGCTAAATGTTCCAGCACTGCATGAAATTGGGTATGTCGGTAATTAGAAATATAATAATGTGGAAATGCAAGTGAAATTGGCCTCTTCAATAATGACATGCCTCTAGCCTCAAAACTCCAGCCCACATTTTTCCCATCATTGTGGTCTGTCAGGCCTCACTAGACATTTTCTTGGGACAGATGCCATTCCAAGTAGGCCCTACAATAAATGACTGACAGTAGCTTTCCTTCCCTGAGACTTCAATATGAACACTTGGACAAACGCACCACTTGCTGGATGACTTTGGGTTTCCTCCCAATTTTCAAGCTAGAAAAATATGGTGGCTGTTCTTGCACTTGAATCTCATTGCAGAAACTGATCTGATGAGATGTATTCTGGCCTTGCAAGCCTCGAAAAAAAAGAAATCCCTCCTTTAATTAATGAATTCAGATCAAATATCAATACCATGTCCTGACTTTTGCTTTTTACATCTTTTTAAGTGTTTACCAGTTTGTACTACACACAAAATTGTCCACAGTGTACAAAGAGAGGACGACTATCCTAATATTTAATCCAAAAAAGACTAAAATTGAGCCTTCATGAAAAATAAACTCCATCAAAGAACACATTTTATTCATTCGGGGGAAAAGACATGGAAAGCAGAAACATCTGTAATGCATTTCCCCTTCCAAAGATAACATTGCTAACGCTTAAAATTTAGATTTTGCATAGATTTCCTGACCCTGCAAACATACTACACCTACTATCCAAGATTTGGATTCATATTTACCTGTGTTAGAGCCAAAACAATGTAATTGCTTGTTATATGTTCACCTCTTGTGGAAACAGGGGCTTTATTGGTGGAGGAAACATAAGTTAGTATACTTTGAAATGTAAGGGATCAGGGGTAACAACACCTGCAAATAGGCTGTAGATGTCACCTTTTCGAAATGGGGGGTATCTCATATTGGAACACATTTCTCCAATTAGACATAACACTCAACAACACAACAGCCAGTGCATGTCCATGTGTGTGTCCCGCTGCAGTGCCTTTGAGGGAAAACAGTGACAGCTGACGGCTACAGGCTCACTCATTGTTAGCTGGAGTTTTTCCAGAAAAGAGTATCAGACAAATTGAAATTGGAGCTGCCGCGACATTAGAGGTGAAATCAAGCGCATGAAATGAGATGTGAGATTTATTGCCATCCATACAATTATGTGACTGTGAAATAATTGAGGAGCAGAGGGGTGAAGGCTATCTGACTGATCAACCATGGTCACCAGTGGCAGCACAATCTGTCATAGTTAACATCTACTTACACCATGTTAACCGCAGGGCATGCCTCATTATTCACTCCCTCACGTATGAATGGTAACATGTGAATGCACCCCTATACATACCTTTACACACCAGCTCATATACACACTTTCACATACATGCTCATGCATACAGACTATGCTCCATTGTGTCCTGCATTGAATATCTTCCTAATGTTGTGTCACCTGCTGGCAGAGAGATCTGCTCAGGAAGAGGACAGGAAATTAGTCATCAGGGCTTAATGGAGGACAGGAAATAGATCGGCAAAGCTTAACTGTGCTCCTGGGCCATTAACTACAAAGTGAGTGAAATAGAATATGTGTTCGTGCATGTGTGTTGGTTTGTAACTTGACCTCAAAAAGGTGGATTGTGGGAAGGGTTCCCAGTAAATCTATGACCGGATATTGATTGTTTGTTTGGAAATCTGGCTTTCTAGTGTCAATAAAAACAGTTGATTCGTGTTTGTGTGCTTAATCTCAAGATTTAAAATGTCTATCATGTCTTTCAAGCCAGTATTGCTTTCTCTCTCCTCACACACACACCCGTGACTCCTGTTACCTGCCAGCATGCAGCCCACTCATCAAACGAATGATGAATGTTGATGTTGAACAACTCTGCAAAACCTCGTAGCAATGTTTTTCTGTTGCGTTGTCCTGTAATATCAGTGCATGGCATCTACAGTGTGCTGAGGGTATGGTTAATGTTAGGAAAATATTGTTGTCTTGGTTACATTTTTTTTAAAAGATGGCAAAATGTGCCAAAACTTTGATCTATTGATTTTAAAATAAAAGAATTATGAGTGCAAGGCTTTCCCTCTCTTTCTTTGATGTCTACCTGTGAGCCAGCACCTAACTAGCGTATTTCTGCTTCTGTATTACATTTTTTAAAAAGCCGATGCTGATTGCTGGTATGAGAAGGGATGCAAACCCAGGCCTTCAGTGTAAAGTGGGATTCAGACCGAAAACAAAACTTGAGCCTGGCTCCATTGACTAAGCACTGAAATCAGTCTGAACGCGGCCTAAGATGCCCATCCACCCCCTCATGCTTGCTTTTCACTGTGCTACAACATCACATTTTTTAATTTGGAACCATTGCATTGGAAATGAATGTTGGAACAATTTAGCCAAGAAATATAAAAATATGAAAGCAGATTTTTTTGGCCACATGGGGGCAGTACTGTACTGTACAACTGTAAACAAAACACTGACATATTATCAACTTTTACGTTGTTCTGATGGACTTGTTAGCAAACAGTTGGATGTTTACACATCCAGCAGATACGGAACAACATTATCATTCATTTGGAGTCGTGTTTCTGGCCGCCTGATGAATGTAAGTCTGACATTCAATCTCCTTCCAGCGCTGGTCTGGTTTTCAGCAACTCCTGAGGGAAATATCTGTCACTTTACCAGCTTAATGCACCACTGTGTTCACCAGGTAGTCGCTTTCGCCTGTCTGCTGTTTAGTGCCGGTGTAATAGCTTATAGTTAGTTTATCTCAACCATTTCTCTAAAAAACAGCTCCCTGCTGCTTGTGGGAAAGAGGTTGATGAATGGAATGATTAAGTTGAGTATTTTGTTTACGCCGGAGAGGCTGCCCAAAACCTTCTGCCACAACAGATCACGAAACACAAACCACTATGGGCCACTTTCCAAAATAGTACACCATCACGATGGCTTGCACTGGCTTTAATTGGGTGACAGTGACTTGAAGAATCTTGCTACAATACAAATATAGTCTACCTCAGCCAACTGGAGGCAGGAGCACCTTTACTTCCCACCACAGTGGGTAGATAAAGATAGCTTCTTGTGTAGAAAGAGCACCTTGACTTTATTTTACATTTGTCATTCACTCTCTACAGAAGCCCGGATTACCATAAGATTTTCATTTCGATACCTTGCATTCAATTGTAGTGAAAGTTTCCACACAGCTACCATCCAATCAAAAGGGACTGGAGCTGTTTCCCTTAAATCATATTTCTAACAGTAACAGAATTCAGCTGAAAGGGATTCACATGATTAAAAGGCCTTAAATGAGACTATACCTTCCAGGATTTGACAAAGAGTACTGGAACGAATAGTGTAGTGGAACGAATACAGTGGAAATGCTGCTAAAATGTCCTCAACTGACCCAACTTCCTTCCACCACCACTACCACCACCACCCCTCCTCTCTCTCTCTCTTCCTCTCTCTGTTAATTTAAATCTGTCTTGCTTTCTCACTCTTGCTTTGAATTTAAATTATTTGTTGGCATGACTATTAAACAAAGCAATATTGTTGTGGCAGTTTTGAAAAATGTGCGAATAAAACAAAAACGTACATATTTACGCCTCAATGCCTTTTAGTTCTCTACTGCATAATCACTCAGAAAAGCAGATAAGTAATATGCTCCCTCTCCCATAATTCTCTTCCTCTGTGTTCCTCCAACCGTTCTTCATTTACTTTTATATGTTCCCAATTTCATTTTGTCATCAGTCAGCTTTCCTCTCTTTGTCTTTCTTTTCACAGTTTGCTTCCATGCCTCGTTCTCTCTTCGTTTTCTCCTTCTTTTCCCTGCTTGCTCTTTGGTTTTGCCAATTTGGTGAGCGTTCACAAAACCTGCATTGCTCATATCCTTCCTTTTGCTTCTGGGGCGGCACAACTGATCGATACATCCATTTCCGCAGCCAAATTTTGTCTTATTGTTGCCTTCCTAGTGCTCAGCAATAACAGACTGATTATACTGGAACATGAAAGTCCTTTGAGGCAGATGCGAGCAAATCCCACAAATTGCTTCATTTATTTTGGTAGCACTTGAGGTAACACAACTGCGACAAGTGTCAGTTTTGTTGACATGAACGTGTAGCAGCGTTTTGTATTCTAGCTTTAATGCTGCTTTCAAGCACTGTTGAAAAGTATTCAAATTTCAACTCGAGTGCAAATGAACGACCCAGCAAAGAAGTAGAAACCAACTTAATGATGAGATATAATAATAAGAAAAGTGGGAATTTTTTTTAAATAACACACAGGATGCTAAGGTTTGACATTAAAGGGGCATGAAGACGACTTTCACACCAACATTTTGTTCTCTTTGCTCTTGCCAATGATGGCAAAATTTACTTAATTGCAGTTTTATATATCTGGGTTGCTGTTGGCCGATGTTCACTCTGTTATTTGTTCTTTCTAATTTGAGTGCTGGCAGTCATCAGATGCCACCAGGTCTTCTTATGGAACAACGGACAAACAGGGTTCATTTAGCTGCAACTTCCATTCTTGGCAGAGGGATCGGTCTTACCAGTGGCACTTGAAGGCAGCACGGTCAGCTTGCACAGCCGCAAATCTTCGCACACAATATGTACAATTTGGAATGTATTACACATTGTGTGAAAATTGCCTCTATTTCTAGTTGTAGTATCAAGGGTTCATGTTGGAGGGGCAGGGTGAGAGGTGGATATCAGGTCAGTAGTGGTGGGCTGGTCTGGTTTTACTATTCTGTTACTGCTTTACAATCTGTTCTCTTTATTTTGTTGGAAAGTTTCTGTTCCAGACCTGCTTTGCTGTGTCTCCATCACCCCTCCTCTTTCTGAAGAATTGGCAGTCTTATAAAATCCCAAACTTGAAGTTTAAGACCTGAGGCTTTAAAAAAAAAAACTCTTTTATAATTTATGTTTACTTCCGATCTCTCACTTATTGTCTGTCTCTCTCCACTTTTCTCTCTGTGTGTTTTTCTCTGTGCAGTGCTTGTGTGCAATCAGGGAAATGGTGGTGTTTTGGATGCCGCCTGTTCACACTCACAGGTGCTGACAGTCTCTGTGAGATTGGCAGGACGAGACGAGCAAAGTGCCCCACCATTAGCTTATTGGACAGCCTGGTCAACACAACTATGTGTATGAGTGTGTGTGTGTGAGTGTTCGAGCTCTCTGATACTGCCAAGTGAGGTAGATTTTGCACCTAATCAGCCTGTTGCGAACCTGTTCAAACTGGTTTGATGGCCGTTCATACAGAAAATTGAAGTGCGCATAATTGAATAATTCTAAATGCAGGCGTGCCGTGTGTATTTGCAAATACTGTTTGCTCTAACCTACATGCATCATCTACGTCATTTTGACAAGCTGTTTATCACATTAAGGCGCACAAAACCGATTTTAAATGTTTAGCTTGACACTTGTCTACTGGTAGTTGACAAAGTCCTGGCACACGCTACCTTATCCTGTGTTTCAAAGCCTACTTATCTCCTATTATCATTTACACAAAAGTGAAAAAGGGAGAGTCTAAGGGAAGTGGAAAATAAGCAGGGGCGGGTTTAGAAGCTGGGGCACAGTTTTAAAGAAGGGGAGCACGTTTGTAAAATAAGTAAAAATATGTTAAGACTCACATTTAAAGTCCTGGTAATACATGAATACCAAATAAACAACTGTAAATATTAAAATATTCTAATATGAAATAATTTCACGAGATAGCTGCTGTTTGTAACCCTACAGCCATGGACAGATTATGAGACAATGGGCCCCTGGATGCAGACATTTAAAAGGCCCCGCAGCCATCCTAAATAGGAGCAAGACCCCCAGACTTAAAGACATGCAAAAAAGCTACAAATGACGTGGCTGCTTGCTCATTTCTAGTTGTTTTGTTTCTCTTTGTGGTCGTTTTGTATTGTTTTGTGGCCATTTTGCATCTCTTTGCTTTTGTTTGCGTCTCTTTTTAGCCGCTTTGTGTCTCTTTGTTTTTGTTTTGATCTCTTTTTAGTTATTTTATGTCTCTTTGTTTTTGCTTTGCGTCTGCTTTTAGTCGTTTGATTGACTTTCCAACAAGAAATGTCACTTCTGGTCCAGGGGCCCTGGCCACCGCTCTGGCCTTGCCCCTGAAAATAAGGGAATTGTGCTGTGAATCTGCAAGTTTTGCCTTTCTGTTCGTGCTGTACAGCAGCATGGCTTTCTTACAGACAATCCTGTAACCAGAGAGTCACAGTTCACTCGCTCTGTGCCCTGGCAAAACACACTTGAGCAAGACAGTACACCACACATAGTAAGTCGTTATGCATAAGGCAGTCAGCCATCTGCCTGAAATGAAAAAAAGGGGAAATTTCTAGTCTTGTTTTGGCAGCAGAGGAGCTGTGAAAGATGCCAGACAGACACTGACAAACAGGCTGACAGACAGACGGACAGACTGACAGAAAAAGAAATAGACAGATGTCGGCTATGACAGTACAAAGGGAAATATTTTTATTTGTAGTCTTGTTCTGCACACATGCATACACAGTTGGTTAGAGTTACAGTAATAACAGTCACGTGCAATGACAGGAAGCTGATCACAAACACCAGGGAAGTGAACAACTTAAAACAGCATGTCAACATCTCTCACTCACTCATTGTTTTGGGTCAAGTCTCCATTTAGTGACTTAGCTTCATTATTTCACTATTTTTAACACACACAGACACATATTCTATATCAATATCTCCTCTGTTTTAAGGTCAAACTTTTGTTTCTTTCCTTGCCAAAGTGTCTCTTTTTATTTGCTTGTTTTTCCTCTTTCTCCATCGTTTTTTTTTCTCCCTCAGATTGCCATTGTTTCTCTCTTATCCTCCTTTCTATCCTAGCCTCAATCTAGCTCTGCCCTCTTCTCATTTTCTCCTCTACCCTGTGATCGTTATACATCAATGAGAGGTTGTTCAATGAAACCAGTGGCCTTTAAAGTGCAGGTCACAATCTCTGTCTCATTCCTTTTCTTTCTTTGTCTGTCTGTCTGGTATTGTCTGGGACAAAGTCTCAGTCTTTGGTCTCTCTTCCTCTTTTCTAACGTAATCTCTTGTTCTCTTGTTTTTTTTTTTTACCTTCTGCCCATCTCTTCTCTTGTTCTCTGTTCTCTCTCCCTTTCTCTGTTTCCCCCTTTCTGTTTCCACTGCATCTCCATGTTTCTCTTATTCTCTCCTCCTCATTTCCTTTATGTGAGCGTCTCTCTCTGCCGGGTGTATTTCCTCTCCTCTCTGGAGAAATAAAACTTTTTGAAGTTACTTCCAGAGGAGAAGCGCCTTCAGCCCTAATACACTTCATCCTGGTTACTGACGCTTACAGCATGGCCTACTATTGTGTGCCACAGTGCTTTGTGAACTTTACCAGGGAATTAAACATAAGCCAGCAACTCTGCCCAGCACACAGTCTCACAATTAGAGACAAATCATGGAGAACCATGTTAGCTGATTTACTATTCTTAAAGCTGTATCTTCCTTAGTGGCTGTTTGATTGTCATCACAGTGTGCTTTAGATAGCTGATGATATGGTGGTTAGTTAGTCTGGAGACTGTGTTATCTGTAGCTATTTTGGTTGTACTAATGATGTTTGTTTTGGGCCGTAATGTTTTAATTCACTGCAACTGTCTTTTATTGTTAAATCTTTCATTGCATCGACTTGCACATGAACTTTAGCTATATATCTGGTGCAATACAGAAATGTATTCAGCGCATTCCCTGTTAAATAAACAATACATTTAAAAAAAAAGAAAAAGAAAAGCTATTACTTACTGCACTTCTGGTCTAGTGATCAGTTAAGCATGTGTAGCGTGTAGGAAGCGTAGTGTTTACAATATGGTGGACTGTAGCACTGGCGCTAGCACTTGATCTAAGCTTGGTAAAATGTTACAGTATGGTTACAATAAAATGCTATTATGATGCAAAAATACTTTCAGTAGCTATATCTAGTGTGACAGTCATGCAGGATGGTACAAAAATTGAGTGTTTTTAGGGTCCTCAGAATTTTCAATGCCCGAGAATTAGCTAATGCTAGTGTGTGGGAAATGTTTGCACTGCAGATTAACAGAGATTGTACTGTTACATTTACTGTGTTTCTGGCCTGTTACCCAGTGACATGTGTCAAAGCATGGTAAGTGTTTACAATATGGTGGACTAGCAGGTTCAGAAATGTCCTCAGTTGAGGTTTCAATGCCCCAGAAATAGCTAATGCTAGCAGCAACTCATATGAGAACAAATGTTGACTGTACAGATTCCACTAGCGAGGGTCAAACTACATTTCTGCACTGCCAATAAACATAAAGTAGCCTCAAAGTAGAAGCCTGAATAAACACAATATTTGGGACACCTTAACTTTATCAACATTATCAGGACATTACCTTGTAATGAGTTGAAGCCCTATTTTCAACCTCTCAATTTTCTCTAGCTTAATAATTCTAATATAATAGTCTAATAACCTAACTTGTCTGTTTCTCATTATTTCCATTTCTGCCTCTGTGATTGGTGTAGATTTAATAAGGAAAATCAGTTATCTGGGGTCACATTGTTTATTTAGTTCATAAAAGTATAATAGAAAATAGGAAAAAAAGCTGCAGCAAATTCCAGTCTGTGCAATATCAGAATCAAAATCAGGTTTATTGCCAAGTAGGTTTTCACATGCAAGTTTGCCTTGGTATTTTAGTGCATAACAATAAACATAGTAAGAGAAAATAAAAATAAAAACAAGCACCACAAAAATCAAGAATCATAAATATAAAATAGAAAAATGCACAATAAAAGATATATAAAGGATATCTCAAATATATCTGTTTAAAATGAAACGAGCTGTACTGTGTTTGAAATGAAGAAGGAATTTGCAAAATATTGACCAAGAAATGTGCAAAAGATCACAGTATAAAGAATATGTGCAATGTGCAGAGATAATAATCCAAAAAATGTTCATTAATGTAACGCATTGAGTCAGATTCAGAGTCCATGGGGCGGGATAAGAGTCATTGTCAGTGGGGGTCCTGGGCCTTGTTGATGAGGTCAGCTGCAATCGGGAAGATTGATGTTCTTTTGAAGTTTTGGTCCTGATGGACCGCAGCCTCCTGCTGGAAGAGAGTGTTTCAAAAAGTTTCCTGTCCCTTGTGGGAGTTGTCTGCAACAATCTCCTCTGCTGGCCTCGGGGTCCTGGAGGGATTGCAGGTCTCAGCCAATCACTTTCTCAGCAGAGCGAATGATACATTGCAGTCTTTGGCCTTGGCAGTGGCAGCAGCGTACCAGATGGTTATGGAGGAGGTGAGGATGGACTCAATGATGGCGGTGTAGAAGTGCACCATCATTGATTTTTGCAGGTTGAACTTCTTCTGCTGCCACAAGAAATACATCTTCTTCTGTACATTATTAATTATTGTAATATTCATCTATTAAACAAAGCTTCCAGTCAAGGACCTTCCTCATGCGTCCTCTCGTGTTTGCAGTCATATTAGGTTTTTAAGTCCAGACTGAGACAGTCAACAGACCTACTTTAGAGGGAGCTAAAGTTCTGATAAGTATATCTTTTGTCCAGACCTAGCCATAGTTTAGAGATGCTACAATCTGGGGACAAATGTCTCTTTGTTTACCCATTCACAATGAGCTGGCAATGTTATTTGGTAATAAAGGGAGATGCAGTTGTCCTAATTAAATGCGAACAAAAATGTGTGAATAATAATAATAATGTGCGTCTGAATAAAAGGGAAATAAGAACATTTAGATTTCTGATATGATCTCAATTGTAAGCAAGACTGCGCCGACTCTTTTCCCATTCATCACTGTCAAAAATCAATCTGGCTTTGTGTTGGTTTGTGAGAACACATTACCGAGCTCCTTTGAGAACAGTTTATTGCATCACACAAGTCTATTTTGGATTTACTGTCGTTGTTTTGTCAAGTTCAGGTTCAGGTTGCACTGTTTGGGTCACTAGGTGTCAAAGGAGTTTGTAACGGGAGTGTTGTGCAGCAATTAAAAGCTTTATTCCACAAAGTGGGCGCATACTAAACAGAGTAGTTAACCCTGGAGCAGCATCCTGCAACACCAAACCGAAACTGGAATTATTTTTCATGGTGTTCTATCAAAACCTTTAGGGAGGTGGCATAACCAGCATCAGACATAAATAAGATCTGAATTACTACTAAAATAACAGCTTCTTTATTTGACTTACATGCTGGAATTTGGAAAAGGTGCCAACTAATGTTTGACAAGGTATAAATAATGTAATCTGAGCAAACATTATCATGAAAATGCATTTCATGTTTCTATCCAGTGGGATTGTATGCATCACTTTGATCAACTGCAATGTTATGTTTAGTACGTCTGTATGTTTTAGGATATTTGTATGCTTGTAATTCATTATATATATTCAGATTGCTTAGCACTTGCTGAACTCTCTCTATATGCAACATGGGAGATAGCCAGTTTAGATGATTTCATGATAGTATGCAGTACTTTTACAGCTACATGGTTGATATTTTCTAATTCTTTGCATACACTCAGACATGAGCGATAATGTGACCTGGGGCTACAATAACTAAAAAAACCTTAAGATTAAACTGATAACACCAAAAGTCATCCATCAATTTGACAAATGAAAAACAAATATTCCTGGCGTTGCAACATTGCTACTCACACAATATAGTTTCATAAAGTTTGACAGAATGTAAATCTATTTTTGCTTCTAATATAATTTTAAATACGTAAGCCAATGCAGATGCTTGTGTTTCAACCTCATGTGTCCATCAGTTTCTTGCCAATATCACAGTATGACTACCAGGGGCTCCATGTAGAGATTAGTCACCTGGGAACTCAGCCTTATTAAAAAAAACTACTAGAATTATTTATAAAATTCATCAACAGGGCGAGCATGACATTAGGGACTCAGAGAAGTTTTGAATTCATGAACATCAAGCGTCCCTGGTGATTCATAAAAATCAGTGCCACAGAAAAAAATACCATCTGCTTCTCTCTCTCTCTACAATGTCAGAGGTGTTATCAGTTTCCTCTGCAGGGCTTTCTCTGACACCATGTTACATCTTGATCACAGTCCGCCACACCTGCACGCCATTATGGATAGATTGCAGCACCAGAGTTTAATATGTTAAACTCAATTAAGGGCGGTTAAGAGCAGCACTGTGGCATTGCGAGTCTAACGCGTGTGCCTCAAATGAAGCTGCCCCCCGTGACTGTTGGATTTCACCTCGGGGGTTGGTAGAATATCGCAATTACATTTTCGTTGTCAGCCAACTCCATCTCCATTCAGGGGGTAGGGCAACAGTAATCTGACTCTGTCACAGTAATCTCTGCCATGGGAACTTCATAAATCAGTTCTAATTAAACAGGCCAGCAGATTTTGCGTGACGGGAAGCCGTTAATGTTGTTCTTACTGAATGAGAGCAGCTGAGTTTAGTCTCAGTTAAAGTCCCATTCAGGATGATGTCTTTCTGCTGAACAAAGAATATTCTCAGCATTACCATGAAGACTGGAACAAAACAATGCTAAAGAGGTTAAGGTGTTTACATACTGTAGCACTGTGTCTTGACTAATTTAGGCATATCAAATGAATCATACTATGACTGGTAGAAAGATTTATATGGGTTATTTTGAAAAGGATATGATTCAACTTTAAAGACATAATAACATATTTGTATTTGGATGCTTGTAATTGACCTTTTGTTAAGCCCTGTTCCCGTTAGTTACTGTTGCTACGCCTACGTCAAGCTTCCCGTTCTCGCACGGCACATACTCAGTTTACAATGATAGCGGTGGCAGATTTACCACGCGTAATTTGCCGTAATTTGTGAAACAATGTGTCTTCAATTTCACACAGAAGAAAACAAAAACAGGTCAATCATTTCTAGTCGATGGATTTTATCAGCTGAAATTGCAAATGTTGCTAGCAGATTTGATCATCTGTTGATTGCTAGCGTGAGCTAGTGCTAACGCTAAAACTCAGGTGGTTGAAAATTCCGTCTCCAGTTGATCTAGCTGATTTGTTTTAAACGGAGAATCCTGTAAAAGTGTTTTTTAATGTGCGCATGATGGCTACATACACGATGTCATGCTAACATCCTGACGCTATGTCCCAAGCACAAAGTTAGCATCCTCACCAGTTGATCTTTCATGTAGAAGACGTGGAAATAAAGGAGCGGCCTTGTTCCTGTATTGCAGGGTTAACACACAGTGCTCACAGTGGACCATTTAGCTGGTTGGTAAGCTAGAGGTTAATTAGAAGCTAATTTGCAACCAGACGTCAGTTTAAATCCCAGGCTGGCTGGGAAGATGGTGGAGGGGGAGGAGTGTGTGTGCTCTCCCTTCCACCTACCACACACATAAACACACTATCCTTTGAGTGTCTGCGCTGAAGAGCCGAAAGAGGTTTTCTCTTGTAGGTTATCTGAACTCGCTTTAAGTGTTTGCGCGAGTGAGTAAGTGGGCAGTATTGATGTTAGATGGGTTTGAGCTGCATTGCCACAAAGCAATCAAAGACCAATTTATAGACACGTACACATACAGACTCAGACAGTACCAAATGTCTCTTTGACTGAGAACTTCAAAGAAACCCTCTATTTTCCCTTCAGCTGTACATGTTCTCCCTATAAAATGTAATTAGTCTCAACCTTAGCGATACACACACACACACACACAAAAGAGCTGCACACACACACATATCAGCTTAATGTATTTCTCCTCACTCTCTCTTCTGTATAGCATCTTTCAAAAGTGTCTAATGCATTATCGGCTGTGTCACATTTTTTCCACAGCAAGATCTGAGATGTTGTTGCCACCGCTGGCGTTTTACATTGCACATAATATTTCCTTCTCTATCATCATCCACAGGTTTCTATATTTTCCATTGTGGTGGCAGTCCCTGTGAAACAATAGTTTACTTTGATGCACGAGCACAAAGACTGATCAAAGATTTCAGATTTGCAACGTAGCAGCCATGAAGTGCAGCCGCAAAATGAATATTGAAATGCCATCTGAGCTTTAGATTGTGAGGGCATGTCACCTTAGGGATTTAATGGAGTGCACTGTCAATATAGAAAGCGTATTTTCATTCAAAGCTTACTTCTGTAGGGACGAGTCGGGAAAGTGCGCGCAGTTCTGCTACATTAAACTCTGTATGGCTGCTGCTGTTTCTTTCAGTGGCAGATGACATCTTGTGAGTATGTTAATGTATGCTTCCACGTCGCCGTTCACTGAAAGCCGGAGCACAGGTGGCGTAGCATCAAAAGGAAGTACCTGAAAATGACCGCTTTCAATGTTGCATGCTGCTAAAGTAATAAGCATAAGCTAAAAAATGAGGTGAGTGATTATGACTGACTTGTGTTTATGTGTTCCTGTCTCTTGCTCTCTCAGCAGCTGGATGCTTGGTGAAGCATGGTGGTGAAGATGGTTAGAATGCACTTAATGGGGCCACTGTCATGGGGCCAGGTCAAATGGCCGAGCATAATGGGAACAGGAGTCCTTTATCTGCTGCTGCTATCAACCTGTCTCGGCCAAGACACAGAAGGTAATGGCAGTCTCTATTTGTGTCCCCTCCTTATCTGTCTCTTTTGTAGTCACTCTTTCTGTCTTTGTCTTGTCTTTTCTCTTTGTCTTTATGTTTTTTTTCCCCTCTGTTTTATAATTCAGAGTCGAATCAAGTCTGTTCAGCCGGAATTTAATATCAGAATTGTGCACAAAACTTTTCTGACTTCAGGCTTATCTTAGGTAGTGAGCACATCTCAGTCAGCTGTGGTGTGTCACAAGGTTTTCCTGATTCATTATTGATCCTTTTTGATGTGTGATATCTGCTTTGATTAGACAGCCAAAGGGTGTAAAGTAGTATATTCAGTTTTACCTCTTATTATATAATTTACTACAGTCTTTTCCTGTTCTTATTCCATTTCACATCTATTTTTGTCCACCCGTATACCATCAATTTTTAAGTCAATAGTAACAGTAAATAATTTATTCTATTTAATTTAACAACTTGCAAGCAGTGTACCATGTAATGAAAAAATCACAGCCCTCACTGCTCACCTGGTGGCAAATATATGTCTCTCAGTCTGCATATTCTATAGGCCAACATCCTGTTTACACACCGACTAATGAAATGACTAATGTTTTGAATGTAACTTTGGCATATTAGCCTACATACCGGAAGGCTTTGGATGGGGTGTGATGTAAATGTTTAGGTGGATGTTAAGGTTTTGTCAACTATGTTGTATTCGTCAGTTTTAGAGCCCTGGAGTGTTGCAGTTTTTTTTTTAAACTTCATTTGATAATAGTAATAGTTCATAGCAAAAAACATATGCCAAGGATATCTTAATGTTTGAAAATACATCCACATTCAAATTCCCCTGAACTGAGAGCAAACTGAAGCAAGGTAAGACAGAAATTAAGTCATCACCGATGGGAGAGCTCAACATAATACTCTCTTGACTTTCTGCTCGATTTGTCAGAATATTAATATTCCATTTAACTCTTAGTCCTTGAGATTTATCTGGTTGGCATTTAGCTGACAGGGGCTGCAGCCAAAGGTGAATGTCTGTGAGTGTGTACGCTTCTGTGCAGAGGTAGAAGAGGAGGATGTGTAAGTGTCAAACGTGTCTGTGAGTGTGTACATGTATACAATTCTAAACATCCCATCAATTCAGATCTCTCTGGCCCATCTGCCTCTCCTCTTTTGTCCTCACCACACATGTTGTCAACCTGCATTCAATTAAACCTGTAAAACTGTGTTTCCTAAACTGTTGCCAGCGTCTCAAAAACCAGATTGCAGGTGCTCTTCTGGTGCATCTGCACATAACAAGAATAGTATGTTTTAATGAGCCTGGATTTTCTGGTTGACAGACAATATGTTGCTCAGCTTGGGTCCCCTCATGACATGAGTGCTGGTGTGTTTTTAATGAGCTCGAGTCCCATGATGAGCGGTTGATTTTAGCTGTTTGGACCCCCGCATGACAAGACTACTAGTATGTTTTAATTAGCCTGTGTCCCAAGGTACAGTAAGAGACTATATTTACTCACTTTTGGTTTCCCGAGTGACAAGAGTACCGGTATATTTTTAATGACCCCAGGGTGAGCGACCACACAATGTGTCAAATCAGGTTTTTGGACTGAACGTTCAACACCTCCAAACCCTTTTACTCCTGTTTGTTTTCTTCCTGCAAAAAAACCCCAAAAAACTGTCATAACTTCTAACTGATTAAGATCATAATGTTTTGGTGCTCATTACTGAAGCCAGTTTGACTTGTAGCACACAAATAGCTTACTCTAGCTATTGTTGTTGGATTCAAACTTAACATTACTCAATGTTAATAGCCCAGTTACAGACTGAAATGCAAACCCTCTGCTCTGTACTCGACTTGAGTCTGATTATGAATTAAATTGAAGCCTGCGGTGTGTAGGCGGTGCTTCGCTGGTTGTTTTAATTGAATGTGACTTATCTGCGAATATGAACAAGACACAACAGAAGGCATGAAAGTAGTTATGCTTGAGTTGTCATATATTGAGTGTGGTGTGTGTGTGTGTGTGTGTGTGTGTGTGTGTGTGTGTATCTCTGTCTTCAATGCCCAAACGCCTGTTCCTTTGCACCTGCGTGATTGTCTATGAGAGTTCCTGCATGACAATGAATCTGTGTGCTGGTTTGTGTGTGTGATAACATACCTGTGATTATGTGGCACAGCTGCAGTGTGTTAAACGATAAGAACGCTTGCCAAAAGAGAGAGGTGTACAATACTCTCATCAACCAGATATTACCAGATAGCCCCCTCTCTCACTCCTCTCACCATGACCTTGTCAGGCCAGCCAGCTTTCTGCATAGATATACTGCAAAAAGAGTATGACTTTATGTAAATGTCAGCTGCTAGCGTGACTGTGACCCTTTCCCAAACCGATTCCTACTCGCAAGCCCTTCAATACGGGGTGTCACTCTGAATGAACTCACACTAACAGCTGTGAAGGGCACTCTGCATTAAGAGGGAGGGTATAAGCAAACAGGTAAATTGTGGCGCACACTCGCCACCATCTACCATGAGCAGGAAACAGCATGCTCATTCACCATGGCGAAAATAGCCTGGAAATGTCGAATGCCTTTTATTCCTCCTCATTAATTATTTGCAAAGCCATTTTTAAAAAATTATTTTAAAACCTGCATTGTTTACATCTGTGTTTACTAACTAGCCAGTCCTCTACTACTACCTGCCTTTTGTATGGAGAGAAACTAGTCTCATTATGGTCACGAATGTGTATTACATGATCAATACATCTACGAAATTCTTTTGTATTTATTTACAGATTGTTAAATGTGTGCGCACGGATCGCCTGATACGCACGGATCAGATTACGCTTGCGTGTGGAGTTTTGAGACTATTCTAACCATAGATATATCTGTGATTCTAACGGTCTCCGGCTCCACACAGATTTGCAAATGCATGCTGCGTTTAAGTGCTGGTGGAAAACTGGGACATCTGGGCTTTCAGTGAATTTGTGTGTGGGAAAGACATTTATCTAAACAGACAGAATAGCTCGTCACCCCTCGATTAGAACACATACATTTACCAACTATAGACTCTATACCGTAGCGTATAAATATAAATACATTGTTTAAATAAGCTACTGCTAGGTGGTGGGCTTGTTCTTCTGCTGGGAAAACAGCCAGTCCAGCATGTGCCCATGCTATAGAAGCAAACAAATGTGGTTCAAAATCCAGTTATCTGTAAGTACAGAGTAAATACCCTGTACCTATAGAGTAAATACCCTATTCTTACAGAGTAAGTACTATGTTTTTACAGAGTAAGTACAGAGTAAGTAGAGAGTTCTCTAGCACTAGAGCAAATGATATTTCCCTCCAAAAACCCATGCCTGCATGGCTCCAGACCTGTGTATCACTTTCTCTGCAAGTCAAATAAATAGCACTTTCTAATAACTATGCAACTATGTAATTGTACTTTCATAATTAGCAGTTGGGGCTGGTATGGGTGGTTGTTTTGCAGCCAAAGCAACAACATTTTCTCAACTTTCATCATCGTGTGTGAGGGTGTCAGCGTGTGGATGTGGGTGGAGTTGGAGTTTTCAAGGTGATTTTAATATTTATTACTGCTTTCCTTTGTTGTTAGATGTTTCATCTGAAGGGAACGTCTCTCCCATCTGTCCTCACTTCAGCCCTCCCTTCTCTTCTTTCTCTGACTTTGTCCCTCACACTGGCTTTTCTTTCTGTCTGCCGTTTCTTCTCATCAGCCCCTGTCATGTCCCTGTTATCCCCCCATCTCTGAAGCAGACTGATATTTCTCTAGATTGGTATTTCTCCACCCCTCCCTTTGCCTCTGGAACTTTTCCTTTTTGGAGGACCTCAGTCTGTATTTGAATAGTGTACGGGTCAAGTGTGTACTCACAGTGCCACTGAGTAAGAAGAGTTCAGATAAAAAGGAGAAACATCACAGAAAACAGAACAGAAGTAAACACTTTTTAAAAATGATTTTAATGGAATAGTTCAACAAGACATGTTTAGCCAAGCTTGGCATAAAGACTGGAAGAAGCTTGAAAACTTAACTTAAACTGTCTTATTTATATGATGTATCTTGCTTGTAAAGATAAAATGACAATTTGTGGGTTTTGGGGGAGTTTATCCATGCACCCAGCACTACTGTGCAGCATCTCCAGCTAGCACACGTTATTGGGTAATGTTGTCTGTGCAGACTGTACAAACCTGGCAACCTCACTGAGAGATTTTGCTGTTGCTCGTCAAGAAATATCCAGGCATGTAATTATCCCTAAACCCACAGTCATGTTTACATGTCTGTTTATGTATGGGTTCAACAAAGGAGACATTAATGAGCTTTAGAGGTGTTGGTAGGAGTATTTATTTCACTTTGGAAAGAGCCAGGCTAGCTGTTTCCCCCTGCCTCCAGTCTTCGTGCTAAGCTAGCCTAAATACATGCTGACTGTGTACTTAAAGGTACCCTGTGGAGTTTTCTTGTAAACAAACTGTTATATTTACATTATTTCTTTCTCACCAAACACACTGTGTGTGATTGGACTGCTCAAAAGTGGGTGTGGCTTAGCGAACACAGATACGGAGCTGTGGAGGACAGTTCACCTCCGCACACACATCCCTCACCCATGTTGATCAGGAGTAGAAGGATAAGGGTTAAATGAACAAATTAGGCCTCAACCACATTCTTTGGAAATGTAAATAAAGTTTCTGCCAGCTGAAATCCAAATACACATCTCCTGCTATGATGTTGCTCTGCTAACAGTCACCCCAAATCACCTTTGATTGGATACGTTTATGTAACCACCCCTGAGTTCAATATGAATCATCAAAAAACATTTACGTTACATTTTATAGGAATAGGAAAGAGGGATTTGGTTTAAAAATACTAAAAATTGGGGGGGTTTGGCACATATTTTGCATGACAAGACACAAGAGATAAATGAGAACTTAACACAGGATAAGATTAAAACTTGGAAAATATATTTTTCATTTCACTGTGTCTTTAAAACATTGCTCTGTAACACTACTGGTGGTCGAAAACTCCACAGGCTACCTTTAAAGCACAGACATGAGATTGACATTGATCTCCTCATCTCTTTTTCTGAAAGAAAGCAAATGTATTAAATAAATTGTCAAACTATTCCTTTTGAATCTATTTTTTATCTTTTCAAAAAATGTATTTCCACCATGTGTCCTCAGAACAACTACCGTCTGATTACCACCACTACCGCTGTCAGCTGTGTTCAACCCTGCACTGGCTGGGAACAGACCTGACACACTAAGACAGAGACAGAGAGAGAGAGGGAGAGAGAGTCAGGATAATGGATAAAGTGGTGATCCCTACAGCACTGAGCCTGTGTGTGTGTGTATGTGTGTCTTTGTGTGTGTGTGCGAGCGGGTCTACAATCCATTTTCTCCAGAGATACATCAATCTAACACAAGGTCACACTGTCTCTCCTCTACAATCCTCTCCTTTTACTCCTCTCCTTCCCCTCTCTTCTTTCAACCTCTCCTCTACCAATCCTCCCCTTCTTTTTTCTCCTCTGTTCCCCCGAATCCTCTCTCCTCTCTCCTCTCTCCTCTCCAATTCTGTCCCCTCTGCTCCTCCTCTGTCCTCCATGGATGAATGAATCGGGGGGGAGGAGGATGGATGGATGGATGGATAGATGAATGGGTGATGGATGAACGGCTGGCCGGTTGGGTAGAGGAGGGAAGACGGAGAGGAATCGAACCCCAGGGAGAGCTCTAGATTGGTGTACCTGCTGATGGAAGCTTAAAAAGGACATGACACACGAGAACTTTTAGAGGAAAAAGCACCCGTTTGCCTGTTTGCTCCTGTATTTCAACCTTTTACTGCCATGTCTCTCAATCCTCTTGTTTGAAAGATTGTGTAGTATATTTTTAGAGAGTCACGCCTGTCAGCCAGCCAGTCAATTCTGTAGCAAAACTTTTTGGTGAACGGGCTGAAATGTATTATGAGCCGTGTTGCGGAACAGACAGCGGGGCATCGGTTAGAATGAATGAAAGAAATTACTAGTGTGGCTTCTTGTTTTAACATTTTCATTTACACAGTTTTAATAATGTGCTTTTAATAAGTAAATTATCTCAAAGGGGCTCTTTGCATATTAATTAAGTTGTATCAAAAAGTCCCAATTTGTAATTAAATTACAAACCCTGTGGAACACTATTAATGGCTACACGCCCACACGTACTGTGGGAATGCCACACACTTATACACATATTGTTCGCAATATTAGGTCACTGTGATGCCATTAATCCTCATTAATTTTATTGTGTGCATATAAAAGAGACACTCAAAACACATTTTGCTGCATTGTTTTTTTTTGCGCCTTCTAAAAGAGGTTTTTTTAAATGACTTCTCTAGAGAGCTCATTTGATGAACTGCATATTGAATGGCAGACTCTTCCATCTCCTCTCTTATATCATCTATTTCTGTTTCATTATAAAATCTTTACTTTGCTATTTTATTTGAGTGTACCAAATTCAAATTCTGTGGCAATCAATGAAAAGTGGAAATGGCTTTTTAAAGCTCCTCTCTCCTTTTGAGAGAAATCCTTTCAGAAATCTTATCAACACAGACGTCTCTTGAGATGACGCCGGTTTGCCTTGTTTGTATGTTCACATATTATTCCAGCATAGTTTGGAGCTCACCGTCATTGGGTTTTCCCATTCACAATCTAGACTCCAGGCAAGGTAGCCAAGTGAGTATATAACAGATGGTAACGATCAGACTGCAGTCAAGTACAACTTCAACTCAAATGAGCACAAATATGGCACGGTAAAAACAAATTGGATTAAAAAGCTTTTGAGACTATTTTAAACTCATATTAGAAAGAAAGTAGCAACTGCACTACACCATAGACATCATCTCTGCTTGGTTTTTAACATTGTCGCTGGATATTGTGTCAAGATATATTCTCTCAGAATGTATATTACCATTACTAGTCTAATATGAAATTATTAATATGTTAATTAGTGAGCTTTAGTGGTGCTGGTGGGAGGATTTTGTTTGGACAGAGCTAGGCTACCTGTTTCCAGCATTTATGCTAAGCTAAGCTCACTGGCTGCTGGCTTTTCAACCTTAACGGTTCCAGAAGCGCTTTACAGATTCACCCATTGACACACTGCAAGGTGCTGGCCTCCATCTGGAGCAACTTAGGGTTCAGTGTCTTGCCCAAGGACACTTCAACATGTGGGGATCAAACCGCCACCCTGGGATTAATGGATGACCCGCTCTACCCCCTGAGCCGCTGCAGCTTCATGTTTACCGTACAGACATGAAAGTGGTTCTCATCTAACTCTCATAAGCATATTTCCCAAAATGTCGAACTATTGCTTTAAGGTTGTTTGTTTTACTTGACTACATCATCAACATCATTCAACCCATTCCCCACTGGATAAGAAACCAGGACAGAACATTATAATCTTTAGAGGACTGCCTGCTACCCTGCGAAATGGGCCAACAGTGCATCATTTACAGGCCCAGTCTGAAACATCATCAGATGAAACGAGTCAATTATTTCAGTGGAAGCAGGCCAGTGTGATGGCTCTGATGCCTGTGGTATTCTTCACTGTCATTGGGAAGAAAGCATCCTCAGCTTGCCAATACTTACTGCTAGTCCGTGTCGTCTGATCCTGTGCCACGGAGTTAACCTCAGCAGACACACTGCTAATTTCTCATTGGATTATGTACTGCAGCTATGATTAGTATTCTGATTTTATTTCCCTAACATGTGCTTCTGTTCCAGAAGACTTATGGACTATGCTAAAGATACGTTACTTTACTGTACCCAAATAAATGTAAATGCTTTTTTCAGAAGTGTCTTAATGTATGGTAGAAAAGTATAGACAAGCCTACAGTAGACAATTAGTTGTTGACTTTAAAGCAATAGTTAGACATTTTGGAATTTACACTTATTCCCTTTCTTTCCAAGTGTTAGATGAGAAGACCAATATCATATCTGTCAAACATAACATACGATTAGCTTAGCTTAGCTTAGCTTAACATAAAGGCTGGTAATAGGGGGAATCATCAAGCCTGGCTCTAAAGCTCACTAATTAAAACGTTATATCTCATTTAATCTTGTTTAATCTGTAGTAAAACTGAAGTATAAAAACAGCAATCTGTGGTTTTAAAGAGGCTCAAATATTGTTGAACTATTCCTTTAATATTGTGACAATAACACAACAATATCTTTGTTGTGGGCAATGTGGAAGCTCCTCCCTCACTCATTCTACACATCTAATGGATCCTGGCTCAATACACACACACACACACACACACACACACACACACACAAATACACAATCAGCCTTGTCCAGGTGCCCCAGCGAGTCACAGTCTCAGCATGTATATTTTATGGTAACTCTAGCATGTGTGAGTGTGCGAGGGCAGAAAGACATACGGGCTCGCCTGTGTAAACTGTGTTAAGTCGCGTGAATGTGCAAATGGAGTTGTGTCGTGAAGGTTCCTAAGCAGCGGGCGTGTGTGTGTGTGTGTGTGTGTGTGTATCATGGAGACAGTTGCTAAGCTGTGTGTCTGTGTGTACTGAACAACAATGGTTGTTTTCAACCAGCTCAAGCCTGTTTGGACTCTTGGGTGATTGCTGTGCTCTTCAGCTGCAGTCACAGTCACTTCCCCCTCTCTTCTTCCTTAGTCGACTTTGTTCTTAATGGGGACTTTTTTTTTCAGCCACTCTTGGCAACCTGTACCTGCTTAATCTGCCTGCCAAATTTAGATGGACTGCATTTGAATAGTAAATAAAGAAGATATTGATTGAAACACTCCAGGTTTAAATAAAGAGGCGTTGGGTGGATGATAAATCTGAAATGGAGCAAGGTTTTCTCTTTGACTGCCTGTGATATTGTCTGAATGGCGAGGCCTATTTAAAAGTTTTAAGTCTTTTTTCTTAATGTGGTCCACACCTTGAACGCTCTACCCCAATTCCCGTCACACATCTCTCCTTGGAGCTTTTCATCACCTTGACAGAAACCTGGCATTAGACGGATTTATTCACTTGTTCACGCACAAAGTCATTTCAGTGATTATTTTTACCAGAAACTTTGCAAGTGGAGGGCACAAGTGTGCGCTTATGGGAGAATAAGTGAGCGCTTACAGGAAGACAAGTACATATCAATGAGGGGAGAAATGCACAAGTAAACTGTTGAGGGTGAGCATGAGTAGACACTTAACGGGGGAGAAGTACCTGCATACAAGAGAACACTAACTGTGCTATGGGAGCCCTTTTATTGGATATAGCATTACAAACAAGTGTACTCTTGTCAGGAAATATGCCTGTGACCTATGTGAAAGTAGAGAGAATTTGCATTTCTATGCAATTGACTCTTCATCCTGAATTTCCTCCCTAGTGTGGTTTTCCACAGTAAGATTGTCAACCTTGAGTTAACTGTCATGCACAGAGAAAGGAAATTACTCTAACACATGATTTAATTTAGGACCTGCTAACAATATGTAGCAACTTAACTGATTTCATCTTCATGGTTAAACTTCTGTGCGAATACATGGAAGCATTTGTTTTAATGAAAATTTAACGCGAAGCAAGTGCCAACAATTTCTTTAAATTGATCATAGACAGAAAGAAATTAGACTTTAAATTAGCAAAACCTATCCGTTCCGGGTATTCACATTTTAAAAAGATTTAGCTCATTTCATTTTTGTATCTCATCGTGTTCATCTGTCACTTTAAGTTACAACCCAGACTGTTTACTGTTTCATCATTTAGTTTTTATTATTTAAGGGGGAAAGCAGACTGACAGGTAGAGCGAGGGAGGCAGATGAGAAGAGACAGAGGAGGGAAGAAACCGAGTGGAGAGAAAGAGACAGAGATGCCCCATAGAGAACAAATGGCTGGTTAGTAATAGATGAGGGGCATCAGCTTACACTGAAGGATAAAAAGGCAGTCAAGCAGGGGATACACATCTGTCATCTGCTGTTCACACACATACACACTCATGCACATAAATACACACAGGCCAGCTGGTAGAGTGTGATGTAACTAGTGACTATTGTTCCATGGCTCATGCATCTTTCTGGATTGCTAACCCGAGATGCACCCTTAGAAAAAGCTTCAAAAGGGTGGAGCGGTAAAATTCTCGCTCACCACCACAGAGACCTGGGATGGTGGATGAACGGATGGATGGAACATAATGAGGAAACGTAAATTGAATGTATCTGCTAAATGTTTTCTGTCAACATAGTTAATTTATCCCCCCACTATATCCGATCCTGGCAAATAAAGCATGATTAGCATTTTTACAGTTATGTTTAGACGACTCAAATCACTTGGTTGGAGGGAGAGATCAGGTTAAATATTAAAACCCTGACGATTAAGGAAGAGCTTAACAGTATTGGTGTTCTATCTCAGAGTTAGATGAGCAGTTCACACCACTCTCATGACTGTTATATAAAAATGGAGCTTAGCTTGGCATAAAGACTGGAAGCAGGGGGAAACAGCTAGCCTGGCTCTCTCCAAAGTTCAAAAATCCATCCAGCAGCACCTCTAAAGCTCACTAATTAACACATTGTATCTTGTGTGTTTAATCCATACAAAAACAGTAATGTACAAATGTCAATCTGTGGTTTTAGTGGCAGTTACATGGTGTAACTATTTCTTGCCCAGCACTTCTATACAGCATCTCCGCTGGTTGCCTGGCAACCTCACGTGACAACCAGACTCCAGGAGGTCCAGGTCAGCTGTTATTTGCCAGAAATTGTTTCTGCTCGTACCTCTTACTAAAGCCACAAATTGTTTTTCTTTGCATTACTGTTTGTATCGTCCCTCTATAAATAAGTGTATTTCCCAAAACTACTCTACTAGGAGAACTACTCCTTTAATATTTAACCAAAACCACAATCTGTACTTGCCAGCATTTAGTAATCTAAACCTAACAACGTGTGGGACACAGAACATGAACCATAGTCTTTGGTGTCACTGTAACTTCAGTGCAGTATAAGATTGTCACACTTCCTGGATTGGAAAAAAAAAAAACATTGTCATTGGATGTAATCCTAGCAGCAATTTCATATTTATCCCACATTTTTCACAAAGCAAATTAGAAGTCTATGAAAGTATTTTGCATAAGAGATAGGGTTGACTAGCAACACAGATGTAGATGTAGCATGGTCAGGTTGCTAACAGCTTAGCCGGGACAGGAACTGCAGTGCGTAGTGAATTGGAAATTCCAATTTGGCAGGAAAATGGGGGTTATTTTGTTTTTAAGCTTTAACAAGTGGGTTTAAAAAGGTGGACACTAAAGACAATAGAATATCCCATTGTAGGGACAGTTTAAACCTCTTTACTTGTCATGCTGCCTGACAGAATAATCATCTCTGAATGCTAGCTCGAACAGCTGCTAAGAAATGCCAAATCTGTGGACAAGCTAACAAGTAGCTAATATGACAACTAAGAACATGGTTAATGTTTTAGCATATTTGCCACTAGATATGTCATACACTTATATAGCTTCCTATACATTCAACAGAGTAAAGTGTAGTGTAAAATGCGCAAGCTAGCAGTTGGCTTGGTTTGAGGGTCAGTTTTAAATCAGCACGCCTATGAGCAAAGACAACATTTCTTTGCCTCCTTCTCAGCATGACAAATTGGAAAAACAATCATTTTCAGCACTAAGATAAGCTAATTCGGAGCCCTAGGACAGTTTAATCTATATTTGGGAACATTCAATACCATCTCCCATAGCAAGAAACAAGACACAATGGTGACATTACCAATGAATCCTGAGATAATCTATGATGTCACACAGTTGTAATGCTTAATCATGGAGAGAGAGAGAGTGTGTGAGAGAGAGAAAGTGGGATCATTGTTCCATGAAGTTTATTTTCTACGTGAGCAGATATCCGTCTTCCAGCCTCCCCGTGGGATTTTACCCAACCGTCCTCGAGAGCTGTACAATTATGTTGCCCTGTCTGGTGAACGTGGGTGTTCTTGTATTTCCGTATTCTGGCAAGGACAGAGGGATAAAGGAGAATCCTTGAATGTTGGTGCTGTTCTTCCGCTCTGAATAGGACCATTTTAAGCCTCCAGCTTGGGTTAAAATTATTTCTTGTCATAGTAATACAGTAACTGCGAGTGGTGGCTGTGAATGGAGGTGGAAAAGCTTATAGAGATAAACACATCGACATTTCTATACTGTACATACAAACACACACACCTCACAGCACATTTCCTATTTGATTGTACTTATTTCATGTTTGATTCCTCACTCTCCCCTTTCTGTTGGTTGTTCTGTTGTCTTCCTTTGCTCTGAAGGTTAATTCTTATCTTTCACGATTTCTTTCTTCTGCTTTTTCCTTCTTCCTATCCTCCCTTGGATGCTACCTTCCTTCTCCTCCTCTCCCTCCTTCCTGGTGGGATGTGGCTATCTCAACCTGCAGATTGGCAATATGAGGGTAAGAACTATCTCCTCTTTCTTCCTTTGTTAACTGTGTGTTCAGTCACCGTGCTAGTTTATTAACCCCCGCTAACCCCGCAAAGATGGTTGTAGGGGGTAACGCCTGTCGTTACAGATGAAAAAAAATTAGTCTCTTTTCACTGTCAAGTCTCGTCTCCCTTACCTCACCTCTTTTTCTACTACATTTCATTCCAATTATATGATTCCTCTGCTCTTTTCCTACCCAATCCCTTTCATCTCACTATAGAGAGAACAATGAGGTTAATAAGCTCTAGATTATATCTAACAAGCTTACCCTTTATTTGTGTATTTTGTATTATATGTATTTATTGCTGGTGTCCTTACAGCATTTCTCGCTTGGTGTTTTATTTTCTATATTTAGTTTTTTACTTTTTCTGTTTGTCTTTGTCTCTCTCTCTAAAACAAGTGTCTCCCTGTCCATCATCATTTTCTTCTGTCTGACACTCCATTTTTCTCCCCTCTTTTTTTGCTTCCTTCTGCTAACCCCTTACACCTCAGTCCTTTTCTCCCCTCCTCTCCTATTTTCACCTTCACTCCTTTCAGTACCTTGCTCTTGCCACTCATAACCACACGCTCTCTGATATATATATATATATATATATATATATATATATATATATATATATATACTTTATAGAGAGAGAGAGTTCGCAGAGTTCGATTCAATTTCCAAAAGAGACACTCTCACAGAGTGATTGCAGCAGCCATTTATTTTTAATGGGAAAAACTTGCGAGCCATTTTAAAACATTTTCCTTCTAAATACTAACATTAATCAAGTGAAATCATCCATATGCTTCATAATTGAGTTCAGGCTTTCCTTAAATAGATATAAGGCAGTGAAACACTAGAAGGTAGAAATCTTAACTCAAAATTATTTTTTTTTCTTTTTCACCCTCCCAGAATGTAAGCTGTCTCGGTCGGGTCCTCCTGCTACCATCGTTGCCATAGACGAAGAAAGCCCCAACGGTAAGTATTCAGCTGTTTTACTTCTTCATTCTATGTTGGAAAGTGGATTTAAATAGAGCTCTATAACCCTCGATGTGACAAGTGAACACTTTTGTTAGAAGTTTTTAAGATAATCATCACCTTTTACTGTATGTTAAACAAACACTGTTAGATGATCTTGACCTTTTCAGCCGATGCTGATTGGCATGGCGTGTAACCTGCACTCATTAATATTCATTAGGACTGCGCCAACTGTGTCATAGTTGGAGTCTGATTCCTGTCACAGGAAGATAAGACATGAGGTCATTCAGTTTGAACTAAATCACTGTGTATAAGCATAAACAACAAAAAGATATGAATATCTTTGCGCCTTTCTATGTGTGCATGCTTGTGTTACAGCTTTTTTCCATTCATAAGAAGGCATACTTAAAGGCATTTTGGGAAATTTGCTTTCTTGCTGAGAGTTGGATAAGAAGATCAATACCATTCTTGTAGAAATGTGAAGCTACAGCCAGTAGTTGGTTAGCCTAGCTTAGCCTAAAGTCTGGAAACAGGGCCTCTAAAGCTCACTGATTAACACATATTTCGTTTGTTTAATCTGTACCTGGAGTCTCTATAGGTTGTCAGGCCGGAAGTCACTGCACCCAACCAGGAAACACTCCCATATATGAAACACCTGAAACATATACAAAATCCAAAAATTCACATTTTTAAACTTCAGTTTCTGTACAGATTAAACGATACAAGATATAACATGTTAATTAGTGAGCTTTTGATGTAGGCAGATTTTGTTGCCGTTGGATGGAGCCAGGCTAACTGTTTCCCTGTTTCCAGTCTTTATGCTAGGCTAAGCTAACAGCTGCTGGCTGTAGCTGTAACAGACAGATACAAGAGGTGGTATTGAAGATGGTATTGATTGAACGATTCTTTTAATACGAATTAGCAACAATAACTACTTTTTTCTGATGGGGACGAAGTGAGCTATATTTAGGATCCAGGATTGTGTTTTGGGGCCTGGGTTGTGATGATTTTGTCAGTAACTTTTCCAGTGATACTTGGTTTAAGTCCAAGTTAATGTCTGTTGTTTTTTTAAATGTAAAATCAATTTAGTTAGAGTTAGAGTTTGTAGAGTTAGACAAAAATGATGGACATTTGTTTAACTAGGATTTGAGACAAATAGATATTTTCTCTTCTCGTCTCGTCTCTTCTCTTCTTTCCTACCACATCGAACGACCTGACTAAACAAAAATAAGGCTGCCAGAGTTTTCAGACACCTTTTTTCTGAACACCAAAGGAAATATCTTCAGTGTGTTTTTGTTTCCAGAGTTAGCTCAAACAGTTTAAGACCTTCTTAGCTAATTAGTGGCACCTGGTTTGATGGCTCTGCCATTTAGACTCTATAGAGGAATATAAACAAACACAGATCCCAGAGTCCCCTTAGGAGTGTGTTTTAGTGCAGGCTTGTGTGTGTATACGAACATTATTTTTGTGAAGTTCGGAGGAGGTTATTCCTGGAGGGATCACATTTTAATTGATTAGTTTAATCCTTACTTTGGTCACAAGTAAATGAAGGTTTATGTTGGCCTTGAGGAAGGCCACTAAATCTTATGGGGGAAGGTGAAATGTACACAGACAAGTTGGTCTGTGTGGTTAAATCACCCTCTTATCTCCAGCCCATAGATTACTGTTCAGAAACAGAAACCTGTCATAATGTTTGTCATGCCTGCTTTTCAGCTAAGTTTTAAATTGTGAGGCCTGATCACTGTAATCCTAACTGACATAAAAAGAGATTAGCATAGCAACCAGACAGAGAGGAGAGCCGCGCCTTCCATCTACCCAGCTGGCATGTCTGTATCTGTTGATAGCTTAATGCATCCTATTAATCTGTCCATCCTCTTATTTCCATTTTAACTGTGTTCCTCTATATTCTTCCTTCAGAAGAGTGTTTACTGTATGCACATCAGTCTGGGACTGGTAATTACGTGTAGAACTTTGTTTTGCATTTCCCACTTGCCACCCTTGTTGGTCGTCCATGACAACAAAATTTAGTGTTTATATAGAGAACTTCAAATTTGATGTGAAAGGCTCAAGGACACCTCTGGGGGAGATTATTATTTACTTTTTTTATCCAGAAAATGTTTTTTAAATGTTTCATTGCTTGTTTGTTCCAACTGTAAATGCAACAGGCATTATATTATACGTAATATTGCACCTCTCCTTCACTCTGAAGCACGTTAAAAACCTTTTAAGCTCATTTAACATTGTGGGGGACAGAGAAAAGGTCAAAAGTTCTTAAAAAAAAGAAAAGAAAAACAAATTAAAGTATGTGAATGGTGAATGCTATTTCTTGCATTTTACATATTCATATCAATCAAAAAAATAAATAAATTATTATGAAATTTGTCACATCATGCTTTCCAAATTAATGGTAAATTGCTCTAGTATTAATACACTAACCTTATTTAAAAATGACATTTAGTTTTCGTTGATAGAGACCTCATACATTATGATAGATACATATTGTATGTGCATCTTCAATAAAAAGAGCACTGTCCTTTCCCATCTAATATTCAATATTTGATTCATTTTCAATTATAGCCTATTTTTAGGTGAATATTGAGTGTAAAACATATGGATGCTGTTAAGCTTCTTGCTGTGAAGTCACATAATACAAGGCTACTTAGATGACCATATCAACATTTTTATCGCCTCCTCTTCTGCAATTCTGACAGCAAGACAGTAGGAAGATATTGTTTAGAGAGATTTAAGTGAGTAAATCATACTGAAACTGTAAAATTGAGGGGGACAAGAATATGATTTTGAAAACACACTCCACATTGCATTGACACAGCCTTTCAGCTACAAAATAAGTTTCTTTCAATTCAGGATATCATAATAGTAGTTTAGCCTTGCAGGTTGGTTGGCAATAATGTTCTACTTTTGTGTGTGGCAATAATACAATTTTCTGAAAGAAAGAAAAATATTACTTGTTATTTGTGGTCATAAAGCAATAGATTTGGTTTTAAAATTGCATTAGTGCTTTGCAGTGGGATGATGTCAAAACCTGTGGCAGCTTGTGTGCTCACATGCTATATGTATGTATATACATGTATATACATGCATGTGTGTGTGTGTGTGTGTGTGTGCATCTTATTGTCTAAGAACAATGTGTGCATTGCGTGGCTTCTCTATCTTTGTGCTGATGTGTTCATTGTGTACATGGTATATGTACAAGTGTGTGTTTGTGCAGTAATCTTCCTAACAGGGCTGTTGAAGAATAATTTAGTATTGGAATGGTTTGTATGCATAATGCCATGTATTGCTCTGTGGCTGTGAAATAGTGTTACAGATTTAATAGAGAATCTCGCTTTAGGGTGATTATCTTGGATTGGTGTTGGCAAAGGGGAGAGAGAGACTCAAGGAAAGAGAAGAGGCGGAGGGAGAGAGAGAAGGAGAGGAAGAGAGGGAGAGTAACAAGATACAAGTTAGGGAATTCTTCCTCAGGGAAATGCCATAAAAGAAGATAATATTGAAATTAGGGGTGCGATTTAAGTAAAAGGGTGATTAGAGTGAGTGGATAGGTGTGGGAGTGGGACAGACAGACATACACACACATACGTGCACAAAACGACACACACACACATTTAGCAATCAGCCTCTCTTTAGCAGGGACTTCACAGTAACATAACATACACAATAACATTCCCCTGATGCATTAAATTGATCATTTAGCAGATAATACATTCTGCATCAGCATACAAAATTGCATGTAATAGTGTACAATCATCTACGCTTACTGCTCAAACATTAATAGTGTACTGCTGTAAATACACTCAGCTTTGCTAATCTAGCTTGACCACAGATAATGCAGTAGGTGTCCCGAAGCCAAATAAAATAGTTATTACTCCATACATGGAAAGAAAATCAAAGTATATTAGCTAAAGGGCTGTCCACTGAAGCTGTTTTACAATCTCAAGTCTGTATTAGGGTTATTACGGTCATTGTTGAAATACAAAAAACAAATACAGTAGTGTCATTATCATATTCTAATAACACATATGCATGAATAAACAGAAAATCCTGAATCTGGTCATGAAGACTCGATTACGACTGCCAAAAGCAACAGTAAAAAGATCAACTACAAACACACCTGAGGCTTCTTCTTTCTTTTTTTTACCTTTACTACAATTTTCAGATAAAAAGAAAATCATGACTGCCCTTGGCTTTTCTAAAAAAGAAATAAATAAATAAAAGATATTCATTGTCAGCATACACTTTTAATTTGGTTTGGTGAATGTGCCTGGCTGAGCAGTTCTGCCATTTGATTGAAGATGAACATCGCTTAGCCAGTGGAACCCCTTGACCCACAGTAGATGTGTCATCAGTAAGCCTCTCTGCTTGTTGTGTGAAACATTATCCTACCTGCTCCCATACCAGATAACACTGACTACATTTATAATGCTAGCGTGTTGTAAGAAGACTTGTACGTGTTTAATGCCACGCAGGTGGGTTATCAGTAGTGAGAGCATTATATATCACATTATTAGACATTTTTTACTTCCCTGTGCCTCATTTTCTTAACTTTCTTGTTTTCATCCTTTGAGAAACTGGTGACAAGAACAGCAAGTGAGATAGCAAATGCAGTGCCACTTTTTTGTAAGATGTCTGATAGAAGAATGGCGTCCCATAACTGATTTATGGGCCACTTGGGTGCAGTGGAAACAAAGCTGTGACCACAAGACTGACATATTATCACCTTTAAAGTTGATATGGCGAACTCATTAGCAAACAGTTGCCTATTTACACATCGAACAGACTCAGACTCAGAGTGCAACATTGGCATGCATTTGAAGTCATGTTTCTTTGGTCTCTTTGTTCACCAGCTAGTCACCAACTGCGTCTGTCTGCTGTTTGGTGCTGACTATGTAGTGTACAGTGTGTTTTTAAGTGTATCTTTTTCTCTGAAAACAGTGAGCGGTCAGAGTGAACCAAAATAGTAAAGCCGGAAAAGCAAAAGAATGAGCTTTTTCCTGACCTATCCTAAAATAATTAATATATTTTTTTGTGATTCAATTATATCAGGTCACATGGTAGATAAACTCAGTTTGTGGCCTTACGTTCACTACTTCTGTAGTCCTACCTACTGTATACTGGTATTCGCCTTGAATCCCTCTTTCGTCCCCCCCGCTAAGAGCTAAGAGCAGGTAGATGCGATGATTACTTTTCAGTCCGTGGCTCGTACCTGACACCCCAGCAGTGTCGCCACATTCAGTTAAGCTAATGTCCTGTAAAAATTCTATTAATGCGCCGCCACAATGCTCATTTTCGCTCTGTTTTCTCCTAATATTCTCTTTACTTTTTATTTCTATCAGCCTCACATTCAACCCAATCGTCCTCACCTCCCTTTCCTCTGCTGCCTTTCTCATTTCTCTTGCTCTCTAATTGCTCTTCGTGCCACTTCTTCTTGGACAGTTCTTTCTCTCTGTGTTGCTGCACACACACTCAACAGCTTCATGCGGTTCTGCCTGTATGCTTTAACACACGGGTCAATTTAATCAGGTGCTGCTGAGTGCAGTATTCAGTCACACATCCTATGAAGTGAGGTCACTGTGAAAAGAGCCCGTTTATATTAGATGGTCTATGGAATTAAATTAGACACAGTTACACAAGGTGTAAGCACTATCTGTCTCTTTCTTCTTTGCCTCTACTTGTGTTTTTTTTTTACTAATTGTGCAAGACACGAGCAGAAAACCAGAAGAAAGATAGCCAAAAGATGGCAAGAAATGAAACTCCCCTAATGAATTCCATTTTCTATCCCATTTCTCATATAAAGAAACCAATTTCATTAAATTTCCCTGTTTATTTAACATCGGCGAATCACAGCAAGGCATTTGACACGGTTTCCATGGCAGCACAGAAGGCCATGACCCAATTTTATGTCTGGCAGATCAGATATGAGATCGTTCAGTGCATGTGTGTTTTGTGTTGTTGTATGTGTGCGGATTCGTGTGTGTGTACATGGAGGGAAAGTATGAAGCTTTCTAGCATGCACACATACGTACACACACACACACACACACAATCCTGCTTGCCTCTTCAACTTCTCTCTCTCTCTCTGTCCGTCTAAATCTCTGCCTTTATCTCTCATTTCTAATTTCCACTGTCTCTCTATTGCTCTACCATTCTTTTTTTTTCTCCATTTACAATCTAATGTTGTACGCATGTAAGCACACACACACACACACACACACACACACACACACAAATTGTGCTTTAGGCTGAAAACCTACGTCTAATAATGTGCTGAAGGATAGTTTTCTGCTCTCTCTCTCTCTCACTCACTCACTCACTCACTCACTCACAATAGTTTTAATTGATTAATAATGCAGTGTGTAGGGCCTGGTGATGGGTCTCTTTTTTTTTCTCAGTTTTGCTTCTTTACTGTTTTCTTTTTTCTTTCTCACATATTTTTACATACCTCTTCTGTAATACTATTTCTCAGTAAACTTAAAAATGACCCTTGACAGTTAATGGCTGTATATTTTCATTTTGACACCCACTGATTAAAGACATGAATAAGCATGTGGACTTCACCAGGTCAAAATAAAAATACTTATAACTCACACCAAAGTTTGCTTGAAATCTCTGTGAACTCCAGCACTATATTTAATCACATCTTTGGCCTGTGTGGGAGTTTTTGAGATACTAATGTAAACAATTTGAAAACTCAGCGGCAGCGCACGGTTTTCATTGACACTGTCAATCACCAATAAAGTCAGGATGTTTCTATGAAACACAGATGTCTATCTGATTTGCCATCTGTCTTTTCTTTCTCCTGTGAAACTTACCTTCTCTGACCTCTTGCCCTCCTCTGCTACAACACAATATGCAGCAATATGCATCTCTTGAAAATATACAGCTGACAGTTTTCATTCAAGTCATGTCTCATCCCCCTGTTTGTATTTCTGACTTTCTCCCTGTCTTTCAATATTCCTCTCATTCCCAAATCGCTTCACCGCCCACAGTTGACTGTGTTAAATGAATCAAATTTTATTCCATCTGTGTTGTTTGCCTTATTAAAATGTTTACTTTTATTTATTTTGAGGGTGTTTTTTTTTGGTGAAAAATCATGCAGATGAAAGCGTTGAAATCATTAGAACATTTGCTGTATCAGACCAGCTTTCTCTCTTTCTCTGAAATGTTGATATTATTTTGTGTTCCAGTTGGTCTGAAGTATTTCTGGTATAGAGAAAGCAAACAGAGGAGCCCCCATGTCTGCTCTTTCTTACTTACAGTAATTGAATTTTACACGAGTTCCACATGCTTTGTGTATCTTTCTCTTTCTGTTGGTGTGCTTCTTCATCTCATTGCTCCTTGGCTACAACTGAAATATAATTTCAAGGTACATAATTAATTGAGCACATGAAGAAAAGCAGAGGGTTTGTCTGTCTCTGTTTCCTTTCCTTTCACTAACAAAGTTTGATCTTTACAATTTCTCTGCAGAAGTTATTTGAATCATGCTCTATTTCCAGGAACTCTGGACTTTGTGTCTCTCTCTCTGGCTATTGGGTTAATACAAGTTCTTTTTATTGTATTACCAGGAACGTTATTGGTGGAGAACATGCAGATAAATGGCGTGGCTGAGGGTCCACACCGTACCATCTCTCTGTCTCTAAGGGATAACTACGACCACTGGGTGATCCTTGACCCTTCCAAACAAGCCCTTTACCTCAACAGCACCGGACGGGTTCTGGATAGAGATGTAAACTATTTTATTTTTAGTCTCATCTATTCTGAAAAGTTCTCTTTTTAGCCCTGTAATTTTTTTTTATCTTAGTCTTATCTTGCACATTCTGTTTTGCTCTTTTTGGTTTGGCTTCTCAATGTCAGATAAATAGAAATTGAAATCTTAATGAATCTGGTGTGTCACACAATCTCACACTAATGGCACTAGTACTGCTACTGTTTTGCTAATTAAAGAGCACATTTAATGTGATGTTGTTTCAGCAGATGGAGACAATACCTCCTTTTTCTTTGGTCCTAGTTTTTTCTTTTTCACTTGACTACAGATGATAATTATGGTAGAAACAAAAGTGCATGGCTCTCTCACTCTTTCCAGCATTTGCTGTTGTGAGAACTCAAACTTTTAGCTCCATCTCAGCGGGAAAACAACCAGCCTCCTGCTGTTTTGCTCTGTAAAGTAATCCAGCAGAAGTCTGATTTGGCACAAAAAGTATAATACACGAGGCTGGCAGTCTTCTGTGCAATAGTCTTATTTATTTTGTTTTATTTTCTGGTTAATTATTTATCGCTACTGTAGAATTGTAGCTTTTAACCATATATCTATCCCCTCTGTTTTTCCCTTTTCCAGCCCCCCTCATATATTCAGTCCATTGTGGTTCAGGTTCAGTGTACCAATGAGCTGGTTGGCACTGTGATTTTACACGAAGTCCGCATTGTTGTTCGAGACCGCAACGACAATGCACCACGTTTCCAACAGCCAAGATACTATGTCGCCGTCAATGAGGTAAAACACATACACACACAACAGTGACAGTGTCACACATATAAACATACACAACTTCTCACAGAGATGTAGTGAAGTAAAAAACAACAACATAAAACTCAGTGTGGTGGAAATACTTCACAGCCTTTCACCTAAATCATGAGCCATTTATTGCACTTATCCTGCAGTGCTGCTGTCTATCATGATGGCGGGTACAGGACTCTAGAGAGACTGGTGGCCACAGGGGGGAGAGAGCTAGAGTCCAGTCCAGCATGAGTACAGTAGATCAGTTGTACTGTATCGAGCTTTTCCCATGCTGCTCGGGGGGGTAATGTGTGGCGCTAGCAATGCCAGCGTTAGAGGCTGCATCGCACACAGCGATGATCTGCTCTCAGAAAATGTAGCCTGGCACAGGTGCATATTGCAATATATTTTAAATAAAAATCTCTACCAAATACTATTGTACATGGCGTTTTGCTGTCAGACTAAAGTTTTTGGGCAGTTGAGGAAAGGAAATAAATCTGTTATTCTGAGGCTTCCAGAATCGTCTTTAAGATGCCAATCCCACAGTTATTGTGGCCTCCAGAGTCTGGGGGAGCAGAATTTAACTAGAGGAGGTTCAAACTTAAACTGGACAAGGATACATGTAGCCTGCTGCCAGCACAGACCTAGGCATACCCAGTAGAATATCTCATTATGCAGTCTTCCACAGCCTGTCCAACTCAATCTGTCTTCTCAACCTCTCCCTTTCTCTCTCTTGGCCTCTCTTCTCTTGTTTTTGCAGCTCCTCCACTTCCATGCCCCCTCACCACTCCCAGCTCTTCATTGGTGTCACCTTTTCTCAACCTCTCCACCTTTCCTCTGCCACACTCTATATATTTCAGGTTGTCTTGTCTTCCTCCTCCACTCCGCCACCTCTTACAGCTCTCTAATTCCTCATTACTTCTACGAAAATAATTCTCTCCATTCACTTCAACAACCACCGTACACTTTAGGAGATGCGTCGTAAAAAACTGTAAAATATGATTCCTGTGCCAGGCCTGGGTAAATGTGGTGGTAATAATTTTAAAAAAGCGAATAAATTTATTCTGATGTGGGCAATAATTAAGATTTGAGTGCAAGTCCGCTGACAGCTATTGTCCAATTCACTTCTGTTGCCCCCAGAACTCCAACCACCTAATGCAGTATATTTAATATTAAGAGAGTGTCTCGGGAGTTCATCCAGCATTATCTACATTAAAACTGCTTTTAGTTGTCTATTACTAGCAATTATTGAGTGCAAGAATGTGAGGCAGACAGATTAAGAGAGGCAATATGGTTATTTATAAGAACGTCTAGGACACAATTTATGAGTTCACTGTGAAAGTTTCCAGGTACAAGGTGATCCTTGTGGCTGATTTCATAAGTTGGCACTGGTGCCTGAGTCTGGAGTTATTTCATTAGAGCTGCATCCAAAAGTGGCAAAGTGACAGCATGAGACGTTCTGAAGACCATTGTTGGATCAGTGGGAGGCAGAGATAACCCTGTTGAGGGAAATGATGTAACAAATCATTGGTGCAGCAGCTAAATTAAACTAAATCTGAAATGTTTCTCGTGCAGGCCTGGAGATTAAACTTCTGTTTTGACACATAATCACATAAAATACAGCACGGCAATTTCAGGTTGGCAAGGTTCTTCCTTTCATGTGCTGTGGCAAGTGTTCAACTTTAGGGGTTAAGATTTCCCCTCAGAAAATCAAACTGAATATCTTTCTGAATATCTAGCTTCTCTTTTCTCTGCTAGAAAGAGAGTTATCTTGTTGCACATGTGCAGTGAAAAATACTTGCACTGGCACACAAATCACAAGTTATTGTAAACAAAGGCTAATCTGGCATTTATTTACAGTTTCTATGTACATTTTAGGCCACTGACTACACGCCCTGTATAGTATGTACTGTATACTATACATACTATAAATACATACTTCTAACTACTTTCCAAGGGATATTATATTTATTTAGATTTATTTTTATTATATTTATTTAGAAAAAATGAAAGAAAATATTAAACATAAAAGTGTTTTTCATCAAGTTTAATTTGTTTCAACCTGAAATGAACATGGGTTAGCTACAAACATCTTCCATAAATTCAGATATGCTAGCTGTCTGCAGCTAGTGTAACATTGTTTAGCTAAAAAAAACCTACATGCTACATATGCAAAATAGCATAGTGTAACATCAGTTAGCTCAACAGCTACTACAGCATACGTTAGTACATTGTCAGATGTGCTAGTTGTCTGTATCTAGTGTAACAGTGGTTAGCTACAAACTAGCTAACATAGCAAATATTGACAAGTAAAAATGAAATATCTCATATGTCATATCTCATAAATATCTTCATGTACAAGCTGAATTTGTTTTAACTTACAATGAACACTGGTTAGCAACAAACAGTTGGCAAACATTGTGAGAAGAATAATGTGAACTCCTTGCATTAAAAAATGCTCTTCAGAAGCCACGACTTGCAGCTCAACTCCTCAGTATACTCTGCATACTTTGGCTAGTGGCTACTGTCGAGTTGGCTGCAAAATCTGCTGCTGGTGGGGGAAGTTTATTTTGGTGAAGAATGTTTTTGGACTACAGTCGGATTTGACTCAAAATCTTAGACCTCATTCAAACCCTAACTTCAGATGGATCACAACTGTGTTAGATCAGCAGGCGACCGAGAATCACACAGCAAACTCTTACTGAATAAAACAATTTATATTAATACATTTCATAGCTAAACTAAGTGAACCATACTCAAAGCGAGAATGAATGAGGAAGTTCAATTGTTTATAGTTAGTTCATTAATGTTCATTTTCTACTGTGAAAAGGGTAGGTGTAATAAGCTATGGCTTCTATACCTAAACCTTTTTGATCATTGCTGTACACTATTTTATCACTGACTCATTATTTCATAACGGTGAGTATTTGGGTCCAATCTGTTTCTGTTTTTATTATTATTTTTCTTCACTGAAATCAAAGACCAAAATAAAGACACTTTCTTTTTCTCTTGTGAGTGACAATCACTCTTAATATACCGTAAATGATTTTCTGATGATTATCACCCAATGTCCCGCTTTCATATTAAACATTTTTATGTGATTGGGCAATGAGGTGGAGCAAACATTCACAGTAGTGACAGAGAGAAAGACAGAAAGAAAGTTGGACAAACCATTCTGCCTGTGTTTTTATCTCCAGAGCAAATGAAGGCACACAAACAGCTGCAAGCTCATCTTCCTTCTCAAGCCCCATTTGAGCACAATAAACATAAAACTGCAAGTCATTTTCTGTTTGTTTTGTAGAGACAGTGGGGTATCAAGATCCCTTATGGCCAGACGCATGGGAAGAGCTTTTTAATGTGTCCCTCCCTCATCTCTGCCACATACAGACAGTAGATGTTTGCATGACACTGTCAGGAAGACAAGACACAACAGTACAGGATAGAAGCTGTTTCAGAGTATGAAAGTGTTTAAGTGTTTGACATCATGTAGTGTGAGCTTGTAGACAGATACTGAAATTCTCTGTCTCTGTTGTGTTTTCAGCTGACGCCGGTAGGAACCACTATCTTTTCTGGTTTCTGGGGGAACAATGGGGCAATAGACATTGACGACGGTCCCAACGGACAGATAGAGTACACCATCCAGTACAACCCAAAAGAACCGGTAGGTTATACAGTACTGTATACAGTTTAGTATTGACACATTTAAATCTTCCTCTCACCAGCAGGCACCAGTGCAGCCATTTTGACATTTCAGAATCCTATGAGGTCACAATATGCTTTTATGTGTTGTGATGTAATGTTCTAGAATTATAGGTATATATATAAGGAGGTAGATGAAAGCATCCTCGTCAGTTCTAATACTTCCAAGTAGGAGAAACACCGGTCTTTACAGACGAGCATTTACTACATTGTGTTATCAGACATTGTTTTCTGTAACTGAATTCAACACATCATCAGAGAATGGAGAAGCTGAGAGCCCAACGTCTGCACAGCGACCTCTGCAACATCTATCAGGATGAAATGAGAGTCCTCTCCAAAGAGATGGAGGCCCTTCAGCTGGAGAACCAGGAGCTTAAAAACCACTACACAGCTCTGATCTCAGCTGAGAGGAAGGACCAAGAGGCCATGCTCCTGGAAATTGAGGAGCTTCAGAATGAGCTTCAGAAAGCTGAAGTCATGAACGCCCATGAGCTGAGCAGAGAGAAGGCGGCCTGCCCCTCGACAGTGGAGGAACTTCTTCACCAACTCGAGGAGGAAAAAAGAAAACATTCAGCCGAAAGGCAGAGGCTTGTCACCGAGCTCACCGAGGCCAAACAGGAGGTGAAAGATCTCAATAAAGAACTCCAGAGAGAGAAAGTCTTGAGAGTCCTGGCCGAGACAGAGAAAATGGAGGCTGTGGAGATAGCTGAGGCTGTCGTTCACAAACTGGAGGACATGCAGAGGGTCTCAGAGGAGCATTCAGCTGAGCTCAAGTCTGAGAAAACTATACAGGATCAACTTCGTTATGAAATCCTGGACCTGCAGCAAATGCTCCAGACAGAAAAGGACTTGAGGATCCAGGTAGAAAATGAAAACCTCAAGGACTTTGAGATCGAAGAGGCCTTTTGTAAAGAGTTCGACCAACAGCTCCAGAAAGAGAAAAAACTCAGGGTCGAGGCAGAGAGGAGCAAACTGGAGGCCATTAAAATCGGAGAGGCACTTTTCCAAAGATTGGAGGAGGTCCAAATGCTCACGGAGAAGCTTACAGCTGAAAGCCAGATGCTCGCTGACAAGCTAAAAAAGGAGGACAAGAAGCAGGAAGCTCTTGTAGGAGACATTGTGGAGCTCACTCAGATGCTGGATAAAGAAATGGTTTTGAGGGTCCAGGCAGAGAACTACGAACTGGAGGCCATTGAGATTGTGGAGGCTCTCCAAAAGAGGATTGAAGGACGTAGAAGGAGGTCCTCTGCCACTTCCTGCCGCAACAGGAGCAGCGGGAGGAGAAGAGCTGCCCACTGAGCACCAAGCAACCTGCACTCACTTTACAACACATCACTCCTTATTCAAATAAAAAATATGACACAAATTGCTGATTCATTAATATATTTGACACAATTTATTCATATGATTATTTATTTCATAATGTCTTATTTATTTATTTAATATTGAACCATTTGGGGTCCCATGTGATAAGATCATTGTTACATTGTGAAAGCATAGAGGTTTTTAGCCCTTAATTATCTGTACAAATATTATTGTAAGTCAGCATAATACTGAAACCATATTCATGGCAGGCTGATAGAGGAATACATTCACTTCTACTGCTGTAACGTCTATAGTCCTCCCATTACTATTACATGTCTAAGCTTGTCTAAACTCTAAAAAAGTGAAAATGAACTGTTGACCCTGTAAGTGACTCAATATGTTTGTGTTTGTTATGTGTCTTGTGTGTGTGTTTCAGACAACAAACAGAACCTTTGACATCCCTCTGACACTGTTTGGCGCCGTAGTTCTCAGAGAAAGACTCAACTATGAGGAGATAACACGGTACCTGGTCATCATACAGGCAAATGTAAGTGGTTTTTGTGTTTTATATTTGTGTGTTTGTATGCCTGCGTTTCTCTGTGCAGCTATCAAAGACCAGTTCAGTTTTAATAATTTGACATTTTCAAAAGGTAAGGTTTTCATCTGAGACTTGTTATAAAGGATGTCTGGAGAAACTAAATTGATTGATTGACTGGGAGTATAGTCTGCAGCCTGAAGTGTTGTTGTGTGTGATGTTGAATTAATTTTTTATTATCATGGTAACATTACTGTTACACAGCCTTGGACAATTTCTGCTGTGTAGCACATGCTTAATTAGCACTATCTCTTTGTTAATGTAATTGTTTTTCTCCTTTTATTTCATAGCACTCTGTATGTTTGATTTATAAAAGTGGTCTAGAATATAGTTTATTTCACTCAACAAAACACTCATGGGGAATGGTGGCAGAAGTCTGAAGGATCTAAACTGATGCATGACAGAAAATTGTTTAAGTTGCTGATTGCGCCATTAAGGTTTTTGTTGTGACAGGAAAACCTTGCTTACAAAACATTTAGTTCTCAACTACGTATTCTGACAAATATTCATATGTCTCAAGGCCCATTTACCCTGAAAGCATTATTAAAAGTCAACAGTACACTGAAAGATTAATGTGTTTCTGACTGCTTGAAAGCCTGACTTATTCACTGTTCATCTGAATACAATATTAAGAGTGTTTTGAGTGGCTGTGAATTTGCTGAATATAAATTATTAGCTAGCCGTGCCCTGGCTGTAGCTTCACATATCACACGGTTGTGAGAGTGGTATCAATCTTCTTATCTAATTCTAAATCAAATTTTTCTGATAGCTTCAGTAACACAAATAACATATGTGGAGATTTAAAGCCTGCAATGTGGGCACAGTTTGAATAATTGCAGAATACAAATACAACATCTGTGTTATTTACAGTTTCTGTGGAGGCTGTTCTTTGCTGTTACCACCTAGCTTACATTTTATTTTTTTGCAATGCTTGCAGTATATAATGTCTTCATGGTTTCAATCATTGCTTGAAATTGATTGCTGTCCTGGTTATGAAAGACACCCCACAAAAACATGGATGTTACAATAAAGCACCATGTTTTGAAGAGATTGTTTCCTGGCAGAGACCTCCATTTCTTTCTTTTACTGTCAGGTGATTGACCCTAAGGAGAGCATAATGTAATGCAGTGATAGAGAAACACTCAATTCAGGTGTAGTTAAATAACAGTAAAACAGGAACTTAATTAAGGTTTTATGCTTCTTATCTTGTTTGGTAATTCACAAGTTTGTGGAACACAAAAAGAGTTTAATGGCAGAAAAAAGAGAACAGGTGGTGATATCTCCGACTATGCTACCTGATATGCAGACACAACCACATATAATGTGAAGCAGACAGGACGGGATGATTTGCACAAACTTGAAATAGCAGATATTATCTTTATTGTTATTATCTTGCAGAGAGTTTTTCTGTAAAATCCCCTGATTTGGCTATTTTGTTCTAAGAGCTTTATAAAATAAACAAAAATGGTTTGTATACGTATATCTTAATTATCTTGAAATAAAAACTGAACACAGCAGTTACATTCAGATGAATAGGCCTGTTAAGTGTTTCCTGTGAATTTGCTGAGCAGATACCTTTGCACATAATTAGATGGCAGATACTTCACCAAAAGCAGATCAACAAGTAAATGGTATACTGTAAAAGAGTGACTCATGTCTAAGCAGAAATACAGTGAACTAGTTGTATTGATATTTTACTATGGCCTCAGTGAAACCCAGCTATTTTAGCTTAAGGTCTCCTGAAGGTCTTCTAGATAAAAATGTGTGTAAGCACATCCATTTTTCATTGTGTGTATCAAGGATAGGATAGGATTTGGTGAGGGGTTTTTCAAAAGACAGAGACCTTTTCACAATACAAACATTTCCACTAAAATGTACAAGCATTAAATTACATTTATTTGTGAAAAAAAAGGCCGCCAGGTGTACCAGTTATTCAGATAAAATGAGCTGGCTATATTTTTGTTTGAATAACCCTTTTTTAAAACTACATTTAGTTTTAAATCTGGAATCTTAAGGCTTACACAATACAAGCATTTTGACTGTGGTGTGTTACTGGGATCAAGACATTTGTGTTCTGACTATATGAATGAATGTACTGCGAATGTCAATAATTACTCCATACTTAGTTAAACAGGGTTATTTGTAATATGATATATTATAAACAGTGGGGGAACTCAGATTTTTTACTCAAGTAAAAGTAGTAATACAATCATGAAGAAATACTCTGTTACAAGATAAAGTCCTGCATTCAAAATTAGTAAAGTAAAAGTACAAAAGTATTAGCATCAGAATATACTTAAAGTACCAAAAGTAAAAGTACTCATTATGCAGAATGGCCCATTTCAGAATAATGTATGTTAATATTATTGGATTATAATTATTGATGCATTAATGTGTTCATCACTTTAATGTTGCAGTTGGTAAAGGTGAGGCTAATTTTAACTAACTATTTTATATACGGCTGGGTAGCTTAATCTATAATATTACATCATCATTTTTTGTTGAATATATTTTGTTTTAATAATATGAATATGCAAAGTAACTAAAGCCTTAAAATAAATGTAGTGTAGTAAAAAGTACAATATCTCCCTCTGAAATGTAGTGATGCAGAGGTATGAAGTAGCAGAAAATGGAAATACCCGAGTACCACAAAAACAGTACTTAATTACAGCTCTTGAGTAAATGTACTTAGTTACTTTCCACCACTGATTACAAATATTTAAAACCAATGTGGAAATGAGGGACATGTGGTACTGTTTACAGAAAATGCCCTGTGGTGTTGTTGTAGTGCCACATTGCGCCACTAGGGGATATTAGCCTGTTGCTGATGAGATTGAGCTGCTAGCCACCTGTAACCTGCAACGGCCATACATGAAAAAAAAAATGGTCGCCGCCTTCCTCTGCTTAATTATCCCACCCTGCTGGCTGTCCCGGAGTTTAGCTAACGCACCTGACAGAGTAACAAATAGGTAGGTGATGGTGAGTACCGCATCATGGAGTGTGCTTAAAGCCCACCAGGTTGTGGTCTTTCGACTGTCCAGGTAAGCTAGCTATACTGGAGCTAAACTTAACTAAACAACCTGTTAAATAGAAACGAGCTAACTGTGGCTCAGTGCAGCCAGGGGAGATCATAGCCCCAGTTGTAATCTCGGGGCTAAGTAGCTTAGTCCGTGACTCGTCACATAGACTTTTCAGCGCAAATTCTGTACCAGTTATCTGGCCGCGGTTTGCTTCTTTAACGGTAATTTCGCTGTGCCTGTGGACGTAGCGCACTGCTCGTACAGTGAAGAAGATAACCGCGGGGCCATATGTGTAGTGCTGTAGCTGAAAGGCTGGTCTGTGGAAATAAACGGGGCTAGAGAGAGCAGAGCACCGCTGCAACTACGATGCTAGCATTAGGAAGAAAGCAGTAGGTTGCACATGCTACCAACAATGTCAAAACAAAAGTGTGTACTTTGGGTGTAAACCAGATTTACTTGTGGAAATGAAATGTTGAAAGATTCCCTGGCCTGATTTTAAATAACCATGAAAAGTCTGATACACCTGAGCTGGTGTTTAGGAATTGGATTAGATACAAATTTAAAAACTGTACCGACTCGCCCCTTATCATGTAGCTAATTCAAGTATGCTTATTTTCTTAAATTACACCAGTAAGAATAGGCTGTTGGAGATTGGGCTAACTTTTTTAATGACTTGATAAAATGGTTTAGACTTTGTTTTAAGTACTCAATCTGCCCTGCATTTTCAGTCTAATTTAATTTATATCTTATAATTAATCCAGAGTTGTGTAGGGTTATTTTCTATATTTAATTTGTATTTTTTTCCTGCCCCTTCATTAATAGGCAATTGTGAGTGAATGCATTATCTTGTGTTATTTTATTAATAATTAAAATACTTTACTTGTGTTTATTTAATCATTGCTCAAATGCATAATCTACTTGGATTGTGCTGCAAAAAAGAGCTCTCACCACTTGTTAGGCACTGCCTCTTCCCTGCATGTCTGTCTTATCTAATTAATGTCCCTTAATGAAGCCTGGAAGATGTTGAATATTATTTTCTATGTTTAATTCTTTAAATTTAGTTTGGCAACTCATTGAACAGTGACAGATGGGAGTGAGAGCACTGCAATGCTATGCTGTTTAATTTGTAATGAAAACTTTATACTTTATTAGAGAGATTTAATATGTTGGTTGAATTCCTACTTGTTTTTGCTGACACAAAAACAGCTTTTATTGAGGTAAAATGTATTTCCATAAATCTGTAATGATTAACCATTGATTCTGATCAAGGGACTTGTCTAAAATCCGTGTAATCTTTACTTACTTTGCTAGCTTTTATAAAACATTGGTAATGAAATACATGACATACATTGCTGCCTGGGCAGTCTGTGAGGAGCTGTGCTGTGCTGAACCAGTTATAAATGCATTAAAAGTCTGTTTATCTTCTCTTGATGAGGTATAAATAGACATTAAGATGGTAAGTCAAGTAGACACCAGCCTTTGAAGGCATCAAGAGTTCCCTGCAGCTTTGTTGATGAGATTTTCTGAAAATATTCATCAGGACTATGTTGTTGTCACTTTTCAAGAGATGGAGATAAAGACGTGCAAATAAATAAGTGCAAATAAGAAACTGCAGTATCGTCCTAAAGTCAAATAAAAGCACTCTTCTCTCTCTGTCTAGGACCGAGCCCCCTACCCCAGTGAGCGCCGCACAGCCACCACCACTCTAACTGTGGATGTACTGGATGGTGATGACTTGGGTCCCATGTTTCTACCATGTACACTTGTGGGAAAGACCCGTGACTGTAGTCCCATCACGTACAGGGCTAATGTACTGGAGTTGACAGAGCCGGTAAGTGTGTGCCTTTTATGTACCTTTTATTATATACTGTATTATATTTGTGTATAGTGCAGAAGGCATATTTCTATCTGTCTGTATGATTGTGTGCATTGCTTCATTACTTATTGTCTTTAGCGAGACAATGATAGTGACCTAAGATAGTTTTGGCGGTCTTTACCATTTTAGGGCTAGATTAAGGTCGATAGTGAGAGCTAATCTCAGGGCTCATTATTGCAGTTTTGTATGCTTCTGCCTATTTATACATTCCCATATTTATTATTCCAAGACCATGAAGATCTGATGCTGCTCCAGTGTATCTACTGACTTTAGTAATATTACACATCATTCGTCAAATAATTTGTCAGCCCCTTGAAATCCAGTGAAATGAAATTGTTTAAGCAGGTTACAAATGGTTTAGAAACTTAACAAGGGAAATCACCCAACTTTATTCTGGTGACTCTTATATTGATAGACTGTGTGCTTCAAAATGAGACCTTGCTTGGCCATGGATATCTGCTTTTTCACACATGACATAATGTGTCTATATCACAGCCCCGCAGTTCAGGTAAAAATATGAAACATTTATTTATTCAACTTTACATTTAAAATGCAAACTCACTGTTATGTAATGAGAACAAAGGCTAAAATCATCCATGTGGCCTCAACAAATGTGCACTCCTGTTCTGTATGTGAACTCCAGCAGAAACTGTTAAGCTTTCATAAGCAATTAGCATAATTTGAAACAAGAACACTGATTAGCAATTAGCATCATTTGAAACAAGAACACTGATATTTTAATGATATATTGTAATGATAGGAAGTTGTTAGTAGTCACATAATGTGGCATGTAGAGTTATAAACTTAAAAAAAAAAAAAATTATATTATTATGTCTAACCAGATGATATAACCATATTTATTTTAGGAAAAAGGTTACTTTATTGTGTTACAGATGATTTGTTGTTTTTTTACTTTTGAAATTATACCAGTTGTAAGATCTATAGTGTATGGTAATGTAACTTAAATTGCTTTCTTAAAATGGGTCACAACCTTATTTTGAACAGCTCTGTAATTAAGAGGAAAGCTAGTGTGTTTAATTACCCTAAGAGACTGTTTTGGACAAAAAGTCGAAGTTAGTCTATGTTATTTCTGACAGATTGTACTGTAAATCTCTAGAGTATGAACAAGTGTTATTTAAGAGTGAGTGTGCAACACTGTGGTGCGTATTTATGCTTACACAGCTGTATATATCATTTTGCATTTGTATCTCGGGCATTTAGCTGATGCTGTTATCCAGAGCGACTTACAATACCACTTTGTAAATGAGACAAAGTTGCTGCAGGCAAAATCCTCAACTCTGACAAGTCAGCAGAGCATTCATCCCTTCCCACGCACACACACCCTTGATGGTGACAAGCTAGCAGTGCGTTCATGCCTTAACAGAACCCCCCCACCCCCCACCCCCATCCAATTACACACACACACCCGTAACAGTGTCAAGCCAGTAGAGCAGTCATGCTGAACTGGACATTGTCTACTTCATCTCTTTGTTTATACTGACATCACACGTGCACACACATATGCTCACTTTACTCCAGGCACACTGAGGGAACTCTTTCTCTGCCTTCAAAGCTCTCTTTCTTATCTCTCCACATTCACAGACACATACACACACACACACACACACACACAACTTTCTCCAAGCCAGGAGAGACACTGCGAGGAACAACAGGAGTAAATCAACTTTACACCTTGTGGTTTTGATAAGGAGCAAGTGTACGCAGACAAGGACAGGGTTTATGATGGAGAGGTAGGGGGGGATCAAACGGGGAAAGAAAGAGGAAAGACAGACACAGAAAAGTTATGCTGGGAAAATACTTGAGGGGTTTTAAAATCTGAAGCGGTGCTTAAAACATGTTGCATCAAAAACAAAGATTGTTTCTCACTTTGCTCCCAATGCACTGCTGCTGACTCCAGATGCTTCACTGATTTCAGTATTTATGATCTTACAACTTCACAGCAGTAATGAAAAATGGGATGATTCAGGCAAACTGAGGTTGCTTTGTGTCTCCTTTATACTCGTGATTTTCATTCTCGGAATGAGACCGTGATCCCTGCTCGCTACAGGAGTTGGGACCTTTGCGGATGTCAGTTTAAAGCTCATGTTTAGGAGACCTGATGACCTTTTTCACAGTAGACATTTTCACATGTCATAGTAGGAAAAGCACAAGTGTACTTCAAATTAATTATAGCTGCATCCCATGTAGTTTTGCCAGTTCCAGGGCCCTTGCATTGTACATGCTGGCCATTGTTAACAGAGCCATCGTTAATGTTATTAGGTACACCTGTGCTTCTCCTGCGTCTATTAGTAAAATCTGGGCCAATCATTGATTCTGACCAAGCCTCCATTTTGTACTTGCCCTACTGTAAATCATGACTATTCTTTATGAATTGGAGGCAGGCTGAACTGGTTAGTTAATGTTCTCTATCTTAGTTTTATATTTTTAGGATGGAAATATATTTAAAAGGGCACTCCTCCTAAACATGAACTTCGGTTTACTTGTCATGATTGCTACTGTGAAAACTGTTGTATAATGTCTTCTGTAGCTCTGAAGGGAGCTTTCCAAAGTCTGAGAAAATAACCCTGATGACATCATAGTGATGTCACCAGGGTTATGTTGGATTGGGCTTGGAGACTACAAATTGTATAACAGAAAGCCTGCAGTGCAAACTACTGGGCATGGACTTTGATAGACATGGGCATTAACCAGGCAGGAAAGCTCTAACAAAAGATGCTACTGAGTTGGATTATGGGAAATGTAGGATATAGTGTTTTTGGAGCTTGACTGATACTAGGGATTAGTATTGGAAGTCCCTTTAATGTATTTTAGTTTTCACCTTTTTGTAAAGGTAGATTGATTGATGACAATTATTTTCTGATTTTATTTCTATTCTATTATTATTATAAAATGAAATGATCCACTTCCAGTTTGAATAAGGCATCCAGGAGATTGAAGGCTTATTAGACAACAAGACCATGTACAGAGGTTTGAACTCTTATGATGAATATGAATAATTGCCTTACCATACACATGAATGACCAACAGAGTGCTGGGTGACCCTGCATTTTCTCACCCTCAGCCAATACAGCGGTCTCATTGAAATTAATACGGAGGCTTTGTTTTTTGACATTGTTATTTGGTCTGCACACATTTTAGTCCCACAGGAGGTAGCAGCAGTTTAAATGGTATTACAAGTCAAAGAACTTAAGAGCTAGCATAAGCAGCAGTATCCACCATAGCTCAACAGATGAAAAAAATAGACACAAACAGATAATCAAACACCTGAAAACCAAAGGGAAAAATTGTCACACTAATTGTGAAATACACCACAAAACACTAAAGCTTTCCTAAAACAATCATATGCTTCAAATAAACTATTTCAGGTCATTTAAATAAATGCATGTTTGTGCCAACAGCATGATTCCTCCCATTAGGTTCGCCTGAATGCACCTCTCTCTATTCAAAGCAGCTGTCTCTCGGGGGCCCTGTTTGATTCATTAAGACCAGACTTTGAAGCCATCCAACATGAGAACTCTTGATACATTCTGCTTGAATGAACCCCAATATAGTGAATGTAGTTTACGCTCAGGGTTTATGTTTACTCCCCTCAAACTGTTGTTGAAGGGGGAAAGAGGAAGCCAGAGGACAGAGGAGGACAAGAGGATGGATGGATGGATAGATGGAGACAGAGATAGAGAGATACAAGGCTGTTGCTGGGTTATAAGAAAGATGGGGAGGTGAAGTGAGGAGAGAATGAACGAAAAGGAGAATCATGGCACTATAATAGTTTGAGTCCTAATCAGACTGATAAGATGTGACAACCTCAGAGCCTCAGAGGCAACATAACTGTTCTGCTCTCTGTGTGTCTTTCTCCTCACACACACACACACACACACACATACAGATGCTGGTCATTTATGGTGAGGAGTTGGCTGTCTGGCCATGTTCACACATACACTTCAAAAAACGCTGCTGCCTCTGCAACTCAGAAATTTATAGCTATAAGGGAAAAATAGATTATTGAACAGTACATTAAACAACTTTCCCGAGAGCTGGCCATTCATTTAGTTTGTCATTACGTCAGACTGGCAATTGATTGGCTACAAGTTGCATAAAGATGAACAAAACATCAAAGACTACAGCACTATAATATGCGATAACATTATTTTGAGGCTGCTTTCAACACAGGCTTTGCAGCACTGCGTTGCACTGCATTGTGGAAGGCAATCTGTTATTTTTTTTATGTGATAGGGGAGTGCTGTATCCCTGTTGCACCACAGAGGAGAACGTCTTGCCATGTGCTCCTGTATATCTCTGCGGTTGACACAAAGCCTTGCCTGACCACTAGAAGCCCTCAGGGGTTTTTTCCCTCCTCTATTGATCTCCTCGCTGCTCTCGGGATCAGCCACCTGCCTGCACAGCTGCTGCTCATTTGCTCATTAGTTCCACAGTATATATAAAAGGCAGTTTCCCCACACACATTTGCCAGGTGGTGTTGCCTCGTTGTTGTGGTGTCTGAGTCATTCGTGTCTGCTTGATACCTGTTGCTGATATTCTGCCTGCTGATTCGGCAGTGTTTGCTTGCCTGAGTCTGCCTGCCTGCATGTTTCTGACAGTAAGCCCAGTGAGTAAAGAGGCTTTTAACATTACCTGCCCAGCTTGTTGTGTCTGCTCGGGGGCCCACATTTTGGGCCTGTATCATTAAGTGAGTTTAGTGTTGTCAGGCTCTCCTTGAGTTATCTGGTTTTACTAAACCTGAGGTTGGTAATTGTGGATAACTGGTCTCACACAGTTTACTTACTCGCTCTAGTAACCCCAGTTCTTCCAAATCAGCACTTGCACACGAAAAGAGGCAGTGTTAAATTAAAAAATAAAATGTCAAAAAGGAAACAATGGCAGTTCAAAACCAACGTACTATATTCTTTCAGTTAGAGCTGAAACGATTAGTTGATTAATCGACTAGTCATTTAACAGAATAAATTGGCAGCAATTAAAAAAAAAATTTTTTTTAATTATAATCTCTTTTAAGTTAAAATACTAAATTACTAACATTAAAATGTGAATATTTGATTTTGTTATCTGTTTTAACTGTTTTTTTAGGGTTTCAGCTGTCGGTTGGACAAAACAAGCCATTTGAATATAGAAACTTTTTTTAAACATTTTGTAATCGACAAAACGAAAACAATCATTAGTTGCAGCCCTAATTCAAGCAAGTCACACCGGCAAGTCAGCGTGTACAATAGCATGGCCCTGGCACAGCTAAGTGGAATGCAGCCATTATTAATGTTATTAATTGCACTCATGTTTGACAAGTAAAAATGTCCCTTGTGCCATCCCTTATAATGAATAACAACATGCTGTTACTGTTTCCAAAGCTATAGGTGAAAACGACAGTCTTGACTGTGTACACGTCGTAAAAGGTTATGTGAAATAATAAAAAGGCTTGACAAAAGTAATAATACATTTAATTTATAAAGAACTTTTCTGAACTTACAAAGTGCTTTACATGGTTGAACAAGCAGAGCCCTGCCAGAGGATCTGAGGCTGCGCTCTGGCTCATAAGTGAGCAGCAATTCAACAGTTAATTGATTGATTAAAGCCTGATGAAAACTTTGAAGTGCTGTGTATGTATACTGTATAGTCTAAAGCCTGACTCTATTCAAGGTAAAGTGCTATGCTGTTAGTACTTTGAGAAAAGCAGAAGCATATATGTGAAACACATGTTGAGCCTTTCAATAAGTGTAAAGGAGACTTGTCTGTTATTTCTTTAGCATTCTGAAGTGGTGGTCTCAAGGAGGGAGGTCAAACTCTTTATGGATCAGGACATTCAAGGATTGAATTAGTCTTTTTGAGGATAAGATTAAAGTAGATGTATTGAAGCTGAGCTTCTTTGGCAACCTGTTTTTGTTCACCAAAGGCTACCATACTTAAATAAACAACAAATTTAACATTTCACATCTTAAAGGAATTCATTGGTCTTGGGGGGGGAAGAACTGCTGCTGAGCCCTCTTGAAAAGGCTATAAGTGTTTGTGTAAAAACACATATTATCAATGATAGTGATTCTTTACAGTATCGGAAACCATATCAGTGCTAATTGTTAGGGTGGGTGACACTGGGTGGGACTGTCTTATGTTAGAAATCATATCCCTTTTTCATCTAACACAGGATCTTTCTTTCACTATCACCTGCAAATCACACATTTTGACTCTTGCATTGCTTTTATAGTTCTATATTGTCAGTGATTTTCTTTCTTCATTCATTGTGAGGTGATGTGTAAAATGATTGTCATTGTTAGTAGCAAAAATTGTTGCATCAGTATCTCAGTGTTCTCGGTGACCAGGCTGTCTTTCTCTGACTCCCCCTTTCTTCTGTGCTGCATTTACATCTCTCTCTGCTCCCTGTTTACCCTCAACTCCTGGCAGATTCATCTCCCTTCCATATATTTACACCCTCTTTTACTCCACTTCATTACTCGCCATAACTTCTTCTCTGCCTGTGTTTCCCTCCTCTCCTCTCTCAGTGACAGGCAACAGGAGATATAGCTCTATGATGGCTAGTAGATTTTAAGTGCTGCATGACAGGTGCGGTGGTAAAGTATTGTATCATAGCAGGTGTATGAGCGTACTATAGTGTACAGTGCATATACGTGTGTAGGTGTGTGCTGGGGTATTCATGCACATTTGGGAATACGTGTAGTCACGTTGGTGTGCTTGGTTTCACATTTTACAGCTTTAGTGATTGTAGATTTAATCCTATAGCCGTGTAATGTTTCTCCCGTTGGGGGTCTTCGTATTACCCACCCCTCAGCATATTACACGATTATACATCAACATTATAGCCTGGCCACACTTGCATAGAGATACAGATCAACACCAGCAGACTTATACAGTATATGTCTGTGTGTGTGTGTGTGTGCGCAAAGTAGATAGACATTTATATGGACAAGTACAGCAAATATGCACAATAGAAATCCCAATTTTTATTCTGTTGTTTTATTTTCCTGAATGTGATAATTTTTCTTCTTCCTGCACATACACAGGATTTCATGTGTGGGTGTGCTCATGCATGCACGCTCTACATGTGATCTAAAGTATACCACTGTGTGTTTTTTGCCAACAATTGATCTTCCTATTCTGCAGCGTTCTGTTTAACTCTCGCTTGCTTTGCTGGCATGCTCAGAGCTTGTTGATACATAAATAAATAGCATAGTTAAAGCTTTTCTTTATATCTTAGAACAACTGAGTGGGACTGACCACCACCAAGAAATTATTTTTTTAATATCCCTCCCCATTTTTTTAGCTTTTGCTTTAAACAGTAGCTGTTTTGTTGTAAATGTTCTGGTAAACTAGGCTGGGTCAAAAAATTGTTTAAAGATTGAAGGGATCTGTTCTTATTATGATGCAAATTTAAGCTGCCGCTGTTGGTGAAAAGTTGAAAATGTTCTACAAGTTTGAGTTTACCCTTTCTTTCTTTGTTTTTCACTCAAAAAAGTCATGCCATTTTCTTATGCAGTGCAACGTTGTTACTCCTTTGTGGTGCAGGTTCTCAAGTACTGTATTCCTGTTATTGCTAGTTCTGATGTATTTCATACTAATCTTATCCGTCATATTTGTAGGTAATGATTGTGATATTCAACTCTAATGCTGTGCTTGGTTCTGATTCCAGGGTAAGGTGAATCCTCTCAATGTGACTCCGCCCATTCAAGCTGTGGACCAAGACAGAAACATACAGCCTCCCTCTGACAGGCCAGGGATTCTATACTCCATCCTCATTGGTAGGTTTACATTTTTGGGGGTTTAGATCAGCTGGCACTAGCAATGGGCAATAAGGCAATGTATACAATTGTGTATCATCCACAGATTTAGACCATTGTAGGCAGTGTTGCAAATCAATAAGCAAGATTGCTTAAAGACAATATTGAATATTTGTATTATACGTGCAAAAAATGTCATGACGTACCTTAATTTCAAGTATTTAATTTGTGTATTAGCTGAAAACAAACAGTCTCTTAATTAATTTCTCCAAAAATGTACTATACTGCAATATACATACATATACATCATCTCTCATGGTATATATATATATATATATATATATATATATATATATATATATATATATATATATATATATATATATATATATATGAGAGATGATTTTATCCATATAGCGGACTCCTAGCTGGCACAGAAACATACACAATCTCCCTGATATGCCAGGTGTTCTTTCATCTAATACATTTTCATGTTTCACCAAGTGAAACATTTAGAAAAAAATACAGTAAAATGTTTGAATTTGAATGTTTTTAGCAATAAAACAAAAGCAGAATCCCAAATTATGTTCTCTTGAGTTAATCCTGATTGGTCACACAAAAAGAAAGCATTTAATGGACCATTTACCTACATCAATAGAGTTAACTATAATAACTGTAATTCAGAGTGACATCAGCACATCTGTTCAGAGGTCTTCAAGGAATCAAATGCAGATCTGTGGTCTCAGGGCTCCTTAGCCCAGGGCCTAATTGTTAGATAAGGATTATATAGTTTTTAGGAAGGCACTTAAATGTTTATGTGCTGGTTTAACTCGGCAGAGTAATTGTAAACAGGATGCTAATAGCCAGTTTGCAAAAGATGTTGGAGAGATGGAATTTTCTGCCTATTAATGCTTCATAAGTACCTTAAGTTGAAAGTGATTTATAGCAGTTACAGTGCGCCATCGCTGCAAGACATCTTGATTACTGTTTGACATTGTAAAATGCAGAGTCACAAAAAAATCTGACTTTTACTCATGAGGATCTGCATAGTCTGTAAAAATTTACTGACTTGACACAGACTTGATTACATTTCCCAGCCTCCTGTGAAACTAATCTCTGTCTGAGTAAGGATTATGACAGACAGTGGCACAAAGAGCCAAAACATCTGTTGCAACGATTTGAAAATGAAAAAATGAAGCTGCAGTTGAGGGTCAGTTAAGTAAGCTTCAGTGTTTAAAGATGGTGGTTTGAGCTCTTGTGGCCGTCATCAGACAATATATGAACAGTGGTTGGTAATTGCTCTGGACGACAACATGAAAGAACAGACCGTAGCAAGAGGAACATTGAGAATGTTTTCACTGAGGCCTTGATTCTTGGACACAAAGACATACCTTCAGAAGAAGAGGCCCTCGCATAAACATCCTTGCTGTCTTGTGCACATGGGATTGTGTTGCTGCTCCTCTCACCAGAACTTGATTTCCCCACTGAGCAATACAGTATTCCAAAGCACCATATATATATATATATATATATATGTATGTGTGTGTGTGTGTGTGTGTGTGTGCATCCCCACCTGTGGAGAGCAGAGATGAGAAAACTGGAAGCATTATCCATGTCTCTCTCTCTCTCCCCCTCCCTGTCTCTTTTATACTCCCCCTAGACACCCACCAGACAAACAGTTTAAGAATCAATATTCTTAAACCAATTACTGATGTCTCTCCCTCTCTCTCTGACACACACACACACACACACACACACACACACACACACACACTACCCCGTTTTTGCTCTGTTCTTACTGTTTATGTCATATTGCCTGCTCTCTCTTAGGCAAACCAGAGTCCTATGCAGAATATTTCAGGTTGAACAGGACCACAGCGGAGCTCCTGCTACTAAAGCCCATCGATAGAGAACTCTACCGCAGATTTGATCTGGTTATCAAGGTGAGAAACACTGGAGCTGCAAACAGGGGAGGTTTAACTTGATTTTCTTAAGTTTTGCATGGAAACAGCGACCTCCCTCCTCAATGTGCAGTGCTTTTTTGTTTTTTCTTTACTGCCTTTAACCCCCAAATATCCATCAACCTGTTGATCAGTAAATCTGTAAGCTTAAATAAAGACTAAATGTTCCTCCTATGTATTTATTTGGTGCTTCCTGGTTTCTATCAATTAAATGTCAGTAATTGTAAAGCATTAGAACTATCCCAAGCTGTGTGAAGTTTTTGTCTCAATTAGGCTGGTAATGAAATTACACCACCAAGCATAGATCAAGTTCTACTCTGCTGAAATTGAAAATTGAATTTTTCCTCTATAGGATGTTTTTGCTGTAGTTAAGTGTGTGTGTGTGTGTGTGTGTGTGTGTGTGTGAGTGTACAGATATTGTGTTTATAAAATGGCATTGCATTAGGTGTGCTTTTGGGATGGTAAAGCTGTTGGACCCCACATGAACTAATGAATGAGGGAAGGAGGAGGAAGAAGAGACTTGAGGGAGCAAAACAGCAAAAGACGAAACAAATAAACTGCAAACAGAAAGAAAACACATAGGAGAGACAAACAGAAAAGCACACAGGTATACAGGCAATCAAGCAGTTGTATAGTCACGTGTTTTAGATCGTCAGACTTCAATAAACTTGGGCGCAGAAGAGTTGAAGGGGAGTGACATGAGACAAAGACACTCTGTGAGGTGAATTTGAGTCTCAACTCAGTCAAATCTTAAGACACAGACATGAAACATATTGATATCATTCAGTGGGACTTACACTTACCCCAGATATCATTATCTCGGATGTCCATCGCGAATAAACGTCCATAAATCTGCTTAGAAATCATAGAAGAGACACTTCAGAACTTGATTGATGAGAATCATCAATTTTTTTAAGTTTTCTTCAGTATCAAAGTGATCCAGTGATCGTTGTCTGTACATCCATGGGTATATTACAAACATGAACTGCTACTAGCTAATTCGGCATACTTTTAATGGTGCCAATTTGCTAACATTTAAACAAATATACCACATAAATATACACCTCCACTGGAGATATAAATTCAGTCCGAATGGGGCTTTAATAGTACTTTCAGACCAACTTTGTATTTAAGCTGCGCTACACACAGTTCTTTTATTTAGCCCATAAGCCTAATTCACAAACAATGCAAGAAACCACATAGGCTTTGTTTGTTATTAAACCCAAAATGTAGAACTGGCATGTATTGGTAATGTCATAACATTTGTCAGAACTCAATTGACTACTATCTTATTACATATTATGTGAAGCAGTATCATTAAATGCCACTTCAGCAGGAGTAGTGGCTGGTGGAGTACAGATGGTGAATCACAGCCAAAATGAACAATTAGTTTCTCTCTCCCTTTAGGCAGAGCAGGACAACGGCCACCCCTTGCCGGCTTTTGCCAACCTCCTAATCGAAGTTCTGGATGAGAACAACCAGGCACCCTACTTCCTGGAGACCAGTTACCATGGCTACGTCAGTGAGGCATCGCCAGTGGGAACCACCATAGCGACCAATGCCAGCCTGTCTGCACCACTGGCCATCATAGCTCTGGATAACGATGTGGAGAAGGTGAGGATGAAAGCATACAGAGCTGTCACTGACTACAGACATTATAAGCTGATTAATACTCATGTTCTGACAAATCAAATTATAACATTAACAAATGTCAATTAACATTGTTTTTTGCTTTAATATACTAATATACACAGGGTTTTTGCCTTTGTGCAAATAAATAAATTGAATTTTAGTATTTATGAAAACCTTTTACAGATCTGGGTGTATTATGTTATAGCCCTATACATCTGAGGAGTCACTTATATGATTTGTTGCATCTACTTCCTTATTAGCTGACAGCCGATAAGACGCCTGTAGGTATCAGCTGAGTTTGTTCATTCTATCTTTACCTCCTTTTGCTGAGTTCTCTGAAGCTTCAACTGGTTGATGTTAACAAGGACTGTGTCTTTGACAAGAAACACCAGAATTGATTTACTCTAAACTTCAATGCCCATCGCCCAGCATTTCATGGAGACTTGTTAGTAATTCGCTTTATTATGCACTTGAGACATGTCATGTAACAATTTACCAGATGGAAAATGACTGTTTGCTATGCCTCCTAGTTACTGTTGATAGGCCTGTCAAGCTTTCCATTCTCGTATGGCATATATGCAGTACACAGTGATAATGCTGGCAGATTTACAGCTCGAAAATCACAGTAATTTTTGAAACAATGGGTCTTTGATTTTGACTAGTCGACTTTGCCAGCTGGAATAATCATGGGTTAGCTGAAAAACGCCATCTCTGGCTGACTTTTTTATATTTCCAGCTGATTTGTAGAACAAGAGCCCTGTAAAAAGGGGTTTTAAATATGCACTTAGTACTGTTACAAGTTAGCTTTATGTTAGAGCTGACAAACATACTGTTTAATCCATTCTTTACACTTTTGTGCTTTTGATTTTGGAAAGCTAAATACATAAAAAGACAACTCTCCAGTCTTTAGATGTCGAGAATCACTCTAACTACAGCACCGTGCACACTGCCTCAACATGTGGAGGAATCCAAAGCTTGACAGACCTGCCATGCCTTGTTACAACTGCCAAGCTATGCTTGGACATACGGTGTTTGGAGGAGGTTTAGCCAACGGCCATTTGTTACTTATATAGTGTGCTGGTATATCCTAATATTCTGGCACTTTGGAACTTTCCTAATCCATCGTAATATAAAATGCTGGTCTCAAGTGTGTAAACAAACCAATTCCTGTCTTCAAACACAATTAAATCACCATGTAAACAAAAACCAGCAGCATGGCTTAAAGAGGAGGTACCGTACAGAAATGAAGGATCGAGCCATTGAAGTTTCCATTTTAGCCCTTCTTTTGGTTCTACTGAATCTCTACTTTGTGCCTTGCTTGCAATGTGTGAAGTGCCCTATCTAATTTCCCTGTGAATCTGGATAGTAAAACCATTTCCCTCTTAAATTGCCTCTCAGTGATAATGTAAGAATTTACAGTGCTGCAACATTGTTATCGCCGATGCATTCCCGAGAGCTTGGTTTGTTTAAGATGTAGCATAGGCATTTTGACAAAAACAAGCTTTGGTTCATTGCTTTCTAAAAGACCCCCACAGCAGGGAATGGGCTTAGTGGGGATAATGTGTGTGTTTCTGTGTGTTCCTGACACTGTGTGTCTGTGTGGCGATTGATATACATTGAGTCATTTTAAATATTGCTCACCCCGGTCTTTCCTCCAGCATTAAGTACCAACAATGATGATTAGTCCTAATTGCTTTTATGTGCCGTCCATCACTTTTATTTATGTGTTCGTATACGACTGTTAGTGTCTGTGTGTGTCCTTAACTCTGTGCATGTGTGTGTGTGTTTATTTATGACTCAATATCCACACTGGCTACATCGACAATATTATCAGCCCCCACCCCTCCACCCTGCTGAGCCAGCCTTATCTGGAATGAGAGCTCTCTCTCACACACACACACACACACACACACACACACACACACATATATACAACATTCACACACACAGAGGGGGTGACTGTGTGGGTAATGTCAGAGGAGGACTTGGATGAGGATTGCCTCTCCATCACTGAGTATACCACACACACACACACACACACACACACACACACACACACACACAGAGCTCTCTTAGGAGAATTTTTATGTCAAGAAAACCTTGGAGATGTTTTTCATTCACCTTCTCCTGTCTAAGCACTTCTTTGCTCTCAGCTGTTTTGCATATGGAAGCATTTTCATTTGTTATGTTTCTCCACTTATTTGTACCGGTTTTTCCTTTAATTTGTAAAATATAATAATTTGTAATATTTAATATAGACATGGAGAGAGAGTGTGTGAAACAGATGCAGTTCGCCTGGTTCTTGCCTCCTAAAATGTGTTCTTTTGTTATCTGCTCTTTTGATTATTCACTGTATGTTCATCAAGCATCCAATCTCCTAAAATCTCAGTGTATTCCTTCTCTTGAACCAATGAAGGTGCTTAGTAGCCCTCATTTCATCGCTGTGGTTGTACTGGGCAGCTTCCAGGTGTAAATGTGTACCAGCTTTTTGTGTGTTACCGCCATATTGCTAGCAGAGCACACATATTCAACAGTACCTTCCCTGGGTGATTAAAGCATAAAAAATACCATTGTAATGTATTCACTGTGCCTCTAAACATCTTTCTTTCTCTCCAACAGACCAGGGATCCTCAGCTCCAGTTATCATTGGGCAGCTATGCGCATGTTTTCTCTGTGTCTGCTACTGGAATCAGAAGATATCTCACCGTGGTGCAGCCACTGGACAGAGAGACACAGGACTCCTATACATTCACGGTACTCCAAAACCTTGGCATTTGTGTGCATTATATACAATATGTGTGCATGTGGGAGAAAGAGAGAGGAAGAGAGATAAACGTCTGAATGCATTTGAATAACTTTACCACCCATATCGGTGGTTTTAAATAAAAGGCTCTTATCTAGAGAAGAGGTACAAGAAGATTGGGCACATGTGGGCATATGCACTTGTAGCTCTATAAAGTCAGTAATATTTTAAGCCTAATTTATCAGTTTTTACCGGTGAGGAAGGAGAAGCAAGAGCAAAAGTGAGGGGAAGGGAGTGCAGGGGATGGATATGCGGGTGAATGAGAGAAAACAGACTTAGAAATAAGAGAGCAGGAGGTTACAGAGAAAAGAAACAAGGGACATCGATGGAGGTATGGGCTTTCATGAATGTTTGGCTAGTTTTCAGCATTCAAGCCAGTACTTGGCTCTTCCATTGCTCAGTGCAGAAATAGATGTAGAAAACAAGACTTATTACAGTGGTTGCTGTCCCTCTGTGTTTACCTCTTTCCATCAGTTTTCCTTTTTCTGTCTGCCCGTCTTGCGTTCTTTGTGGTTGTCTTCCTCTGGTCCACTTTCCCCTTTTTTTCCTCCCTTCTTTTGTTGTTCCTCTCCCATTCAATCTGCCATTCTCCCTCTCTTATCCTCTCTTATTTCAGTGCAATCTAATTCAGCAGCTTCTTTATTGGTAGAGCACAGAGAGGCTGGCCGTTGCCAAGCACAGACTATCTTTCTGTGTGTGCCACACCATATGATGTACAGCATTGTTACTTCGTACAGCAGTCTGTTATCTGTCAAGTCCAGCCTGGTCACACTGGCAGTGTGCGTGTGTGCACTCGTGGGGGAGTGCAGCATATTGTATGAGTTTATGCGTCTTTTTGTGTGCATGCAGCTATTTGGAAGTTAAAGATGGCCTGGCGTATTGATTGAAAGGCAGAGGTGTACAGTAATCACCATGAAAGCCTTGCAGGAGAAATTAAACTCAAGGAGGAGAGAGAGAGAGCGTGCTATGAGACATGGAGGATGATTTTCATTTAAAGGAGTCAATCAGCTTCTTGGCAGATGAGCCTGTGGAGAAGATTGGTTTCAGTGAAGAAGCTTCTGTTGATATGCACTTTGGATGATTTCTAAAAAAAAATGGAACCACTGGAGGAAGAGAGGGGAAAGCAGGCACAAAAGTCACAAAAACAAAATTACAGATCATTTGTCGTGAATGTAAAGCACTGTAGCCTGCTTAACCAACATTTTAAATGGACGCATTTCATGTGTTTTTTACATACAGGAGTATAAACGCTAAAATGTTGGTGTGCTGATTGAAGGACAGAGGAGTCCAAGAACATGCCAAAAGCCCTGCTAGCGACATTAAACATGGACACGATCATAACACAAAAATAATATAAGATGAAGAATTTGATTTCATTTCATTCTAAAGTGGGTTTTTAGCAGCTAAGCAATCTCAGACAGCCTGCCTATTTTTTCAGTGTTTGTGTTTCATCTCATCATTACTGACACTTTGAAACAATGCAGAAATTGCCAAGAGGTACAGTGGATGTTTGCTTTTTTTCTGTGTGTATCTAAAAAGCTAAAATTCCAAATGTTCAATCATTCAAATTGACAGGGAGCAAATCGTAATAATGATGAATAAGTTCTGCTTAAAGGAAAAGCTTGACACTTTGTGAAATATGTTTATTCGCTTTATGGCCAAGAGTTAGATGAGAAAACCAATAGTGCTCTCATGTCTGTATGTTAAATAATAAGCTAGAGCCAGCAGGCGGTTAGCATAAAGACTGGAAGCACGAGGAAATAGCTAGCTTGGTCCTAAGATAAAACAAATCAGCCTTCCAGACCTCTAAAGCTCAGTAATTAACACTTAATATCTATTTTTGTTTTTAATCCGTACAAAAACTGAAATGTCCCATACAAACACAACTTGTTGTTGTTCTTGTTTTTTATACTTTTAGTTTTTGAACTCATTAAAAAAACGAGGTATAAAACATGTTAATTAGTGAGCTTTACAGGTGCTGGTAGGCAGATTTGTTTTTGTGTGTGTTTGTTGATCCCCTGCTTCCAGTCTTCTCACTAAGCTAACCTAACCACCTGCTGGCTCTAGCAATATATTTCGTGTATAGAGTGGTATCAATCTTCTTATCTAACAAGACAGCGACTTGTCTAACTATTTCTGTAAGAAATTACTTTGAAGAAACAATATAGAAGGTGCTTTAAATTGGGCACAAGTGTTTGTTTATGGCTCTTTTTGTGTTTTATACATATTTTAATTGGACTTTATATCCATTAAAGGCAGTGGGGAACATCAGTCATTGGGAGGAAATTGTGTAGGTGAAATTAAATATAAGGGAGACAGCCGGGACAGATTAGTTCAAAGAGTTTCAAGAGTTTTAAGTTGCACCCACAAAAAACATATAAATAAAACCAGAACAGGGATTTAGATTGAAAAAGCACAAAACAACTCTGCCTCAAAAAAAAAAACAAGGAAACAAACAGATACTATCAAGATGTCAAGGACATACTGAGTACACAGTCCGCCCACCTCAGGATTCTCAAAAGGTAGCTTTTTGTAGTTGAGCTGAGTGTAACATTTTTTACAAGAAGGAACTTTTTTTTTTTGCTCTTGTCAAAACAATACAGTATACATTCTTTTATTTTTTATCTGTCTCTCTCTGTGTCTCTGTCTCCAGCTTTTAGCGTCAGACGGCGTCCAGCAGAGCATTCCGGTTACCGTGACGATAACGGTGTTGGATGCTAATGACAACACTCCGACTTTTGCTAATGTCTCTTATAATGTCAACCTGTTTACTGATATGATGCCTGGACAAACTGTGTTACAGGTACACACACTTAAATGTTATTAATACGTAGTGTATTTGCAACATATTTAATTAAATGATTACACTTGGTGTGGATGGTGAGTCTGACATGATGTGAAATTGAAACTACACCGATCATTATGGTGTAAGAATATGTGTGTGAGTGTTTAGACACATGGAACCTTTGTGTGTTTGCGTATCTCTTCCCAGCTGTCAGCAGTTGACTCAGATGCCGGTCCCAACGGTCAGGTCACCTACCGGATCTTAGCTGGTGACCAGGGACATTTTCTTATTGGCAACAGGTAAATATATCACTTGCATTATAATATTATTTAAGTTGTATTGTTAATGTTGAAGGAATAGTTTGACATTTTTGGAAATGCGCTTTCTTGCGAAGAGTTAGATGAGAAGATCGACACCACTCTCAAGTCTGTGCGCTAAATATGAGGCTACTGCCAGCAGCCAGTTAGCTTAGCTTAGCAGTAAGACCGAAAACAAGGGGAAACAGCTAGCCTGGCTCTGTCCAAACATAAGAAAAAACACCTACCAGCACCTCTAAAGACTTGTCTACACAGGAGGAGTTTGAGCTGCATTTTTCAGTCTGCTGCTCTGCTCACATGCTGCTTTCGCTTCACAGGCTATGTTGACAAAGCTCTGTAATTCACACATCATATCTCGTTTCAATCGGTCTAAAAAAATAAGTGTAAAAATGACAAGTTGAGACTTGTCGTGATCTTGAGGCTGCAATCAGTCAGTAGAGACTAACTCTTGGCAAGAAAGCAAACAAGCAAAAATCAGTCGAACTGTTCCTTAAACTAATTCAGGGTTTCAGATTCTTCAGTGCAAAAAAAGAGCTCAGTGCTGCTGTTCTCATTTTGGGTATTGGGCATGAGACCACAAATCCACTAAATGACAGAAAAATGCCTCAGTTTAATGGACGTATAGATTCCTGTGGTATTGTTAGGGGTCTTAGTATTGTTGTTATTAATGATGGTATCAAAGGTAGGACACCCATAATCAGTGTCACATTCATAAAACTACAATGATGATATGATAATAATTGCCACATAGACATATAAGGCCATTGATGAGACAGTTGGTGGTCTGTATCTTTTTCTGAAGGAACCAAGGGGGTGACAAAACAATCTAACTTGTAGTGTGAAAGCATTTTCTCTGCAGTGGTCTCAGAATTAAAAAAAGAATTCATTTATTCATGTTAACTTGCTACACTTACCACCTTCATTTTAGTAATTTGAATAAAAGTGTTCATTATCATGTAATACTGAATGAACTGTTTTCACAGCAGTGGGATCATTACTGTGGCACCAGGTGTCGAGCTCACTGTTGGGCGGAGCTACGCTTTGACTGTAGAAGCCATAGACAATGGGCCTGTGCCTCATAGAAGGTAAGGGTTTCTCTCTGTCTGCTTCATCGGTCTTTTCCTCGGTCTGTCTGGGACTGAGGCTTGAAAGGTCATCAGATTTCCAGAGCTTTCACACTCATTGTCAGACACTCCACAACACACTCCATCGCTCCCTCTTTGTTTCTCTTTCCCTGCCATTCTCTCCACCTGTTCTCCATTTTCAGGTGAGCCGTTTTCATTTTTAGAAAAATATCATGAATTAGAGTTTTATATTGGAAAGTGGCATGAAGGGAGTCCAAGAGAGGAAAATGGATAGTATACGTGTGAGAAGGGAAGAAGAAAAGAGAGAAGAGTAAAGCAGAATCATAGGTAATGCACTCTGCCCCTGTCGCGTTCTAAAGGAGGACTGACTTCATAAGGTGACATTTTTTGATTTTTGTTCTCCCCTGCCTCTCCTTCATGAATTAAATCCATAAGGAGCCATAACTTTCACCAACTCACAGGCTACTCCCCAGCTTGGGCTATTTTATGGAAGAAGCAGCTGCTCCTAATATTTTGTAAACTCTGTGTGTATTGATTAGGTAGCTAAAGTCTGGCAGACAGCAGTTAAATTGTGAAATTTTAGTTTTAGCAATTACCGTGCAATATCTGAGAACAGAAGCGAATCCAGCCATCGAACCGTTCACCCACTGGAACACGGTCAATCTACGAGGCTCCACAGATTGATGTAGCAGCTGCATTGGCAGAGAGTTTGATTCCTTTAGTGTTTTTTGCTGCACCGTGCCTCAACTTGACTCAAGAAAACATCGTAAAACAGGCACTCAGTGGGAACACGCCATGTGTTTTTGCAGGTTTCTGAAAAGAGGGACAACATGCATCAAAAGGTGTTAGCTCTTTTTGATACATGTTTTCCCTCTTTTCATTTTCCTTTCAGTTTTCTTGTCTTCTTGCCTATCATCTAACACAGAAACACATAAGGAATAATCAACATGAAACTGGCATCAATGACCATACAAGCTGAGCTACAGCTCCAGCCTGTTGTTTGCTGATACTCAGAGCGCACTTGGGTGTAGTTCTTAGTGTTTTGCACTTTGGAATATCTCAACAACAGGATAAATTAGCACTGCAGTGTCCTTGCAGAAAGAAACAAACAAGCAAGGTCCTTCCTCCTTTAAACAAGAAGCACAGAACAAAAGCAACACTTAGTTACAGACACACAGGAACATTTAATAAAGATTTTTTAACTAAAACATTGTTTGAGGAAAAGGCGCAGTGCAATACTGAGGCGACTATCGCTCGTTAGCTAGGCTTGTGTGAAAGGAAGTTTCGTATAGACTGGCTCCCTATGGCTCCCTCTTTCAATTATTGGTAGGGAGTCACTGAATAGTCAGATGTTTAAATTGAGCTGTTAGCGGCCAACGGTGGAGATTTCTGTTCATCAGTCTCCTGATGAAAAAGTTATCAAATGTAATCAACTCCCTGGTACCTGGTTAAATGTTAGAATATAGGAAAGCAGTAGGTTTGTGTGTCTGTCAGCAGTTACAGAGATCCAGAGCAGGCTACAGAGGTCTGGTAAACTCACTTCTTTCTAACTCTACACCCCCATATTTTTTTCATTTTCAAATTTATAGTCTTCAGCCAAAGTGACATGACTTGAGGGCCCTTCTGGAGCCATGAAAGGCTTTATACAACTTTTTTCCCATATGCAGTAGACCTGTAAACAGACTTTGATGTGTAAAATCGCTGGAGTCCATTTCTAATCCAACAAACAAAGTGGAAAAACCAAACTAACTAGCCTGCCATTTTAATGCCAATGTGAATCTGGTCAAATGGTTATATGCTTGGAATAATTGAACAATATATATTTAAAAAGTTGTTAAAAGTGGCAACTGGTACTATAATGTTTTGCATGCTGTGCACTGGTGTTCCTTGGTCATTTGCATTAGGAAAATGATAAGGTGAAGGTGAAAAATAAGGAGAAACTGCACTTATTGGGTGAACTTACTAAATTTGTCAGGCTGAACAACCAGTCATAGAGCTCTGACTGACTGCCTTAACCTCAATTCAATATGCTCAATCGACACCAGCTGCAGAGAGCACTTTAACCAGATAACGGACAAGTTTACTTTTGGCCTATCATTAAGTTACTCACGGAATTAATGTTAATTAGCGACAGATGGTATCTGCCGCTGGCAACATTTGCAGTTTTAACCAGTGAAAGTGCCGGTCAGCGCCGGCTAAATTATGAAGCTGCTACCTGAATGTTTTGTACACTGCTCTTTGCTAACGGTAATTAGCATCTGAGTTAACCGAATCCGTGCATTTTGCCAGTGAGCCCAATTTTCTTTTAACGTTCACACACACTCATTTTCCCTTACATACGCAGCAGAAGGCTCAACACTAGCAGGCTGAGGTGGACAAAACAGTCAAGTTCAGTAAAGAAAGCATCGGATTTTGATTGGCTTTATTTTAGCCGATACTGATCCATTAAAATATGCGCAGACCTCACCCCATCTCAGGCACTCAAAAGTCAAAGCTTTATGAAACAATGCAAATTAAATCTGCTCAAACAGTTAACTTGTGGGCTGTCCTTTGATTTACCCAAACTGAAGCAATCTACTGTGTCTAATAAATCAATCCAGTTTCACAAAACACATAATACCTTAAGTGTTGAACAACAATTATTATTATGGCTTACTTATATCTGTATTAAAATGATCAAATATAATGTTTTGTTAGAACTGAAGTGGATTGCCCTCTCCAACAATGTTTGTCAGTCATCATAAAAACTAGAATCGTATGCAGCTCCAGCTGTGTAGCAGCCAAATCAATACAGAATGTGAACCACTGCAGATTGAGGCGGTTCCAGTGATTGGCTCCCAGATTGTCCCCAAATTTCCCCAGACCCCCTGTTTATCTCAGCTGAAAACATAACCCGCATAACAAATCAATATCTATCTCTGCTACCTGATTTATTAAAACTATGGGTCAGGACCCAAAATGAGCTGTGTGTCCTCTTACTTGCGGGCGCCAACAAGACATGAGTGACAGCGTTTTTTAAAGACTTCGGATCTCAGCTTGTGAGTATTACATCTCCATGTTTGGGGTCTGGTACTGTTGAAGAACCCTTGAGATACATGTTTCATTCAGATTAGAAGTGCTTTTGCATGGCCTAGATAGATGCACCCACCGAAAATAGTAAACAGTTTATGCTCGGGGGTCTCATTTATACTTTCATCAAACCGTAGGGTAAGAGAGAAAAGAGGGCACCACCAGATAGAACAGATGAGATAGGATAAGATGTTAGATAAATAGCTAGATAGAGATCAAGATAAGGGGATAATTTTGCGCTGTACTTTAAGAGGCATGTGTTAATATATATATATGGAGTCGTTTTGCAAGTCGCAAGCAGTGTTGGGCAAGTTACTTGAAAAATGTATGAAAATAAATCGATGACTAAATACACATTACTCATATCACTTATTTTTGTTACTTGGCCCAGCTCTGTCAAAGGCGCCTTTAAATAACTCCAAATTCTCCACACCTACAGGACAGCTGTGTCCAAACTTTAAGTAGCAGCCAAAAACCACTTGCCTACAGTTTGGAGGTACAGTATTACTTACTATTACGTATTATTATTATTATATTATCTTTAGCCACAATGACTGCCCACTGCAGCACTTCAGAAGTCCCAGAGTTCACACAACTCCAACCCTAAACAAAACCAGGTGATTCCTGATTGTACTTACAAGTGGCTACCCAACGTTAGCCAGCCAGCTAAGAAGGCATAACATCTAAATAAGACAACTTTGCAGTTACTGAGAGACGCATTTCTCCTCTTTTGGTAGTGGCTAATTGCATCCCCACCCCACCTGCCCGTGATCCAAGCTAAACACATACCACACAAGTCTGTCCACTAAACGCAAAGACACCAAATCCTCCATCAAAGTCCTGTTAAGGCAGCGAACAATCCGACCCCACCATGTTGAAAAACAAAGCGTTACTGGGATTAGTAACTGTAATGTAATTATTGAATTTAAATTTGTATTCTTTTACACTTCTCACCAAAAATACATGACCGTAACATGTTACTAAGTAAAGCTATATTGCTCAACACAAGTCACAAACTTGGCACTGAAGTCCAAAGTTAACACCAAGTCCTAAAGTTGTAGCTCCAAACTCAAGTCTACACCTCTGGTAAAATGCAGTTGCATGAAACATATAACGTATATTAAGAGCCTCGGTCCGTAGCCAAAAAAAATAGTTTCTCATTCAATAGATGTAGCAGATAAACCCTTTGTGTACACGGCCCCATAGCAAAAGCAGCATGCCAGCAGCAGCTGCAGTCTTCCGTCAGTATCTATCCACACTGGGTTAAGTCAGCCACAGTACTGCTGTGCACACAATCCTCACAGCCCAATAAACATCAATGTAGTTACGTGCTTAGGCTGAAAGAAAATAGACTTGAAGCGTAAAAGTTTGCTTTGAGTAAGAAAAAGTGTGAGCCGTTATGTGGCTCGTGTAGAGAGCTGTATTGATTTAAAATTTAAACGTATGTGGTACGTCAGACACTCATGAGACAAACAAAACACGGCTAAAAATCATCGAATGTAGACCAGGGAGTAATTATAAGAGCAGCAGCTTGATGCTGAGAGTTGAGAGAAATATAAACAGGACAGTGAAGTGCACTCACCTAAACACTCATCTAACCCAATAGTGATTTTCTGGACCACCAAATAACTCTAAATGGCTGGATAGGAGGAGGTTATTTGTGTGTGCAGCATGGCCGAGTGGTCACGCAAATTTGAAGAGGACAGAACATGCTCACAATTACAAGTCTGTTGTGCTCAAGACTAAGCGATTTTTTTTTTCTCTACATTCTCTCTACAAGAATGTACACGTGTGGGTTTGTGTGTACTGTAGACGTAGGAACAGTTATATGTAACCATGTCTATGAAATGGATAATGCATATAAAATAAGAAAGAAGGAATTGCTTCCATGGGTAGACAGAGAGTTTGGGATGCGAAGGAGAAATAGGCCCCAGCTACAGAAGAAACCACGACTGAATAATCTCCACTCCCTCAATCGGTTTTCATCAATAATGCCTTCTGAATTGTTTTAATAAAACACTGGCTTTCACTCTCTCTGGCAGCTTACATTTTTCCAGCCTTTATCTGTTTATTTATTTATTGTTGTGAACGTAAACAGATTTTGTGGGCTATTGTTTAGACCCGGGGTTCTTTGGCTGTTTCAGTCGATGATCCAGTTTGAGTGGAGTTAATCTCTCCCTGCTGAAACGCCGCACTCTCGCCAAGTAGGAACACAAACTAAATCCCTGTGGTTTCTTACCCTGAAATTCAGGGTGAGTAAAACCTACCATCACTCGTGTCAAACGGGAGTAACAGGGCTTTTTCCAACCCATTGATTAAGAAGTGTAATAACCAATTTGACAAAATTTAAGATTAGTCTTGTAACTTGGTAGTAAAATTCCAGAGTTGTACACTCTTTCTTCCTAATGTGACATTTTCATCCACATGATCTTCTGTGAGCCACTTTTGTTTTCATATGAGTCAGCATTGGGCCTCAACACTTTCTTTGATTAGGCAGGAGGTAAATAATTCAATATATTTAATCCCGTAAACCTCACTGACCAGCTAGCTTGGCCAGGCAATGCAAACTCATGCTGTGCAGCCAAACACTGTCCAAACTCAAATAACATTTTTTTTTGTGGTGATTCCAAAATTTTCTAAGATACTAAATATGACTAAATAAGTTTTGTGAAATGTACAAGCAATAAGATGTCTAGATTATTTCCATTTGATGGCGATACAGTGTTGAATATGATTATTTTCTAACTTTAAAGCTACTTGAGGGTGAAAAGGTGGAAACTGTATGTTAAGGGGATTTTGGTGTAATAATATTAATATATTAAATATAATATACATTTTTTTCTTGACCTCTGTGGAAAAGGTGCAAGATATATTTGTCTTTTTAGATAGATAGATCTTAATAGATCTGAGGGTTCATCTACTCAATTTTATTTTATTTCTATTTTTTTCCTTTTATCGATGCAAATGTGTAGGTTCTTTCTTCACTTCATTGTTCTACCTTTAGTTTCCTGTTTATTCCTATTTATTCCTATTTGTACCCTCAATAATTTCAGACTGCTCTCTTTATGAATGTACACGTTTCTACTAAACCTGGAAAGGAGACACCCAACAAGCTAATCGGCCATGAAATCAAGAGAAGAAACCTGAAGCTGATTCACTATTAATGAAAGTACACAGTGATTAGCATTATTTCATAGGAGAAGTGGAATATATAACCAAGAAAAACTGTTCACCCAAAGTAACCTGTAGTATTGTCCCCTCAAAGTCGTGTTCCCAGTGGAGTGTTTTATTTTGAAGTCATTATTGAGAGTCCCTGCTCTCTTGCATCTTGTTCTTTGTCCAGGATCAAAATTCTAGACTGAATTATCTAAAATAATTAGTATAGCAGGTGTCGGTTCTGTTTTCAGTTGGGTCTTAGTTTAATTTGCAGTTACTACGTTGTTATCTCCCAATTATGTAAGACAGTCAATTTGCCAGAGGGCTGAAAACTGTAGTTCTCTGAACATGACAACTGTCACCCAGGTAATCAAATATTTTCAGATAGAAAAACTGACAGAAGGACACAAGCTTGTTTACAGCGCTGGAAATAAACAGCTCTGTCATTTGTAGGTCATTACGGTGACATGCTGTTTTGGAATAAGTGTTATGTTGATTAAAAAAATGTCACTGAATACAGCTTATTGAACAACCAAAGCTGTTTATCAGAGGGGAAGTAAACACTGTGTAATTAAGACTTCATTTTACAAAGTGAAACAATCTATTGTCAGATACTACTCCAAATGCATTTTCTCTTGGTGTCATCACCTTATAAATTAGAAACTCAATGTAATTCTCTTTTTTCTTTCCTTTAATTCACTTTTAAGCCCATTTCCTCTTCTTATTTAAAACCCTTATTTCTGTAATTCCCTCTTGAAACATTTTAATCAAGTTTCCCTACCTGTCCAGGAATTTCTGAATCCACTTCAGAACAGTTGGTTTAGTTTGCCTGGTTATATAACTGTGTTTAATAGTCCTGCATAATCACTCTATTCATTCTTAAATGCAGTTCTGGACAAAACCCTTAATAATATTAATACTAATATGATATTATTTATGTGTTCAAGTGCAGGGCTCGCCTTTAAGTAATAGTTGATATTCTGAGGGTCTTGAAATATGCCACGCTGCATAATAAGGTTCATAACACTGCATAATAAAGGGCACAGCAAAGGATAATATAATACTGCCCTAACAAGATGGTGTCACTCTGTACAGACATGCTTTTATTAAAATGAATTAAATAAACGATTTATCTCAGTGAAACTGCACCAGCCTCCACATGAATCGTTGAAACAGCAGGATAAGTTTGTCAGACTGCGCAATAGAAACCTTAAGCCCTGGTAAAAGACAGCAGCAGAGCACTGTCTAGTCTCTTTGCCACTCACACCTGTTGTTGACTTCACGCTCTTATCGATTAGTTAAACACAGCATGAAGTGCAAAGAAACAAACACTGGCCAACCGCTCTTAACTTAAATAATAGACCATTCACCCTCCCTGACACTGCTTTGTTTTACCCACTAGCCTCTTGTGCTGCCCTCCAGCTCTTCCTCCTTTTCTCCTCTCATCCTCCTCTCTCACTCCTCTCTGTTACAGCCTGTTTCTCTGTCTGTCTTTGTACTTTCTCTGTCTGTCCTATGTGCCTTACCCCATTCTCTTCTATTTTTTCACCTTCTCTCTCTCACTTTAGGTCATCCATTACTACGGTCTATATCGAAGTTTTGCCCCCAAACAACCAGAGCCCTCCCCGTTTCCCCCGGCAACAGTACAACCTGGAGATCAGCGAAGCTATGAGGACTGGAGCTACACTGCTTAATCTGCAGGTACACTCATGCTCTCTCTGTCTCTCTCTCACGCACACGCACACACACACACACACACACACACACTGATGATAACTTTTAGCTATGTTAAACGTTTATCCATTAATTTTAGCTAACTGTATCAACTGTTTATCCATTATTTTTAGCTAACTATATCATTCGTTTATCCATTTTTAGCTAACCAGTTCAACTTTTTATCCATTACTTAAGCTAACTATACGAACTATTCATTCAATACTTTTAGCTAACTATTTAAACTGTTTATCCATTAATTTTAGTTAACTATATCAACTGTTTATCCATTATTTTTAGATAACTATATAATTCGTTTATCCATTATTTTTAGCTAACTATATCATTCGTTTGTCCATTATGTTTAGCTAACTAGTTCAACTTTTTTATCCATTACTTAAGCTAACTATATCAACTATTCATTCATTACTTTAGCTAACTATTTAAACTGTTTATCCATTAATTTTAGCTAACTATTAGAACTGTTTATTCATTACTTTAGCTAACAGTTTCAACTTCTCTGCTTGGTTGCTAACAAATTTTCACACACTGTTAATTGCAACCATAGTGTTCAGGGGTTACAGCTGACTCAATATGCAGATATATATTTTTTTAAAACCAAATTCAAATTCATTGAATTACTCCACAATCTTTGCACATACTCCCTGGCAACTGCAGAAGTACTTCCTGGGGTATAAGTACCCCTGGTTGGAAATCGCTGCTGAATACAACATATACAGTAAGGGTAGAATTTGCTGATAGAAATAAGAGTATATGTGTGTGAATGTGTGTGTCTGTCTCTGTTTACTACTTAAGGCAGTGGATCGGGAGAGGGACCCCATCACCTACAAAATCTACAGCGGAGACCGCTATGGACATTTTGTACTACAGCAGAAGTAAGTGTGCACATGCTTGTTGAAGCTAATATTTTCAGAACTAAAGCAGTACCCCTTTTTCATTTGTGTGAATATCTGTGAAAATTGTGTTTGTGTCCTATCTGAGTATGTGCACGCTGTGTATGTATGTATGTACATGGCAATGTACAAGTATGTAGTAATAACCTGTGTGTTTGTGTGTGTGTGTGCGCGTGGTTGAATAGAGTTTAAATGATATCATTCAGGGCTAGAGCTCCGCCGAGGGCTTCACATAAACACACCCATACTCTCTCCCACATGCAAATGCACACCACACACACACACAGACTCTGAGGGCTTTTGTTGTATTTATTCATTTATTGCTCATTAAAAATGCATTTCTTATGCTGGGGAAAGATCCTATCTACATTTCTAGAGGGAGGAGGAGAGAGAGAAACAAAGGAAAGTATGGTGAAAGACTGCAAGAGAAGGGGCAGAATTATAAGGACGGGGAAGAGAAGAGGGAGAGACAGAGGTAAAGGGTTGGAAAAAGAGATAAGAGAACAGAGCAGGGACAGAGTAACAGATGAGGGACAAAATGTTAGAGAGAGCTGGGAAGGAAACTAGAGTGACAGACAAATGAGGATTTTAAAGCAGGACGAAAGAAAAGGACAAAGTAAAGGAGTCTGATGCACAGAAATTCATGATGGCAAAGATTAAAATGAAATGAAGACCTTTCATTTCTGCATTCTAGGAATTTTTGATGGGTTCTGTTCTGTTGGACATTGTGAAATCTTCCAACATGTGGCACAATCTTTCAGTGCCTCAGCTGTGTTTTCTCCATAATGGCACTGAGTGTTCAAGTTGTTCTTTTTTTTCTGGGCACGTGCAACTTGCCATGCAGCTTATTTTGACACAGGATGGAGTGATTTTTCACTGCTTTTGTGCAAAATTTGGCTCAGTTAAATACTCCAGAAGCGCATCGGGAAAGCACCAAAACATGTCTGGTATTGGCCCATTTTACAAGGTGGCTGGCATTGATGGATCACACAGTAATAGCCAAAAGATTCAGATTACTTTAATACAGAAATAAAAGGGCGAGCATCAATACAGGATGCAAGAGATGAGCTTTGAGGAGGTTAATCACCAATAGTTTTTGAATAAATTTGAATTATTTTGGGTTCATCCTGAACAATGGGATTTACTGTAAGTCCTCCACACATGTTGTAGTAGATGTTTGGTTTTAGAGCTGTATGTGTCAAGATTTGTGGTGTAAATGAGAAAATAAGATTACGTGTGTGTGTGTGTGTGTGCGCACATGTGCGTTCACAGACTTTGCTTTTCATGAATCATTGCTTTTCATGAAGACATTGGATGGAGTCCCCCTGCCCTCCCCTCTCCCCTCTTTGCTTCCTCTCTGGCTGTCTGGCTTTCATCAGTTTCCCTTTCTTGCTTCTCTTCTCTCCCTCATCATCCATCTATTAGTCTAGCATTAAAACAAGTTTGTCTCCTCCTCCTCCTCACTGACCCCCCCCCCCCCCTTTCTTTCCCTCTGTAGCAGACCACTTAACATCTGCACGCACACACATACACACATTTACTTACACATCAACACACACACACCTACACACACTGTCAATATTTGGAGAAAGTGTGCTTTTCAGATGGTTTCTAATTCATGAAATTAGCTTAAATTAGAAACACTTCAATCATTATGTAAATCTTCATTTGGAAAATAAAGTGTAATGAATGAAGGCCAACATCAAAGATTTCTGCTGGTTTTGATTGGTCAGAAGTCTCAGACAGGCTGCACTGAAGCTGTTGATCTGAGAGCACTTTACTTATTTTTACTTATGCGGTAATCATTTGCTCTTAAATCTGACTTTAATCTCTTTGCTTCTGTTTGGACATTTTAGAATATCGAACTGTATTCAATGAGTAACTGGAGTCTGAGATTATACGACTAGTGAACCATACTAATAATTCACACCCTGTGCTTTTTGAAAAATTAATTCAAGGAGCTGGTTATTGGTTTTCCACCTTTCTACTTGTTTTGTATCATTCATATAATTACATTACAAAGTGCATGTCAGTGTTGTATATTATCTACCAGTAAACCCATATATTGATGTCATGAGACCTTTTTTGTGTAATTAACTAGTATTCAGATTCAGAGAAGATCTTTCTGTAGTTTTGAAGTATTTTGCACATAAACTCTGGCATTCCTAAATATCATCGTGGGTGAGGTGATATATATGAGGAGACATCTGCATCACCAAAGTACCCATAATCACAGTAAAAATACACTTCTGGGTTATCAGGCTTTTATGCAGTGGTTATCAGTGCTGAAGAGTTGTCTCCAAAGCGGTATATATAAAGAGTAATAAACATTTTGAGAAAACAAGATGGGTTTCCAAATCTTCCCATGTTACCAGAGTTAGCATAGAAACTACTTACAAATGGCTGGAAGTATCAGCATGAGAATGATCAACATGGTTAGCAATAAACGACTTATGTACTGAAACTTCTCATAAAATCACAGGATTCTTGGGTATGTAAACCAATGCATACTACACAACAGCATTCTGTTCTTCTGTGTTTGGTCCTCTTATGTTTTTTATTGTACTCTGTTCAAGTTCGTGCTTAAAAACAGGACTCTCTGTGTGTTCTTTCTCCAGCTCAGGGTATTTGGTTCTGGACAAGCCTCTGGACAGGGAGTCTCTGGATTATTATACCCTGGTGGTCACAGCCTCAGACGGACACCCAAATGGGGTAAGAAAAAGAGCTGTACCACACAGATATTAACTGGTCATCTTTACTCGAGTTGTTTCATTTCCCCAACGGGATTAAAGTGAGTGGCTACTGGGAGGGAAACTAAATCCTTCACAGTGAAATGCCACAAACAGCAGCTGTGGCATTATGTGAAAAGAGGGATATTAGAGGAAATCTGTGGAAATACTTCTCATTCAGTAATAGTAAAAACCATAATTGTCATCAAAATAAAAAGCCAAAATCTATTTGTAACGATGAATTTTAAACAGATATGGATACTTTAATAAATGGATATGAAAAATAATGGGTAATATAGGCTCTAGCCCCGCAACCCTGAACAGAATAATCAGTTTAGAAAATGGATGGGTGCAAAAAGAAGGTAACAAATTACTACCTGGAAAAAAGTCACCTGTTCTTCAGCTGTTTACAACTTTAACAGTCAGACATGATGGAAAAGACCAAAAAAAAGAGTACAAAGAATTGTATGGAAACTGAGCTTTTTGAAAACAGTGACATAGGCCTGCCCAGGCATGGTTGGGGGCGGTAGAGCAGTTAAGATCATGTAACCTTGAACGCTGCAGTAGTGTACAGGCATACTCCACGACCCTGTGACATCACTGTTGAGTGTGGTGGCAGCAGTGATGCCGCTTGTACTCAGAGGTAAAACAGGCTTGAGGGGGGTAGAACGGAAATTCAACCAGCTAAGGGACTCTGCAGAGTAACCAGGCTATGTCTGTTCAACTCCTTACCAGATGTTGAGTGTGATCAGTAGTTTTATTTTTTGCCAACTGTGAAAGAACCAAAAAATCCTTTAAACAGGTAATCACCTTTACTCACTTTATTTAGGACATTTCAATCCTCAGACCTTCATCAGGTAAAATTCTTCTTTCACTGTCGGGGTCTATGATCCGACTCTCTTGAGTTCAAAAGCTTTGTAGTAAATGTTCCAACTGAAAGAGACAAGAAGAAGAGATTTAAATGTTTTCCTAATCTTTTTGGCACTTGAACGACCTGAAAACGCGTCGTTTTAACACAAACTGTATCCACGGATTTAACTGGCTTAGTGTGGATGATGTCTGAATAAACATGTCAATATACAAAATGGCAAAAAAACGTCTTATTTAGTCCGCTGCTAGAGCTATTTTGCAAAGAAAACGGAGTGTGTACCCTTCCTCACTTTCTCACTTACCTAATTGATCACAGGTCACCATAGTCACTTTCTCTGTCTCTCTCTGTTTGTGTTCTTCTCTTCTGTCCTCTTTTAAAAGTCAAATCTTCAGTCGCTCTCACATGAAAGTCAAATGAAGACATTGGATGGAGTCCCCCTGCCCTCCCCTCTCCCCTCTTTGCTTCCTCTCTGGCTGTCTGGCTTTCATCAGTTTCCCTTTCTTGCTTCTCTTCTCTCCCTCATCATCCATCTATTAGTCTAGCATTAAAACAAGTTTGTCTCCTCCTCCTCCTCACTGACCCCCCTCCCCCCCATGTCAATTAAAACAAAAGGTAAAGTTTAAGGTCCCTGTGAGGAGAGAAAATGCTGATTTGAATACTCTGACATTCTCACACACACACACCCTCCCACACAATATGATGGGAGAGAACAAGTGGGAGGAAGCTGGAGAGAATGAGGAAGGGAGAGAGATGTGACGGGTATTCAGGGGGCTCTTATTACCTTAACAGTTTTACCGTGTGTTCATACACTATTCTATAAAGGAGCCTTGACACATACACACTCACAGACATGCACACATATACTTAGTCAATTGCTCTCTGGACCTTGACAATTACTGTATTATCTTTGTGCCCCAAAGGTCTTTAAGTCAGAAAACGGCTAAAAGTAGTTTGGACATTTTTCTGCTTGACACTCCATTATATTTAGTACGAGAGGAAAAAAGGATGGAGGATTGTGAATAGAGAGAGAGAGAAGGTGTGTGTGAGAGAGGAATGGTATGAGCTACACAGAGAGACCAGAAGGGAAGACAAAGAAAGGAAGAAATAGAAAAAGGAGAAGAAGAAGATTGGGGTGTAGTTGCCTTATACAGGCCCATTAATCAGCATCACTCGAAAGGCCTTGGGTTGTCTTCATATGCGTGCACACACACACACAACGGTCTGTGTCCCCTATTATTAAATGTCCCGTTGTGAGAGTGTCAGACTACAAAGTGCCTAATTGGCTATTTGGCCAGTGAATCCATCATACTGCCACAGATTGAGGACCTTACAAGCTAGTGCAGTAAACCAGCTCCACTGTAAGGACACTGGGCATCGTAGGATGCAACTTAAACTTTGGTGCAGGACAGTGTGCTGTTGTCAAATGGACTGTATAGTACTGTATCATGGCATGGGTATATGAATCAGCTCCGCCATTAAATACTGTGTGAATTGGTGCTGCTGTAGCTACTTTAACGAAGGTAAAAATGACTTTATTCGCCAGTTTAAAGAATAAGGCTGGTGACGTGAACAAATCCCATGAAAAGACCAAAAACCAATAATGTGTTACTTCTTACAATACTTTCCAACATCTCTACTGTATGTGGCACTCAGCCCCAAGCCCATTCATTCCTACTGAAGACATAACTTTTTAAAAATGGGTCACATATATATCGTTCAATTTTTTTGAAAAAGCTAAAGTAATTTTCTTAGACAGCTGGGCACTGCAGTTTTTTAGTCAACGTTACTCAAATAGAATTAAATAGAGACACTTGGGTCTTGTCATTTAACATCTTTGCTAAATCAACAAAATCAAAAACATAGTGCATGCTAGACTAGACTAAGAAGGTCGCGGTGGTAGAGGGAGCTGTGCCAACAAACGCCACTGTCACAAGCGTATCAGCAGAGTCATAGTGAGGTGTGTCAGGTTGCAATGGCCGCGCTGTACACCTGCATGAATATGATAATGCAATTGCGGATTCAGTGTTCTGCCTGAACTAATGCTATCCTCCATATTTGGTGCACTAGTGAGTATTTCCAGCAGCAGGATGGTGTATGTGGGATTGACTCAAACTAAACTACAGTGCCCATGTCCATCGTAATGAAGGAACATGTCACCCAGTGCAACAATGTGGCTTACTGATGTGTTTGTAATGATTTTTGGACAACAATGGAGGTCTAGGGCACAAAGGAATGGGTTGTATCAGGCTGTGGCTACACAGACAATGCTTTTTAGTTGGATCAATTCATTGTGGATATGGTCTTTTGGTGTTTGGGGTTTGTGATGTGACTGGCAGAGTTTTTAGGTTGGCAGACATCAGTGGATTCCCATCTATCACAGGTGGTTGCTTTTGTCAAGACAGGCATTTTACTCAAAAGGGGATGAATCCAGAGCTCTGACTTTTCAACCTTTTACCACCCACCTTTCTACCACGGGATGCTTGCCCAGTGTAGAACTTTCACAGACTGCTAGTACTATGAAAAGTCACATGAATATGAACATTTAATATATGTATTGATTGATTAGATTCTCATATTTTAGTCATATTGGTCATTTGTTGTGAAATAATCCAGATACAATGCATGGTAGAGTATACAGCTGAAACCTTCAAAATATGGTGTCTCCTGGGTGGTGGGTGTTAAACTTTGGCACATGGCCATGCTATCAGCAAGAGAATAAACTCTGAGATTTGCAGTTATCGAAGAATGATGTGCTTAGAGCTCCCTGATGCAAAATGGAGCTTACTGCATGTCTCTTTGTGTCTGTCTGAGTGTGTGTTGCTCACAGCATGCCTTTTCATTTTATCACAGCTCATTCTGCTTTACATATATTGGCATTCAGACAAACTGTTTTGTCAACTGTGAGCTCTTAACCTCAAATTTACTTGCATCACAGTGTGCCCTGCCAACCTCAACAGCCTGTTGTCACCTCTGTGATTGTCACTCTCCCACACACACTGCTTTTTCTCTTTTCATCCATCCCACTGTTGTGAATCGGTTAGCTCTCCCTCTTTTTCCACCTCCTCCCAGTTTCCTTCTTTAAAAGTCAAATCCTCGATATCTCTCTCTCTCTCTTCTGCTCTCATGAAAGTCAAATTAAGATATTGGTGACCTCCTCTATCAGCTTCTCTCTCTTTCCTGCTCATCTGCCCTCATTTGGTATATCGGACCTCATTTGAATCCCCTCCAAACATTTGCAGCATACTCGCTGCTTTAGGTGATCAATTAAGTTTGTTGTATTTCCAGTCTTTTGTTGGCACAGATTTTCCAAGTTACAGTATACATCACCAATCAATTTCATATTGGACTTTGAGTGGCCACACCATCATCTGTGGTTTGTCCACAATAATTGTTTATATTTAAGACTGTCGAGCTGTTCCGCAGAATGAGCGCTCATGTCCCAGCAGACTTTTGTTAACAAAACAATAGCATGTGGTGTGTTTAGCTAATTAAACAAACTGAGCTGTCTGTATAATTGATTAGAAGTGGCATAATTTCTGTGATGTTATTGGCTGTTTGTGTTTTGTCAAGCAGTGGACCCTGTAGAAAGTACAATGAAGTTCTTGGAGAATTTTAGATTTCTTTAAGTATATGTATCGTTGCTACTGCCCAGCCCTACACATTCTAAGCAGGGGTTCAAACAGAAAACAGTCCCGCGTTGAAACAATGCAAGGGGCTGCATTGGTGGGGATGTGTTGTTTCAGGTACCATGAGAAGATAAGTACAACCCAGGAAGTCCAGTTTGAGTAGTAGATCTATGAGTTTGAAGGGTTATTAGACCCCAAAAGACTGCACAGCAGTTTATGAGACAGGATTTTACAGCTGTGGAGAATTGACTGAGGGGGCTGCGTCTTTTCACACAGGGCAGAAGTCTTTCTTTTACTTATGGCTAACCTTCTTAAGTAATTTTCATGTCTTTCTTAAGTATGCATATCTTAACACAAATATCCCTTTTAACATGGCAAGAGAAGATGTGAAGTGGACATTGGTGAACAGTGAAGAGTTGTTTGAAGCGCAATGAGATGGGACAGCCAGGACGACCAGAGTGCAGCTAATTAGCAAGCAAAATGGGCTCTTTAGTTTGTTACATAAGGGAGCTGTTAGTAAGAGGGAGAATTAGACTTAGTAAAATAAAACCTGTGAAATTTGAAGATGGATTCATCCTGTGCGCTCTGATAATCACATAAAGAGCAAAACTTTCTGATGCTAGTCAAACATGTTAAATGGAATAGAAAATTCAGCCTCAGTTTTCTGAACTGACCAGAATAGTAACACAAATTTGTGTGTGTGTTTGTGTGTGTAGACCTCCACTGCGAAGGTGAACATTGTGGTGACAGATGTTAATGACAATGACCCGGTGTTCGATTCTTCACTGCCAGTGAACCTCACTGTCATCGAGGAGAAGGATCACGCCTACGTTGGACAGGTCAAGGTAGGAAGAGTGCGCACACACTCAAACACACACTCTAAAACATGCACCAGGGAAGCAGCAAAAGCACACATGCGCCCCTCTCTCCTACCCCCTCACTGCTCACTACTTGTATCAATAATTCCTGACTGCACATCTGTCATGTTGCATGCTCTCTCTCTCTATTGGGCCTTTTACTTGCAGATTACACTAGTCTCTATTATTTCTCTAGTGGTGTAGATCGGCACGTTTGAAACTAGTTTGCACATCCTGTCTCACTGTAAGTCTCGTTTCTGTGATCCTGGCGTAAGGTCACTACCTTGAGAGAAAGACACGTAATTACTTAAACTATAAAGGTGCCTTTAAGACTCATCACACACACACGCAGCACACAAAGAATCACAGAGGCTCTAATTAAATTCTGCTCTTATCATCTTTTACAATGGGGACCAGAGATCACTAACATAACTCTGTAAACCCTGGTTGCTTTGTAATTAGGACTGTATGTTGTTATACTTAGAGGACTGTGTGTGCATACGTGTTTGTGCATATTTGTAGGTGGACAGGATACAAGGATTTGAGAGAATGGTGAGTGTCTGTCCCCTTTTGTGAGGACGGTATCTATTTGGGTTGAAGGTTTCCCCCTTATTTTAAATATTAATTCCTGAGAATGTATCACTCCCTCGTTGACAGGAAAACTGAAATTTCTCACCATAAATGAAGTTTGATTTGAAACACAGAACTGCTTATTATTTATCATAAAATGGGGGTTATTCTCATTTTTTGATGTTACTTTTCATATTCCTAAGATTATGTTCATGTTTCAATAGAACGGCAATTTCTCCTACAAGAACACTGATGGAAGAAACAAAATGTCAGCAATTACCAAATCATTCAATCCTCTGTTTTTCATTTGCATAACTGTAAACAGCCATTTTAGCATGTAAAGTCAGTGAAAGAAACTGCTGCAGCTGAAAAGTTGATCCACTTATATTGACATAATCATGGCATTTCAAGGTTGGACCATGGTAGCGTTCTTGAGGTTTGGAGAATTCTTGCAGGTATTTTTCCTGGGAAAAAGGTGGCAGATTTTGATCTCAATTCCCACTATTCAATCCTATTATCTATGTGGAAATAGGAGGCAAAAATAAATAAATCTAAATTTGAAACTAATATAAAAAAAAAGATATTTGGCTTATGCATAAGTAACATGATCTCTCTTCAGCACTGTGGCATGCGTTTTCACCTGCATCAGCACCCTCGTCTCCACTTACCACAAAGACTCCTGGACTTGTTCCAGACCTAATAACTGACTCGTGTGTTCCCCAGACAGGGGTCACGGGTAAATCTGACACTTTGATAGGCTCTGATCTTTAAAGATGCTCCCTTAGTTGCATGCTTGCTTGGATTTGCTCCAAGCTTAATTCATAGCCTTTATACACCCGTGTCAGGGGGTCTTTGATCAGTCTGACACTTTGCCAACTTCTAAATGTTAATCATGCTTCTTTGGTTGAACACCAGGACTACTCCGGAGATAAATATATGGCTCTTATACACCCATGTCTAGGATTTTGAACAAGTCTTACTTTTAACAGATTCCAAGCTTAAAAGTTCAATACCTTTTCTTATTTGAACAATTGGGCACTATTCCAAACTCGTAAACCCGACCTTATCCTTAAAGAGGACATCTATTCCAAGCATTCCAAATTGTAACTCTCGCTCAGACCTTTGGGCATGTTCCAAATTCAACATCCTAAAACCCACCCTAATCTTTAGAGAGGGCACTTGAAAGTATTCCAATCCTGAACTTCCTGCCTTTCAAGGACCCTTGGACATTTTCCAAACCAAAACAGACGGTGTGATCCCTCAGCGGGCTGTACAAGGCACGACTCTGGGCCTCATTCCAAACCAGGCTCCCTACCTGTAGGTATTAAAAAGATTTCCGGAAGAATGAGTGGAGCTGACCTTGGTTTTCTGATGCTGGTAAGGTAGAGAGAGATGGAAAGAGGGGAGGAAGTGAGACATGCATGGGTGGCAGAGAGAAATGGGAGAGGTAAGAGGGGAGACGACAGAGCTAAGGGAGTACGGCTGCAGCATTCTTAATCTGACTTTCATGAGTTTAAGACATGGTTTCTATTTTAATGAGGAGAGAAAGGAAAGACTGGGTGAATTCAAAGAGAGGTCATATGACCATCAAAGATAGAATTATAGTAGGTCAAAAAGAATAAACAAATGCATGCACTGTTAAATAAATCAAAACAAATATATGAATTTATTTTTTCTTCTATTTATTACTAATTTGCTTATTATGACTTGCTCCAACATGTGGTGTCACCTATGTGATGCCAGGTATTGGTTCTGACTTTTGATTGGTGGTTGCATTTGAACAGATTATTAAAATGCAGAACCCGAGGCCCCTGGTAGCTCACCTGGTAGAGTGTATACCATTAAGGCTGAGTCCTTACCGCAGCAGTCCGGGTTCGAGTCCAGCCCGGGCCCTTGGCTACATGTCATCCCCTCTCTCTCCACCTTTCCTGTCTCTCTCTGCTGTCACATTTGTGTTATATTGTGTCAGACAATATAGAAGCAAACACTTCTAAAGTGATTAAATTGTTATTTTTTTACTATAATTTTGACAATGTCAAAACTCCAATGGTGCAGTACCACTTCCCCTTGATGCCCATCTTTTTCTGAATCAACAGGGCATTACATGTTGCCTGGCTTAAAATGTAAACATTTTATATCAAGCTAGCTGCCTCCCAAAGTACCTCTTCATCAGTATACAGTTTGGTTTATCCCTCTGCGGCAGCCATCCCTCCTCCAGAGCTTGGAGGGACAACACAAAACCAGATGATTTTGCTGATTTCCACACTTTCAACCACAGAGAGGGGAATGAATCAGTGAAATCACCTGCTGCAGTTGTTAGCTGGATTGAAAATTGCAGACTGTTGGTCTGTCATGACATGATTCCCTGTCCCTACAGCGTGGTTGTTTACTCTCCACATGTACTGTCGGTGGCCATACTGACTAGCTATACATTTTGTGTTTTTTCTTTGTAGTTGGTTTTGAATTGATTCATAAGAAAGAGATATTTGAAGGGAAAAACTTCAGAAAGTGTAGACTATATTGATCTCTCTTCATAGTGTTTCTCTTCATACTAATAGTTTGGCAAACCATGTTTCCATTTACCACAACCGCATTTCACTAGAAACACACACACACAAAAAACCTGTCATCAATAGTCACATATGTCTGACTGTGACCAGTTTAACCAAAGAGTATGTGTTTTTTCTTTTGATTTTTCATTGTTTAGAGAGGTAAAATTATCCATTCATTTACAAGAAAAAAAAGCACCAAACCTACAGAGTTTAAAAGAAAAAAATAACACTCAAAGAGACTCAAATACAGAAGCAATTAACCCACACGCACACTAACATACAATGTAGGAGTAAGACTACTAGAGTGGTGGCTTGTCTGTATGCGTAACTTACTGAGAAAAGATTCCCTTACTGTTAAAATACCTTACTACATAGTTTATTGGTGCAGCAAAAGAAATGTGCTCAGAGACAGATGGAAAAAAAAAACATCTCAGTAATTTAGTTTCAGTTGCAGGTACTTCTTTTGCTGTATCTAGGAATGAAATTAGAGGTGGAGGTGAGAAAGTGATGAAATGAGAAAAGAAAAAAAGGGGGAAAGAGGTATGAGCATCCGAACACTAAAGGCAGAGCTAGCGATTGTTGAGATAGTGTATATTTCAGGCCTTAAAGCTGCTTTTATTTTTTTGTCAGTGTGTGTTGAAAAGCAGCAGACGTATCGCAGCTGAGACATTGTGTGTTTCTGGCTTTTAACTGTCTGGCAATGTAATTATGCTGAGAGAACTGTGAGAAAGACAGTGAGGGAGGGATAAGACACAAGAGTAGGAGAGAATAGAAGGGGGAGGATAGAGGCAGACAGAAAGACACACACACACACTTTCTAGATTACCTAACTCCAGGAACTGCATACATCAATATGTTTGACATTAAAATGATTAATCCAGCCTACTATCTAAAGGATTTAATCCAATGTCTAAAATGCAATGCTATGACAACTTTACTGTAGGCAGCATGAAGGAAGGTTTTATGGACAATAATGTTTCAGTGTCATATATCAAAGATCTGCCCTTTTCATAATTCTTTATATTTTATGTAGGCAGGAGAAGATTGCTGTCAATTTATCTTTTTTTGGTTTTTCAATCAGTTCTGTTGGCTGACATCACAGGGCTAAAGTTTTCATTTCCCTCTGTTTCCATTCTTAATGCTATGCTAAGCTAAGTCGCTGCTGGCTGTAGCTTCAGATTTAGCGTACAGACATGAGAGTGGTATTGATCTTCTTATCTAACTCCGTCTGAAAGCGAATTCCTTTCTTTCTCACTTTCTCTTATTTTCTCTCCCTCTTTCCCACTCTCTCTCTCCCTCTCATTGTCCATGTTTAATTCTGCCTCTCTCTCCTTTCTTCAAACAACCCAAGATAATCACCCAAAAGCTGGATGCTCCATTAAATATATAATAGTTTTACACCCAGACATCGATGAATCACTGAATACAGATCACATCAAGAGGACTTCATTCTTCTCTCTTACAGTCTACATAACACTGGCAAGACAGAACCAACTTTCTATTTATTCTAATAGTCACTGTGTGAGATGAGATGAAACTGTAATGATCCAAAATTGAGCAAACGGGTAAAAATGGGTCACTGCAACAGCAAGAAGTGATATAGTACAGCAAATAAAATGGAATATAGAAATGATATGAGTCATGGTGGTTAGATTAAACAGACAATTTTGACACTGCTACTAAAGTTACAATTTATAATGTTCAAGTTATATAAAGAAACTTTACAGCCTACATACAGATATACATACTGCAAGTCATAAGGCATTAGTTTGACTACAAAACCTTAACACAAAGGTCCACTTACTAGCTTTTCATGGAGCTTAAACCACATCTCATGGTCTACTATTTCTAAGCACAAGAATGAACATTCATGTTTAACATAATGCATTAGCTTCAGTGACATGCAGTTTTGTTTCATCATTTCAGTGATCCAGTATTTCAATAATAGCACTTTTATGCATTCACATCAGCATTGCAATTGAAATTCAGCTGACTCCATTCACTGTTTCAGCTGATAATATTTGTTCCTCTGTGTTGAATCTGGACGACCTCACCCGTATCTGCACACTGTACTGAGTCTTCTTTTCGAGTGGGTTGTAGGGGAAGTGCACCCAGATATAATTTCTTCTTTTTCTCCCTACTGCCTTGGCTGAATTGTCAGCAGGAGGATTTAATGCAATGTTGAATATGTTTTGCTTTAAGTTCAATTCCACTATGCCCTTCTCTGTCCTAAACTGCTGAGCAAACAGCTTAACTTAAAACAAATCATCCAATAAGAAGTTCTTCTGCATGGGAAATGGTAATTTGATTGGACGACAGCTCATTTTCAATGCCCTTCTTGTCTTATTTTCATCTGAGGTGATTTTTTGTTATTTTAGGGGTTTGTTTTTAGCCACTTTAGTGGTGGGGCTCTAAAGCAATTCTAGTCAGGCAGTCATTCTAACCACTTTGGTCCAGAGTGAAATATCTTGACAAATATTGGACGATTGGCCATGAAATTTTGAACAAACATTCACAGTCCCCAGAGGATGAATCCTAATGACTTTGGTGATCCCTTAACTTTTTATCTAGCGCCATCATCAGGTCAAAATGCAAGCTTTTCCAGTAATTTGGTTAATGATAAAATACCTGCAAAACTAAATCCAATTAGCCTCAGCTTCACTTTGTGTTTAGTGCTAATAAACAAATGTTAGGATGCTAACACGCTAAACTAAGCTGGTTAACACATCAGCATTTTAGCATTGTCATTGTGAGCATGTTAGCATACTGCTGTTAGCATTTAGCTCAAAGCACCAATGTGCTTAAATACAGTTGGGCAGAGCTGTTAGCATGGCTAGACTCTTGTTCCACAGTGTTTCTGCTTTTCATAATTGTGTTAGCTTGATATCAAGACGATTTTGCCATAGTTTTTATCCTCAGTGATCACTACATTGTCGTTAACGTCACATCATCGTGGTAATATCTTCAGTCAAAGACAATTTATTGTCATGATTTTTGCTGACAAAACACTGAAAGATAATGTGTGCAAATACCATAAGGATTATCCTTAATTATAAGGCAGTCCGTGTTTTTAACATTTAATCAACTTCAAAATAATCCTCCTCCTGACTAAATTTGTTATGCAAAGTCCTAACTAGTGAAGCTGATAACATTAAACACACACACACACACACACACACACAGTTTTCTTACTGTTAGTGATAAGAACAGGTGTGATGCAATTATTTTTAACACTTGCTACGAACCCCCAAGTTATAATTTTCTTTGGGGGTTAGTAGCAAGGGGGACTTTTAGAGTCAAAAAGTGCAATGTAAGCAAACCTCAGCCCCGCACACACAAACCATGTTAATAGTTCCTCTGTTCTGTTCTGCTCTGGTCTCATCAATTTTAATGCCGTCAAAATGCTGATTGGACAGGATGAACAGTCAGACAGGGTGAAAGGAATACTGGCTAGCAATTTGTCACCTTCTCAACACCTTATTTTATTAGTTGAAAGAGATGATGTGGAGCCGGAGTCAGAGTTTGACTGTAGTCCATGGATACAGAAAGACTGTCAGATGAAAGAAGTGCAACAAAGGAAAGAAGACACCTGTGCTACTTTTTTTTCCATGTGAAAATTGAAACCACTGTCTCGTTAACTCTGCAAAAGTTTAACAATTGCCACTGGTGGAAAGTAAGTTTAATTCATCTGGACAAGTTGCTATAAAGGAAAAAAAGGAGAAACGAGAGCCGACAGCAGGGGGAATGTGAGACAGAGAGAGAGCAGATCGCCAAGGTCTGTCTTTGTCACCTTGCCAAAGCTATAGCCAAAAAGTTAGAATTTTTGTGCGAAACCTACAGACAGGAGCAATAACATGAAGAAAGAAGTAAAGACGTAGGGAAGGAAGAGAGAAAGAAAGTACTTATCTACACTACATGACAACTATTACCTCTCTTTGCTGAAGTTTCAGTAAGAAGACAGTGTCTAAAATAGTGTTTGGTTATAAGTACAAGGTCAAAAGTCTCAGAGCTAATAGAAATGAATTGTGGATGCATACCAATTTCACAAAAGCTCCCTGGGTGGAACTGTAAGTCAGGAAATGGCTTTGATAATTCTCTCACATAGACACACACATTCACTCGCCCACTTTATTTTTTCAGATGAAAAGTTTTGTAAATGTTAACAAGACAGAAAGAGGTTACTGTAAGAATTTTACCTACACACACTTCACTCACACACACATTTAGCTTGATCTTGATTTGAGAGAAAATTCACTTTTAATTAAAAGAGTGATTTGCCTAAAAGGCAGTCTGATGAATTGCATGCATTTCAAAACGGATGATTTAAGCCTTCAGTCCTCCTTTCTTATTGATTGCGTGCATGTGTGCGTGTGTTATTTCTGTGTCTGTGTTTAGGCTACAGACCCAGATCTGGGGGCAAGTGGTGAGGTCCATTATCGGCTCGTCAACCACCAGAATCTGTTTTCCATCAATGCCACCGGAGCGATCAGAACTGAGGTGCCACTGGACAGAGAGGTCAGAGGAAGTGATAGATATGTTCAGATTTCACATGAATGAATGTCACAGTTGTTGAATGCAATACAAAAAAGACAGCGGTAAACATTGGCAAAGGTGACTGTATAAATATTTTTCATAGCTGTAAGTGTTGATGTTTGACCGTGATTTTCTGTCATCTAAAAGGTGAAAGGCCACTACTTTCTGATCGTTGAAGCCTGGGATGGTGCAGTGGACCCTCGCCGATCCAGATTAACACTGTTTGTCACCGTTTTGGATGTAGACGACAACAGCCCGATATTCACCCAACAAAAGTACAATGTCAGCCTACCAGAGAACAGCCCCAAAGATACTGTCATATTACAGTTAAAGGTGAGTGAGTGGATTGATGGATTAGTCCATTTGCAACAAATGTAGTAGTACATTTTGTAATAATTTCAGTAAATTGCAAAGTGTTCTACTGTAAAACCTAAGCTTTCTTGCAAAATACCTGATTCAGTATCTGAATAAATCGTCCAGGCTAATATATTGGCTGGTTTTAGCTTGATGCAGTTAGTAACAAAAAATGCAAATAATGGAAATAGTGGAAAATAATTTGTCCTCCATAGAGCACTGATAAGTTTATTTTTCAACTGAAAAGTACAAATGTAATGCAGAAATTTAAGGAATCCTTATAAGAATTATATATGTGTGTGTGTGAGTAACTGTCAAATATCAGTATCGGCACTGGCATTAAAATCTTGTATTAGTCGGGCTGTACAAACACACACTAAAACACATAAAATGCATTTAAGAGTTTGAGCTTTGTGTGTTGCGACGATGTGTGTGTGTGTGTGTGTGTGTGTGTGTGTGTGTGTGTGTGTGTGTGTGTGTGAGGTTATTTAACATAATTGCAATAAAAGAAAAAGGCAGGACAAAATGTACTCAATTATTACATTATACACAACAGGTTATAATGTTATGGGTTCAAAATATTTATGACTTTATATGCAGGTACCTAATTTAGTGATTACCTCACGCTCAGTTCTTTTACGAGGTAAGAACCAGCTCAGTACTGGTTAAAGGCAGAGCAAGTGCATGTATCCTGGCAAAGAAAATACCACAACAAAAGTCAAGTCAAACCATCAAAGAACAAATCTACTCTATTGTCACTGACAACATATGTACACTTACTAAAAGCTGCTATGGTAATATTACATTCTTAAAAAGGATTACACTCGCCATTGAATCAAAGTGTCCAGCAAACAATATTGAAATCCAAATTGAAACAAATCAATTCTTTTACAGTTGCTTGATAGTCTAAAAGTCTAAAACCAGGGAACATGAGGTTACTGTTATGAGTTAATTAATACCACACTTTTAACCAGTTTGACTGCTGGTCGAAGCTGAGACCTTGAATTCAGTTCAATAAAAGCACTGTAAGTCATAAATTCAGTCAGTCAATAAGACTCATCATAATAGTCAAACTTGAACTACATTTTCTTTGAAATGACCAAATTGGTTTTAATTTTACATTCCAGCCAGCACTAGAGACATCTTAAAAGTCAGAATTTTATTAATATCATATATAATTATATGTAATAATAATAAACACTTGAAGACACAAGTGAATGTAAAAAAAGAAAAAAAAGCAGCTTTTCCCTCCAGCTACACAGTAAAATAGTTACAGGAAGGAAAAATAAGATACAGATCACCAGCTGGACTATAAATGTTACTACCACAGGCGCTCCAGACATACACGACACAGACCTAATGAAAATGCTACAGTCTGTTACTAGCTCCAGCACATGTAGATGCCTGTCCTTCTGGCAAATATAAAAAATTCAACTTGCCGTAAAATTCACAAGGCAATGATATTACTTTCACCCCCATTCTCTGACTCTCTTCCCCTCTCTTTCTCTGCAGGCGATAGACGCTGACCTCAGCTCCAACCTCACATATCGAATCAGAACTGTAGGCTCAGACCAGGAGATCGCTCAGCTATTCCACATCAACCCAGTGACAGGAGAGCTGTCGGTTCTCAAAACTCTGGACTATGAGGCTCTGACTCAGAACTCATACACATTCACTGTAGAGGCCACGGACACAAAGGGAACAATGCCTCCGGGACTAGCCTCAGTTACTGTCAGAATCATGGTGAGTGTGTGTTTATGAGTTGGTTTGTCTATCTTAGCATAGGGATAAAAAGCTAAGTGAGTCAATGCGTTTCTCTTTTAGTTCAAAGTCTTTTCAGTTTAAGGGAAGAGCACTGTAATGGAAATGTTTTATGGGAAAGCATTATAGCAAGCAATGCCGGACTGACCAGCTATTTGAACAAAAAGTCAAAAGTTGAAAAACTTGAACCAGATTAAGAAGTTCAATCTTTACCAGCTGTGGAAAAATTACTGTGGAGGAGAAAATTATTATTATAGTCTCTGGAATCCCTCTTTTGTATGTCCTTTGCCTCCGAGATTACAGACAAACAAAAATAAAGCTCTGCTTGGCACAAAGTCACAAACTGTTGGTTGACAAAGTGTTGACTCCCACCACTGTGATGGACAAGAAGAGGTGCAGGCATCGTTGCACAATTTTTTTCACTCCCAGTGGGTTTTCCCTGTTAAGCAGTCGACCAAATTATAGTTTATTGTCAACGTCAGAAATTTGTTTAATCATTAATAAATGTTGACATTTGTGTGTAGCTATGTTGCCATGTAGGTTTTGGACACAGTATAATGTTGTAATATACTGTACTGTCGCCAACTGGCAAGCTTCTTGCGTTTGTTTTCCAAGTATGACTGACATCAGACTACTACAGACCGATATTTGTAGTTAAAGACAGACATCACCTTAGCAGAAGCAAATGCAGTACTTTGGTATTAGTGTGCTGAAGCTCCACGCTGTCCTTCTGCTTAGTTTTTCTCTCCCTCTGATGCCGCTAGGCTGCAGAGGGAGTGTTCACTGTTTCTGATCCAGTTGTATCTGGTGTCTGGCATTCAGGGGTCACATCAGTGTTTTTGCATGCATTGGCATATTTACTACATTTGCGGAAAAGCTCTGGTACATTCATCTCTCGTCGGGAAACTCTGACATTCAAGACTTAAGAGTTATAGTTACAGCAATAAGCTGCCAATTCCTGTCCTTTTTACACCGTCTTTGTTTACTTATTATTTTTCTTCTGTGTCTCAATTTGAAGACTGAAACAAGTTTTAAAATACATTATTTAGCCAGCTTGTGGTGAAATCAAAAACACTATTCTTCTGTGGTGTTCTTACTTTCAAACTCACTGCTGTTTTCCGGCACTGCTGACACCTGCTGTGATTAAAAAAAAAAAAAATGACCCTGACCAAAACTTTAAAAGAACTATATTTGCATTAGCATTAGGTTATGGATTCAAAGGGGGGCTGTTGCATTTTCTCCCTTGAGGAGGCCAGATGTTCAGTTTAGTTTGAAACCTATGAAGTGTGAATCCACTTCAGTTAGTAATTTTGGGAACTGCAAATGAGAATTAAGTTAAATTTAAGAATCGGAGTGAAAGCCAAAATCAACATGCCTACAAAGTGTGCACATCATTAGTGTTAAACATGTGTAACATTTCAGGGACTTACTGGAATACAAAAACAGCTTGGTGTACTGTATGTTTACAATGCTAATGCCATACTACTGTGTGTGTGTGTGTGTGTGTGTGTGTGTGTGTGTGTGTTTATCTCTCTCCAGGACATGAATGACTTTTCTCCGGTATTCAGCAAGTCAGTGTACCGAGGCATGGTTGCCCCTAATGCTGTCAAGGGAACCATCGTAACCACAGTGATGGCCAATGATTCTGACCCTGCGGTGAGCATTTCCAGCTGCTACTATTCTATTCAATCAAACTGTTTTTCACAGGCTGTTCCTCAAATTGTGTTTGGGTATGATGCAAGATAATGATGCTTGCATCCAGTGTGTGTGTTTTGAATGTGTTTGCGCTTCGTTCTCCAATGGAGCCGTTTCTTTTTTACCCCACTGTAGCACTTAGTGATACCTCAATTGGGCTTTTAACTCTAAACATCTTTGTAATATAGGCTGGTTTATTCAGCTTGCTGTAGAATGAAGGTTAGCTCACTTTAGAGTTCCATTGTGAGCCATTGGATAGTCTGGTGCAGTTAACCCCAGGTTTTAAAGGTGGTAAAATGCTCATACCGGGGTCTGAGTGCAGTGTGAATATAGCTTGTGTGGATTTGCTGAGTCACACAGCCTTTTGTTTAGATGCAGATCTGAAATGCAGTGGCTGCGTGAAAAATAGCTCTCATCTTTATCGGAAACAGAAAACAACCAACTGGTAAATTTGCAATTTTACTGTATAGTAAATCACCAAATAAATATTTATGAAAAGGACCAGGAACTCAAAAGTGTCTTTACTTTGCATTACTGCTCAATGATCTTACTTTTCACTCCGCCATCTCCGTGTGAAATCTTCTACACTGGCGATGTTACCCCATAAGCCTCTTTAAAAGCCCCATGTTCCTTTGACTAATGTGCATGCCGTCTTCCTACTTCAGCTAAATTGATGCAGACTTGAGGTTTAAGCATCTAGCTAGACTCTCTTGGGTCAAAAAGTAACATTATACTGTCCTGGCTGTATGCTTTAAAGGCTCCGAGTGCTCAACAAGGTACGAAATAGCACCTTAACAGCTTAAGACACAAAATTTACCTCTGAAGTACAAATCTTTATAAAAATTTGTCACAGTGAAGTTTTGCTGACTCACTCTGACCTGTTTTTTAATGAAAGCTTACATTGGAACAGACAGCTCTGAAGTGCTGCTCACATGTGCAGTGTCTCTACAAAATCTAACTCATTTCAGAACAAATAATGACTAATTAAAAAAAAATCTATATATTTTTTTTTTACATTTCTTTTGTGTTAAATGCAGTTTCTAGAGATGTTTTTCAAACCTGTAATATAATACTGACACTGCAGCACTGAATCTTTTAGTGGTGTTGCGGTAAAGGTATTTTAATGGAAATACTAGCTTAGAAACATTTCTGTTTACCTTGGATACCTTTTCTATTTACTGGCAATGTGGCTTTGTTGCACCTGTCTAGTAAACATTAGACCCTAGTTCTGGTAACAGTACACAGAACGTAGTCATTGTCGAACATGTCCGATTCCTAGCCTTAATCAAGATAAAGCAATCAAACTCTTCATGACTAAGACATGTGGAGAGATCCTCTCATCTCCTCGGTACATTAGTGAGATAAGAAAAGAGAAGAATAAGTGAGAGATGTACACTAGAAAGACATTTTCACCTGGTAAGATCATGTAATAACGTAATTAAAGTCAATCCTAATTTCATGAATATCACATCAGATTGCAACTCATGAAATATTACTAACAACCACAAAATTAAAATGCATGAGCCCACAGTGATGCTGGCAAGCAATCAAACTCATGTGGAGAGATCCTCTCATCCCTTCAGAAAAAAACAATAGAGAGATGGAATTTTAAGCAAACACTACAGTTTTATTGGCAGAAAGTGACCAGTCAAGGTTGTCCCTCAGACAGTCAGATACACTGTCAAAATGTACCAGGAACTGTGTGCCGGTGATCTATAATATATAAAAAACGTAATTTTATGTATTTCCTGACATTTTGAGTCAAATTAGTCACACCAACTGATGGTCACTCATTATCAACAACAAGTGAGAGGTTAATTCATGATCATTAGAGTTCCTAAACTTGGACCTCATTTATCCCAAGTGGTGATGTGTGTGTCTTAACTGCTTCATATGTATTTGGACAGGGACACACTGTTTGACATTTAGGTCCAAACTAATTGCTTTGGATATTAAATCCTGCAGCAGTCATTACCAAACTGTGCTTTTAATTTGATGCTACTTTGCAAAAAGTCTGTAAGAGTGGCAGCATTCCAGAAAGCATGCAGGAGATATTTCATGCTAATGCCACATTCATCTAAATCTGTCATCCTAAGTATACTTGTTCTCTTCATAGGGTACCCCAGCAGGTCTAGTGCGCTATAAAGTGGACCAGGAGGCTTATCCATACTCTGCCAGCATATTTGATGTAGAGGAAAAGACGGGAAATGTGGTAACCAGAGTAAACCTCAATGAGAAGCCCAACCTCAAGTTCAGTGTAAGTATGCACACGCACAGATTAATTAACAGGTCACTAGTAATCCAAAATGTACACTATATCGTATGCCAGTGGTTCCCAACCTTTGGTAAGGACCCCCACAAGGGGTCACATGATGGATCGAAGTGGTTGTGAGAACATTTCCTGACGAGTAAATAAGAAAAAAACAAGTTCTGTCAGTCAGTCTATTAAAATCGAACAGTCTGAGGAGGGAAATCACTCTTTGATTGAACTGCCTACAACTCAGTCTGGGCAGGGGGTCGCAAGTAGACATTGCACTGTATTAAAGACACAAACAAGGTTGGTAACCCTGGTTTGGCACCAGGAACTCAACAAAATTAGATTTTTATTTTACACTTGCATTATAGACGTTATAAAACATGCACATCTATGATGGAGTGAAACAGCAGTAAAAGATTCTCCCACTGGAAAGATATTCACTTCCATCAGACAGTAATGTATTCAGTGTATTAAATATAACCATGTGGCAGTGAGTCTACTGTATATCACAATGTAAATACAGTATGCAGCATCGCTTAATGTAATTCCCAATCAATCAAATTGATCTATTCATACTGTAAACATTGGCACCGAGGCTGTAGTCCAATAGAGACATCATTACTGGAGAAGATTTATACGATGCATCCCTGTTTTGCTGTAGTTTTTGGATTTCGGTATTTAGTGGGTGGAGGATTGGGACGACATCACATGAATTGAGTCATTAAATATTAATTTGATCATCAATCTCAGATTGTACTTGCTTTCTTGTAGCATTTGTGTGCATAAAGGTGTCTTTGTACAGAGCACACTTATAAATCCCTATCCACTGTACAAAGTATTCTGCAGTAGCTTATTAGTCTCAAAATATAACCATGTGGCAGTGTTTTCCCAGCTGCCCTCCTCAATGGGGCTTTGGGCCATGCTAATTTCATCTTTTCATTGGGCTTTAATTAACACAACAAGGATTCGGCGTCCTCTGAAGATATCACTCAGAGGACTAATTTTACCTCGTTTGCTCCCAATAACTCAAACTAAATGAATCAGTCCAACACTACAGTTTTTGCACTATGAATGAGATAAACGCTGTCTAAGGTATCATTTTTACAAGGACAGATACACAGTTACTCTCATTGACATGTAGCAAATGTCTCCCTAATTTCCTTGCATCACATTATAAAGGCACCACAGCTTTAGGTATTTGTAACTAAAAAGCAACCAATTTAAATTGTCAGTGCAGTTGAAAAAAAGTAATTGAGTTGTGCTATTGAGCAAGGCAATTAACTGCCACATGTTCCAACAAAGTTAGTAAGTTTCCAGCAGTAAAAGAGTGAGCTGTGCATTCAGCAGGTTCCTTGTTAAAGCATAAGTTACTGGATGACTATAAAGAAGGGCAATGCAGTATCAGTAACCATTTACTGGCTAATAAAAGGGGAGGAAACACAATATTTCAATTCCTTGATCTTTAAGTTTGTCCCTCATTAAGATTCCTTTGGGTCCGGTTAACAGTGGTTACCCCCAAAGTAAATGAAGGAGAAAGGCTAAGCAGGAAAGAATAAGCACACCTGTGGGACACACACTCATCCTGTTCTCCAATTCCCATGCAAATAACGTGCTTTTAGAATGCAGGCAACAAAGATGTTGACAGTATTTTGGTTTATTATCTGCCTGTCATGCATTAGCTGCATCCATTTATTTGGCTGTCTCCAATGTCAGCAGACTGTAAAATGGTGTGAACTGATATCTCTGCAAGGTTAGCAGGCATAAACAGCATAACAGTGGCCGCACTAGAAAGCCATGTTGCAAGCATGCATGTGGATATCTACTGAATGTTACCTATGTGTGTGTTTGATTGACAGCTGGTGGTGGTGGCCTATGATAATGGTGAGCCTGCAAAGAAGAACACAACTCTAGTAGAGATCACAGTCCTTCAGCCTTCTGTCATTCCTGTGTTTACTCAGGAAGAATACAGGTACAGACACACACACACAACACACGCGCACAGTCCATGCTATTCTAATCTTTAAAATGTCAGTACTGGTTGATGTGGCAACACCTGCTGTTACTGGTGATTACTTTAAGAACATCATAGTAATACCAGTACCAGAGGCCTGTTTGAAATGACACATTTATGGAACACTTGGGTCAGGAAACGCAGTTTTTGCATCTACTCTGTCAGAAATACAACAGAAGAATATGAGCAACTTGTGTATCTAAAGATTTGTTGTCTTCTTCATACATTCCTGTAGTTATACTCGTACTGTCGCAAATATGTTTACTCTAGAGGTAACTAATAATGTGGTACAAAAAATTGGGTTTATACGATAGCCTTAAGAATTAGAACTATAATGCAGAATTGTTGCCAACTGTAGTAGTGAGAGAGATTAACATTAATATAATTGTTTATTTGCCAATTTCAGATTTTATCATAATTTACAAATATATGCTTGAGCTCACGTAGATGTAACATCTACTTACATATTTGCTATTCATGCACCCATGTAAGTGGTTACAGCTAACTGCACATGGAAGGAAGAGACGACACTTAGTTGCAGCTGTGTTCTGTGTTTAATATACTGCGGTGCATTATAGCGACACAAAGTCTGTTCCTGCTTTCTGTTAGAGCATCATAGATATACAGCGTTTTCTCTTAGAAAATAAATAAATACTAGACTTGTTGTTGGTCTTGTTGTTGATGAGACCTACTAAATGCAAAGGTTTTGAAATAGCTTTTTGACCAAAAAAGGAAGAAATGTCTGACTACCTGAACATCTGTCTGTAGGAGCTGTAAATTACCAATAAAATACCAATAAACCTGGGGGCTGATATCACACGCTCCATCAGACGGACCCACACACGCACACACACACACAGAGTTTATACTAGCTGTCTAAATGTGGGAATGCAGCCATTTAGTTGTTGCAAGAGTGGAAATCCTATGGAGAGAGAGAGACCCATTCATCTCAATTTCACACACCCGACCAAAAAAAAGAATTTTGAAATTTTGGGTGGTACCTAGTTGTTCCCCCCGACTAAGACAGGATTTGTTTTTCATCAGGCAAATTGATGAATGGCATTAATATAGGTGTAATTAAAATAGGGAAAAGAAGGTTTATTAACTTTTCTCCAATGGATTAAAGCAAAGAGCACTTAATATTCTACCACATTTTTCTATAAACCATTAAAAATATAGGGACACAACCATGCAAAATCACTTGCTCTAAATACACACACAATAAAACAAAGTCTGAACAGCATGATTGATGTTTACTTGCCTAATTCAGTTTTGATTACAACTCAAGTGATGTGCTTTAGTGTAAGAAGTTTCCAGAAAAGAATAAAAATCAAATGTATGAACTTTGGCAAGTTTGTTTTCATGATACAAATCCCAGACTTCCTTCCAAAACAAATGTGTACAGTAGCATCAACTTTAAGGGGCGGCAGCACGCTTTTCACCATCTGCTGGAAATGTAGTAAAAGAAACAGACACTCACTCTGAACTAATATAAAACACATAAAAGGGATAATTGGGCGGTCGCTTCCTCTGTGCTCACCATTGGTCTGGGTATGACTCACAATCAGTGGTTGGTGGGTTGGCCAATGTATGTAATTTCCTTTCAGTTCCTTTGCACGCATTTGAATTTTGCAAAAATGGCCAACTGTGCCCCCCAGCACTGGAGAAACATATAGAGAGCTGTTTACAAAACAAGAATACATTAAATGCCTGATGCTAAAAAATGTCACAAAGAAATAGTGTCTCATATTCTTTTAATCCAAAACAAAGCAAAAAAAAAGTGTTTTCCCTCATTCTCTAGCTGCGCGAATGTCTATCCGCTGAAGCTGTAAAACAACAATAAATATGAAGGATTGATATATTTTTGTAAAAGACCACGCACACACTACACACACTTTCATTCACTCATTTTTGAAATGCCAATAAAACCCAGCGCTCACACACTATAAACTCAACCAACATTAATAAATTATACTCTTACCCCATGTGCAGACACATACACACTCTCACTCTCAAGTCATCATTATAACTCTTCCACTTTGTGCCTGTTGTATGAGGTCATGGGGGTCACCTCAGGTTTTCTCTTCTGTGATTGGCTGGGTGGAGGGTGTGAGTGAGGTCAGTAGTGAAATTGGCCTATAATCTACAGCTATTATCTCTGTTTCTGTATCTTGATCTGCCATTCTTTCTTATGTCTTATCTCATCTTTCATTAAATATAAACATTTTTCTTATTTATTTTTCTCCGTCCTGTTACTGTCATTCTGTCTCTTGATTTGGCTTTATTTTTCCACGTTACAGTAGTTTCTAATTTCCTGTCTTAATACACTTTCTTCCTGCCATCCTGGTTTTTATCAGCCCCTCTATGGGTCTGATTGTCCCCACAATGACGTTGGAGGAAATGAATTGTTCCCCTTCCATTTGCTTGCTTGTTATGTCGTCTGTCAGGCAAAATATCGAAGACATCAGACTTGGATGAAAATTGCAGGAGAGGATGCTTTTAAACATCATATTTTTCTAAATGTTTTGAAATGACTGAGCGGAAACGGTGTCCAACCTTGAGTCAGTCGAAGTGAGCTTTCTGTGACTGATGTGAGGGACAGCATTAGTCTTTTATCCTCTCTTGCAGATTTTGTTTCCTTTTTTTGATGCCTTCCTGTTTCCCTCCCGTTGTCTACTTTCATCACACGCCAAAGCATTGCACAGTTTTATATGCATATGCAGTATGTGTTTAGGCTTTTACTGTGATGCAACTCACTTTCGCATACAGTGCCTTGCAAAAGTATTCACCCCCCTGTTTTGTTGCCTCACAACCTGGAATTAAAATGGATTGTTTGAAGGTTTGTATCATTTCATTCACAGAACATGCCTACAACTTTGAAGATGTGATTTTTTTTTTTTTTATTGTGAAGCAAACAACAAATAGGACAAAATAATAGAAAACTTCAGTGTGCATAACTATTCACCCCCCTAAAGTCAGTACTTTGTAGAGCCACCTTTTGCTGCAGTTACAGCTGCAAGTCGCTTTGGATAAGTCTCTATGAGCTTGCCACATCTTGCCACTGGGATTTTTGCCCATTCCTCAAGGCAAAACTGCTCCAGCTCCTTCATGTTGGATGGTTTCCGCTTGTGAACAGCAATCGTCAAGTCTTACCACAGATTCTCAATTGGATTGAGATCTGGGCTTTGACTAGGCCATTCCAACACATTTAAATGTTTCCCCTTAAACCACTCGAGTGTTGCTTTAGCAGTATGCTTTGGGTCATTGTCCTGCTGGAAGGTGAACCTCCGTCCCAGTCTCAAATCACAGGCAGACTGAAACAGGTTTTGCTCAAGAATATCCCTGTATTTAGCACCATCCATCTTTCCCTCGACTCGAATCAGTTTCCCAGTCCCTGCTGCTGAAAAACATCCCCACAGCATGATGCTGCCACCACCATGTTTCACTGTTGGGATGGTGTTCTTGGGGTGATGGGATGTGTTGGGTTTGCGCCAGACATAGCGTTTTCCTTGGTGGCCTAAAAGTTCAATTTTAGTCTCATCTGACCAGAGCACCTTCCTCCATACATTTGGGGAGTCGCCCACATGCCTTTTGGCAAACTCAAAACGTGCCTTCTTATTTTTAACACTAAGTAATGGCTTTTTTCTGGCCACTCTTCCATAAAGCCCAGCTCTATGGAGTGTACGGCTTATTGTGGTCCCATGCGCAGATACACCAGTCTCTGCTGTGGAACTCTGCAGCTCCTTCAGGGTTACCTTTGGTCTCTGTGCTGCCTCTCTGATTAATGCCCTCCTTGCCCGGTCTGTGAGTTTTGGTGGGTGGCCCTCTCTTGGCAGGTTTGTTGTGGTACCATGTTCTTTCCATTTGAAGATGATGGATTTGATGGTGCTCCGGGGGATCATCAAAGATTTGGATATTTTTTTATAACCCAACCCTGACTTGTACTTCTCAACAACTTTGTCCCTGACTTGTTTCGTCTTCATGGTGTGATGCCTCTTGCTTAGTGGTGTTGCAGCCTCTGGGGCCTTTCAGAAAAGGTGTGTTTATACTGACAGATCATGTGACACTTAGATTACACACAAGTGGACTTAATTTCACTAATTATGTGACTTCTGAAGGTAATTGGTTGCACCAGAACTTTTGAGGGGCTTCATAGTAAAGGGGGTGAATACATATGCACATGCCAATTTCCAGATTATTATTTTTAAAAATTCCTTTTTTATATATATTTTTCTCATTTCACTTCACCAACTTACACTATTTTGTGCAGATCCATCACATAAAATTCAGATTAAAAAAACATTTAAATTACAGGTTGTAATGTAACAAAATAGGTAAAAAGCCAAGGGGGGGTGAATACTTTTGCAAGGCACTGTAGCTTACATGTCATCTGCCATGCAAGAATCACCCACCTGCCTCTGTAACAACTCAGTAATAAACATTAAATTCAACAAATCACACCTTTGATGCTGATTTTATAGAGGAAATGTATCTGTATTTACATTTCAGTTGATTATAGCGTTCTTTTTATTATTTTTTGCTTTTTATTCAAACACCTGAGCACCAGAAGCTCTAAGCTAATTTGCTTGTTTGGGACTAATTGCGACTTCAGTGTCGATAAAGACGTATTTTCCCACTATTACAGACAAAATATTAAGATGTCAAGGTTTGTCTTTCACACAGAGCAGAGTAAAGCTCCCCTCTATTTTTAGGAAAAGGGTTAGAGGCAAGAGAGAGAGATGTCAGCCATCCATATAATACTGCATTTATGAATATGTAACATAGCTTCCAGCTAAAGGTGTGTGTGCTTGTCTGTGAGTGTGCACTTTTTAGAATCTGTGTGTATTTGTATTATTTGATAATCAACATATACAGTTCACATTAATGCATGCATGCACACATTTTTATGTTTGTGCACTGCGGATGTCCCTGTGAGTATTTTGTATATGTCTTTGGGTGCATTTGTGTGCCTGTATTTTAGTGTGTGCGTGGATGAGAGAGTGTTTTTTATTCTTGTAATTCCATGTTGTATTCATACGGAGTACAGTGTACCAGCTTTGAATTAATTATCCCAGCTTTATTGAATAAAAGCTAACCATTGCACCAACGTGGTTTTAAGAGCTTACTAATGCAGCTTAATGATTTTGTATGGTTTCAACAGACAGGCCTCTATCCATGGGCAAGGCTGAATTAGTAATATTGATTGCTATATTGAAAAAGAGAGACGGCGAAACAAGGAATCTGTTAAAAGTAGTTTTTTGGCAAAGTGCATTTGCTGTTCAATACATTAAATGATACAAATTTCAAATGTCAAAATGATTTATCTGCACATGCTTAAAATAATTTTGTATATGGCATTACTTTTATAAAGGGCATGTTTAGTTAGTTTAAAGCCACTATGTGCTGAATTTGAAACTTTCCGACTTCGGCATAAGACACTGTGCCAAACGGCAATGCATGCAGCTGCAATCTTACCATCTGATTGTTAGCCACTCTATGCATGCATTTACCAAGCTGGCAAGTTGTAAGTAATTAATGTGACACAAGTTAGTAACAAAGAATTCGACATGTTTGTTGGTTTGTTTTTATTTTGACAATGTTTAAAATAAAATTACCCTTCTTCACATGTCTGGTTTAGACTGCACATATCTGGAGACTTCTGTAGGGCGACACAATTAAATGTTAAATATGATAAAATTATTACTTGTTGTTTAATCAGCACGTTTTCAGCTTTCAGTTTTAAAGTTTTTGGTGCATGAACCTGACCAGGATAGGCAAAAGATGAAAATGGATTAACTAAAAAAAGAATAGAGAATGGATGAATGGATTTGGTAGGCTTACCTAGCGACCATTTATCCACAATAAAATAATGTCAGTCTAATCTCAGTGTATCAGAGATAGAAGGTAGCAAACTGAAATTTTCACAGAGAAAAAACATGGACCCATAAGATGTGAACTTACATACAGATCCACTGGAACCCCCCACTGACCCAGCTGTCCTCACTGAGAAAACCTTTCCTTATTCCTGATTGTCAGACCAACCAAATATCTTCTTGTGCGAGGATGTCAAATCAGACTCAGGGCATTTTAAAAGATACTAACAGCAGAGAGGAGTAAAATATGCATTATAAGTTGATTTTAAACGGTGCGAACGCAAATGATACACTCTACAATCCAGAGAGAATTCAATTTACTACTAATCTGACTTCTCATAGACTGGGGCTTCCTAAGTGTGCCCTAATCAACACTTAATGTAATTTGTTTTAAATAGTGAAATCTGAAATGCATTTGTATATTTTTTAACTATGTGTATTGTATGACTATGACTGTGTTAGCTGAGTCTGATCACAGTGACACATTTTTTTGTTGTTTTGGCTCAGTACTCCGGCAAACTACATTTCAAATGAAACAGCTGAGCTTAAAGCGCTGATTTCAGCTTCAAGTGTGTTTCGGTTGTTAACAATCACATTAGGTGAGCAGTGTAGGATTTTTACCCTCAGGGGTATGTATAAAAAGGTCTACCGTTTCCTACACGGTTCATCAAATGACAATAGATGAAAGTCAGCACTTAAACCTTTACAGTCAGTGTTTCATTTCAAATCCAATGGGCTGCAGTACAGGGCCAAAACAAAACTCTCCTTATTCTTACAGACTGTGCAAAACAAGAAGTCCACAAAATTGCAAATTGCCAGTGCATAATGCAGTTTTTCAACTTCAACCATTATTGTCAGAATCGTAGTAGACTTTGTTTATTAATTTCATTTTGATCTACTTCACTATTATTTAATAATATAAGAAGCTATATCACATATTTTTTTGCACAGTATTAACATTTTAGAGTTATGAAAAATTGACATTTCTAACATTTTCTTCATGTTTGTCAGGATGAAACACAGTTTGTGTGTTCGGCACGCATTCAAGTTGAATATGACGCACTTTTGCACACACATACAAGCACACACATGCTCACAGTGCACTGAGGCTGAACACCATCCCCAAAACAACCTGGCACTGCAACCTGCTGCTCGTGCATTTTCACTCTGTGGGTTTCTAATCTAGTAAAACAGTTAACAAGCTGAGGAGGAAGTTTGTTAAATCATTGTAGCAACTGTGTGTAGAGCAGAATTTCTCCCCTCTTTCTCCCCCCCTTTCCCCCCTCTCTCTGTTTTGCTCACTGTAGGACCATCCTTGCACCTGCAGAATTAGTATGCAGTCAGTGTCACATACACATGAATAGTTATCAACACCCAGTAGCAATTATCAGCATGAGGTTAAGTGAACAGAAAGAAAATATTGCCTTTGCAAAGATTATTGAAATCTACAAACCCCTCCCAACACTTTCCATGCTTGTGTATGCATGTGCAAGCATGTGAGCATGTACGTATGCCTTCTTTGTGTTTGTGCCCGTGTGTGTGTGTGTGTGTGTGAGATTGGGAAGGCTCCCCCCCATGATGCCGAAATGCCTCATAGCTTGTTACTTTGTTAATTAATCTAATTAGAAATTGGTGAGTTAAGAGCCAAAACACTTCTAAACATCAAAGCTTTGTTTTTAATCAAGAGATTGTGCGATCAGAGATGTCAATATGTTGCTTTGTCTTGCGTCATTACAAAGATGGAGATAAAACCACTACACCATAGCAGGAGATTTAGATGCACTGATATACAGCACACGCTCTGTTCAAGAATCACAGGCAGCCAAGCAGGAGGTCACAGTTTTTATCAGTATCAGCCAGCTGGATAGTTGCAAACCCAGAGCTTTGAAAGACAACGATCCCATTTGTCTGCCATCAAGGTAACTGAAATAACAAGGACAAGGTTTTTTAGTCAGTTTTTGTAAGGCGATATAGACTTACAATAGATGCATGCGTTAACTTTTACATAATGCACATAGCTGTGAAATATACAGAGCCAGACTTTTTATTGCTTTGCTATATAGACCTAATGATCTAAATTTAGAAGAAGAAGAAAGATTTCAATTGGAAGCAAATCTGGAAAAATAATCTTTGTAGATTTGCTGTTGCAAATGTGTCACATTTTCTGACCATGAGGTTCTCCACAGCTCACTTTAACTGTTCTAACTTTCTCTTAATATCTTGTCATTTCTCTTTTACCGCCTATTGCACCCTACCCATCTGAGGAGGGATATCTGTCTTTGAATTTCCTTTCCTGAGGATTGTTACATGTCTTTGCATATATTGTATGGTTATTTTAGGGACTTGTAGAGAGCTTTGACCAGTTTGGGAACTGTTGTTCTTGTGAGCCTGTGAAGTCCATTGAGACACTGTATGTGATAATGGGCAATACAAAAACTTGACTTGCTTGTATGAAAGAAAATCAGTTAATAAGTTATAGCAATGGTGATCTAAAATGACATTCCTATCTGATATGTGCAGAAATAGGTATAGGTCTACATTTTATGAGCTGTGCATTTGAAGTTAGTTACACATTTTTGGTCTATTATTTCCTTTTGGATGCGCTCAGTTGTTTAGTACTTTAGTATTGTTTTGATCAAAATGATTTATGTAATTTTCCAGACAAGTATTTTCCTTTGGACTCTAAAATATTTGAGTCCTCTTTTCACCTCTGCTCCTTTTGTTAACTTCCTTCCTGTCTTGCTGTCTGTTTATAAAGTCAACACCCTGTTTCATCCGCTGTAAACTATCTTCCATCAAATTAAACGTCTTCTCTGCCAAAATGAATAAACTCCCCAAGGCCCTTAAACATTTTAACTATGAGATAAACGCATCTTCCTGCGATGTACGTCAAAACAAGCACGTCCGATCTGTGGCTCTATAAATCCGGTATACGTCTAACCAATTCAGTTGAAGGTTACCTTGTTTTGTTGATGCACACAAACAGGAAAGTGCACGTAGAGTGCTCCTGGCAATGTTACGACTGTGACAACAAATGGCAAACAACCATGGTGTTGTTATTTATAAGGTTGCTTGCTTCTGGGAGACAGCGAGAGAGAGGGGTGAGGTATGGAAGAGGGAGACGGGAGGCTGTTGTGGGAAACTGAAAAGAGAGAAAGACGGACAGATGGAGGAAGATGTTGGGAGTGGATACTGGAGAGAAGCAATTTAGAGATTTAGGAGTGTGACTTTCAGGTAGAGGGGAGGGAGTAGGAAAAGGAGGAGGGAGGGGACACAGGAGAAACTACAGTAAACGTTGGAGAGAAAAAAACATGAGAAAACAAGTGACAGTGCTGCTGGAATACACCATTTCAACAACACACTGAACTTGATCGACAGGCAGAAAGGAAGACACGCGCACAGACAGATCAACATACAGGCAGAAAAGTCTTTAAACTGGCAGATGAGCTGACACGTTGAAGTAGATTGAAGCAAACAAGAAGACAAACAGGTAAAGACTCGAATAGACAAGATGCAGATGAACAAGATGTTACACAGGCAGGCTGACACTCTAGATACTACCTGGCTTGATAGATAAGCATGCGTATAGTCACTTAGTCAGTCAGGTAGACAGACATCTGTACATTCACATATTGTAGATATAAGGATGCATGTCTTTGCCTTCTGCTGTTATTGCTGCTGTATGGCTGAGACCTTGCTTTTGCTGTTGCCATTTGACTCGTCTTCATAGCCAGTACCCAGCTCCATTGTACAACACAGGAAATGGTGTGAGCTTGAAAGCATCACAAACATCACTGAAAAGCTCATTTCCGCCAATACAAGCAAAAAAATGCATATAATTGAGAACAAAAGCATAAAAAATGGGCGGGTAATTGACATGGATGATGGCTGACAGATGGCAACAGACTCCTCAGGCTTTAATCCAGCAGATATTCATTAACAGCTCAACAGTTCAAACTCATTTGAATATAAATACCACCTATAGCATAAGTTACTATATTGTACAAGAAGCAGCAGGTGGACAGCTCTCTCGCTCTGTCAGCTGAAGCGTCTGTCTGCTTGTGTCTGAAAAATAATAAACCTCCAATATCGATGTTTCTAAACCTGAAAAATAGGAATTGTGGCATGAGGGCATGCAACTGTTTCTGCAGGTTTGCGTGACCTAAACCAATGCCAGAGGGTCGCGTGTGAAACTCTTGTACAGGAGGGTAGGCACAGTTAGACAGATTCAGCCTTCCTCATCTCCTCCCCTTTGAACAGGTTTATGTTGCTCCGCTGGATGCCAGTTATCTTACTACTCTCTTAAACAACTGTAGAGACAGTTTTCTTGGCTTTGACACACAGACTGCCAAACCAACAGTTCAAAGAAAAAAGCCAAAATGGACTCACTGTAAAACTCCAAATTCAGACAGTTTCTTAAAACTGAAAATCCATTGCTGACAGTGTTACACAGCATATCTATGTTGCTCTGGAAGGTCAGCTGCTGTCAAGTTGTGTGTTGCAGCTTGATCTCTGGTTACTGAAATATAGCCGCAGTGCAGTATGAACACGAACACAGGGAGAAAAGCTATGATTCAAAATGTATTTTGAGCCAGCACCGAGCAGAGCCTAAATATAGCCATTATTTCCCAGATCCTTCCATGAGGTGTGTTGTTTTGTCCCATTTGAGTGCACAAGGTATTGTACTACTGCTGTCCACTGGGAATGTGCTGATACTCATTCATGTCTTCATGTCTACAAGGACTGTAATTTATGACTGTCTAAGTTCCACGCACTTTTATAAGATACTTTTCAATTAAAGTCATTTAATGTCGGTCTCCTTCCCCAGCATGGATCAATACTGTACATCTGAGATGGTTAACGTGATGACACATTTTGAAAGAAGGGTGTATACTGTCACACAACACTAATGAGCAAGATTTTCATACTCTGTCAGCAAGATGTAAAGACATTGATAATAAAATTAACAGACACACTTAAAACAACAAATATGGCCAGACAGAACAGAATACAGAAGCAATTACTATATTATGCACAATTGTACATAATTGCATACGTATGTAAATGTGGGGAGTTAAACCAGCCTAGTGGGGTTAATAATATTTTTCCTTCTTATCAGCCTCAGGCATTTAACAACTGAAAACATAACAATCAAGAATTCAAGAGAGATACAGTGAGGAAGGCCAAAAGACTAGAGCAGGCAGCTTGTGAACAAAAAGCTGGCAGCTTGTACATGAGTCATTTTGTCTGCCTGGTCAGTTCTTTCTTAGTTGTTGTTACATGAAGGCTAACATCATACATTATTTAGTACTAACTACCGTGTCAAGCGTTTGTTCAGGGAAACAGCTGACTCCTCTCAAGCCACAGAGTAAAGGCGGGAGACGATACAGTTTACTATGAAAGCAGATTTACCACCGCGCACATTTCAGTTTAACTCATAGCATTACAATGCCACACCAGTCCTTTTCACGTATCTCTTCATTAACAATATGTCTTTCAACAAGTATCTTTTTTTTTTTTTTTTTTTACACTTTTGCTGCATATTTTAGTCCTTATTTTCTTATTCTGAAGTGGATCCTTATAGTTCATTAGTAGATGTGGCTGTATCTGTCAAGCGTCTAATAAGAAATGGGGACAAAGGATAATGAAGAGAGGGAGAGGGAGGGAGATTGATGGGGTGGTTTCAAGAGACAGAGAGAAGGTAATCACAATATACTTGGTTTTGATTAATGATAATAACAAGGAAAATCATTACCATCTCCTGATATCCTTCACCCTCTCTCTCACTCGCACGCGCACACACACACACACACACACACACACACACACACACAGACTCAAAGATGTGAAATTATAGTCACACTATACAAATGTTTCATTAAAACTACTCACAATGGAAACTGACACACACCAGCACACAAAGGTGGAGAAAGATGAAATGTTTAACTCACTGCAGTCTGTTTTTGATGAAAGAACAATATACCAAGAATAATATACCACGACATTCACAGTATAAAAAACTCCCCCTGTGTATTCTAAATTCACAATACAAAGACAAAAGTAGTCTTAGTTGTTGAACTTAGTGTTTTCTGCCATTTGACAGGAAAAAAAGGAATTTGAGATAAAGAACAACAACAAAACCTGTGACTTTGACAGCAGCCCACTGTTAGTATCCTGTGTAGTGCCAACATTCAGCGTTGGTTTCTTTTACCATGAGCACAATCTTTCCCTTACACCAGTGACACAAAACCTTAGCCACAGAGGTGACAGGTCAAAAAACAAGTTGTTTGAATCATTTTTGTAACGATCATTTGTAGCAACATTGTCAAGCTTTGTCGTCCTGCAGATAGAGGCACCACATCAGAAAACACTCATCTGGGTTGGTTTTGGAAGATGTTGGACTGACTCATTTAAAATGCTCTTACACATGCATATGAGCAGCAACTGATTAACTGAAGTTTGCACTTAAAAGATGATTAAATTTTATCTACACATTTTGTATTCCATGCAAATCATATATTTTTATTATGACTATACAATAACATCTATAATATTTTCCATTTCCATTTTTATACCTGCAGCATGTTAAGTTTCAGCAAAGTAATTATGCTGTATATATGTCATGTGTTAGTACTCATTTACTTCATTTATCATTTGTGTTATTCATTGGGTTCAAGTTTTTAAATGACAGTTTCAAAAATAATTTTACTGCAAATGTCTGTGCGAGCACGTGTGCTGGTGAGTGTGAGCTTGTGTGATGTCAGTCTAGGGAGATGGGAAGATGGTGTCTGTCTACAGACACGCACACACATACAGATATACTGGACAAATGATTTTTACAGAAGTGATGTTAGACACATTTTCTTGTTGCATATTTGCACACATACACAGACTCTCTGCTTGTCACCATTTTCTTCCTCCAATTCAGCCATTTTAACTCAATCGCACAAACGTACACAAACATATTTTATTGTTATTCTCTCTCTCGATTTTCTTTCTGTGTCATCCCTTTTTTGTCTTTTTTTTTTTTGCTCTTTTTCCATCTTCTTTGTCTCTGTATCACCTTCTCTCTGATTCCCTCCTTTTGTCAACAGCCCTTGTATATATTGCTGGTCATTTTTCTCTCCCTGCTCTGTCTCGCATATGTTTTATGTATTAGTGCTTCAACAATGCCCCACTCAAGTTCAGACTGTTTGAGAGATACTAAGCCATTTGACTGTCAGTTGACAATTACGACAAGACTATAAAGCAAAAGGTGAGAAGAGGGCCATGAGAAGAGGGGGAAAAAAATGCTGAGACACTTGCCAACAGAACATGGAAAAGACAGAATCAGTCTGGGAGATACAGAGAGAGCTGTACGGACCAGAAAGAGTGATTGACAGAAAGAAGGAGTGACAAAAATGGAGAGGTTTTGTGCGAACCAGCACAGCAGAATGAAAAGAGGTAGGAGAGAGAGATGTGGGATTAGAGAGAGTAGGAGAGTGCCAGAGGGTACAGAAAATGAATTTTGATTATTCAGACAGTGCTGAGCAGAAATAAGAAACAGAAAAAATAGATTAGTTACATGCCCTGGGAACTGTAATAAAATCACCAATATTTTCTCACTACTACATACAGCCTACTGCTCTAATGTTATGTTCTTAACAGACCAAAACCAACAGTTTGAAAATAGAGTCTGATGTTGTAGAATAGCAACACCTGCCTTATCAGAAAACTGTTTGGATTTCAACCAGCATGTCTCTACATGCTCTTTAAATTGTAGGAACATGTGAACTGAAAATTGAAGCCTTTCGGTACTGAAAAATGGCCACAGCAGGAGAAAAAGTAACTTACAGAACTCCAGCCAGCCTGTAAAGGTTACTACTGCAGGCAGTTAAGACCCCTCGCTCAACAGTCTCCTCATGGAAATCTTACACTCAGCAGCCCCCTGGAAAGGGGAAGGAGGCAGCAAGAAGATGCAGTGAAAGATGTGGCGACAGTAGGAAAGAACAGCATGTCGTCGTTTTTGGTTGATGTTCGTGTAGCGGCCATTGTTGCTAGCTCATGCTGCTGACCACTGCTTGTTAAACGTGTTCCAACTCATTCCAAGCAAAAGAGCACTGGTCTTATTGGATATCAGACTTTCTATACTAGACTGGAAATATCTTACCTAGATTACATCAAAGCAGTTGAGAGGAAAGAGAGAAGTGAATCAAATATATACACCTAACTAAGGTGTAACTTCTCAAAATCAACAACCCAACGTTCAAGCTCACTTCATGTAGCGATTGGTGTGTGGAGGTGAGAAACGAAGCAGGGTTTGAGCGTCACTGTAAAGCTCTTTTTCTTTCATTCTTTACACAGCTATTTCACTATGGATTCATTCCAGAACAAACTGCCTGAAAATGTGCAACAATATCCCCATATTTAAATGATTATTGCGTCGCTCCACACTCTATGACAGCCGGTCAGTGCGGCCGTTCGGAACAGCTATAAAGGTTTTTTAAACATGGTATGAACTACTTTTCAAGCATACACGGCCATAACGCTGGGCAGACCCTGTACAGATTAAGCCAAATTTCAACCCAGAATTAGTCGCCTCCAACTAATTTTAGAATTCAGATATTTCTGCCAGATCAGCTGTCGTTTGAGGAGTTCATTTTAAGGAGGGTCACAATACCTGACTTATTGCCTAAACAATCAATGATCCGAGTTGTTGGACAATCACATGGATTTCTCGGTTTTTGTTTGTTTTGTTTTGTTAAGTTTGAACAGTTCCACAATCAGATAAAATATCTTATCAATGAGCTTGTTTTAATATTATTATAGTATAATTTTACATGTTTTGGCTAACTGTAGCCACATCTTACGAATGTGTAATATGTCGATTGTCAATGGACGAAACCACTCGGGGGTTCTATGTATACGTTTAGTGTGCCACATCGAGAAAAGTAGATCAAACCGCAAAGTGTGAACATAGACATTGCACGTTTTGTTGATTAAAACATGTTGTGTGAGTTTATGCAACATACAAGCTTAATATGCCCAGCTTAGATAATAATAAACAGAAGGGCTGCTAATGTTTGACCTACTTTGGCATTGCCACCCACGCGGAGTACAGTATGTAATACTGTAGATCAAACATTACTGTCATGGTGGAGGAAAAAAAAGCCTCTGTGAGGAGGCATTGCCAGAGCCTGACAGAACCAAAGCACTGCTTGGCACAGAGGATATTGTAGTTTGGCGTGGCCAAAGAGACACAAAGAAAGAGATTAAAAGAAGTGACAGAACTAGAACTGAAGTAGAGAAAGAGAGAAATGAAAAGGAGCTGTGTGAGGAGGAACAGAAAGAATAATGACAAGAGGGGAAGATGATGAATCATACATATCTGAGAGAGACGGGCTAAAAAGCGAAACAGCATAATGAGTGAGACAAATGAATGACAGTGGCTATAAGAGAAAGACCCACAGAGAGGAGGGTATCATTGCCACCATCTGTCACTATCCTCATAATTCTGTCTTTCCCTTCACACTGCTGAAACACCGAACACTCTCGCAGCTCTGTTAAGGTTTATGTCCTATAGCCTACATTCAGTCTGAATAGGTGCGTGCGTGCGTGCGTGGGTGCGTGCGTGCGTGCGTGCGTGCGTGCGTGCGTGCTGGTTCACCACAATGTAAGTCTTTCGTTTCAGGGTTAAGATCACAGAGTTGGTTTTAGGGTTAATGTTAGAAGGGAATGAATGAAAGTGTGTGTGTGTTTCTGTTATCAGTATCAACCCAGCTTGCTGTAGTTAAGACAGCAATGATTAGAGAGCGCAGGAGGCGGGGGACAGGAGCTTGATAATGAGCTCTGCGTGTACAGTATGTGTGTGCAGGTGTGTGTGTGTGTGTGTTTATCTGTACTATGCCATGTGCTTTACATGTGCATGGACTCTTGTGTGCATCTTTAAGCCTGCAAATGTGTTTTGACCCATCCACAAGTAATTGTGTGCGTTGGTATGATTGTATTGCATGTGTGCACGTAGTCCGGTGTGTCAGCGTACACGTGTGTTCTGCATGTGGGAGTGTGTGTGGGCATCCTCTCTATTGTGCTCCTTCACCCCTGTCAAATAGCCATTGTGGAGAGGGAGGGATGGAGGAATGGATAACAATTGTAGCTGAGGTCTGCTGGGATGTTGGCTGGAAGCAGCTGCCTGAGGGAAAGAGAGGGAGGAGGAGGGGTGAAGGTAAAGATGGAGGAAAGACGAGATATGGATGCAATGAGAAATTAGATGGGCATGAATGGAGTAGGTATATGTAGGAAATTGAAAATTTAATGGGAAAGAAGTAGGAGGATTGGAGAGAAAGGTAAAAGAGACGTAAGAGGTAGAAAGAGCAGAATACTTCAGCGAGAGGAGAGGAATAAAATAATTTCATGTTTATATGTTATTGCACTACTACAAAACAAGCCCAAATTTATTGATGGACTACATTTGTGCTGCTACTGCAGCAGCTAAACTACATAACTGCACACTGGGTGTTTCTCATCTTCTGCTCCGACTGCATGAATTACAGTTCCATTCTCTATAATTACAAAAGTACAGAACATTTTCTTTCTTTCATTCCTGAATACTGGTGTGTGTTTTTTTTATTCAGAATCAAGAATATTCTTTATCCACAGACTTGCATGTGGCGCAGATTTGGCTCTTTGCTGATTACAAAAGAAAAAAAAATCCCACGAGCATCCTGGTGGCCAAGGGTTTTAAAACACTGACCATGAAACAGCAACGTCCCAGGTTTGAGTCCGGCCAGGAACCGTTGTTAACACTTTCTCTCTTCCCTCATTTCCTGTCAGCTCTTTACTTTATACTTTCTAATGAAGACAGAAAATGGCCCAAAAATATATCAAAAATGAAAAAACAGCATTTCAGCTATTGCTAAATGAACGGAGTCTGGACAGGATGGGACTGTACAGCAGACAAAAAAGGCCTTTTTCACAGAAGGGGTTTTTGGTCACAGTAGGACCACAAGTGTAAACAATGAAATTAATGATGGCTATTTAGCTGCTTCAGTTTCAGGGTCTTGTGCATGCTGGCTCGTTGTCACACTGCCATGGCTTACTGGGACACTTAAATACAACAGAGCAATCGTTAATGTCATTAGTAACACCTGTGCTTTTCCTGCTATGACAAGTCAAATGTCTGCTGTGAAAAAGGCCTATATATATATATATATATATATAAAAAGAGGATTTACTTCAGCTGCTGCAATTTAAACCTCCTGAAGTTGCATTGCAGAATACAATACATTTGTTTTTCCATTTAAATCTATATTCATTCGATCAGCTTCAGGTTTATTACATATTTGCTTGGAGGAGTGTTTGGGTAGAGCAGGTGGTTAGTGAAGCAATTGACTGGGCTGGAAGTTAACATCTAAACACACACACTCTCTCTCTCTCTCTCGCTCCCGAACAGTCCCATTTATCACGTTGTTATTACTTGATAGCTTAGCCAGTTGGTAGCCCATGTTATAATGTTTAGCCAGCTGTGACGGTTGGCCTAATGACTGGACTGGGTTTATTTAATGGAGCGAAATCTGCCGGAAATTTGAGAGTTGCCAGATTCTAAGAAAATCTGTCAGGGTTGTAAGTAGGGAAAACTGCCCACCACATGCAATGAGAGGCAGGTGGACACAAACAAGACTGTGCCTGGGTTCTCTTTCAAAGCTGTTGATCGTTTAATTTCACTGCTTGGCTCAGGCCACTAATAGGGCCTGTCAGACACCCTGTTCCAAATGTACTGGATCAGACCAAGCTTTAGCCAAACACAATGTTCACCATCTTAAAGGACCATGCAGGGGGCTTTGCTTTATGTTTTAGTACATTAACTTAAGTCATGTATGGCTTATATTACTACTAAGGGTTCAAACAATTAGTTGATTAATCCACTGGTTGATCAACAGAAAATGAATCACCAACTATTTTTATAATTAATTCATGTTTTAATTTTTCTATTAAGCACAAATGTCTGTTTCAAACCATAGTAAGCTGAACATCTTTCTGCAGATGCTGTTTGAAGATGTCACCTTGGGCTCAGGGAAATTGTGATGGCCTTTTTCCAAAGCATACCCTATATTTGTGAAATAATTATTATATTTGTTATATTGTACCTCTCAGCCAGCCACTGGCTTGTATGCTGTGAAATTTAATTTGCAGAAACTTGAGTGAACTACTCAGCGCCTGTAATTCTGTGTCCAATTTACGTATCAGTGTGGGGTAGTTGTGAGAGAACACTGCTTTGAACATTTTGACTGAAGTCAGACCGACATTTAGCATCCTATAATCGATGGTTGGCTGGGCAACAGCAATGCACTGATGATCTATGTTGTCAGACAATTAAATTCAGAAAACAACAAAAATAAATGTGACAAAGATAAAGTGAATTTGTTCATTACCTGATTTAAAAAGGCTGTGGTTGAGCAGCACTCTCTAAACACAGTTTTCAAGAACAACTTCCTGCCTGATTGCTAGACCCTCTAAGTAGCTCTGTAAGTCTGAACACTGCTTACATATGCTTTATCTTTTGGGGTAAAATCAAGGTACAGAAAGCTGCCAGCATGAAGGAGTGAAACATTTTGGACACATTTGACAGATATAACTCTCAGTTGTATTCAACTTGCCAATTTGCAGTCGACCCTTGAGAGGAAGTGGGCCCACAATCTATATATACATATTTAATTTCCTTATCAGTTGATATTGATTGACTGATCCATTCCCAGGTTTCCACCAGTGAGTGAGGAGGCTGCTGTTGGAACCCCAGTGGGAGCTATCATGGCAGCTGCTGTCAATCAAACTATCGTCTACTCCATCATCGAAGGCAACGAGGGAGGTGAGTAATACTCTGAGATTTTTATTCACAGAGTAGTGCCTGTTGTAGGTTTCAGTTGTTGAATTGGCTGGCTTCACTGCTTGGGTGTGACCACTGATAAAGTAGCTTGTTCTCTTATACCATTAAGTTATGTATGGGTATTAACTTATTAGCAGTTATTATCCTGCAAAGCATTGCTGTAGCAAAGGCATAAGCTGTGTGCAGCCAAAACACAATTGAAGGGTTTTGACTCACTGGTAACCCAGTGGCTATGGATGGCTATGTGATCTCAAAAAAGCCAAGTGTAAATGCAACCAAGAAGCATTAGAGACAGATTGAAATCCATTTGCCCAAGACTCCACAAGGTGGCTCAGGAAGTGGTTTGAGATGCATTCTAGCCGGATTCTGAAAACATGTATGTGGATCCATCTCTCCAAGACGAATGTGTAAACTTTACTCACTCTTGGTTTACACATGGGACTATAGAAATGGCCACCAACAGGGTCTGTACTCTTTTATAGTGGCAGTTGAAGTTACACTGAAATTCGCCATCATTCTTGCTGTCCCATTAAAGTGACAGGACGAAAGCATCTCCAGCAATTTCGATACATATGGTCATGCAAAAGGCATAACGTGCTGTTGTAGCTTTTTAAAGTTTATGATTAGCATGAATGTAACTGTTATTGTGGCTAAACTGCTAAGCTCTACAACTTATTCCTATTCTGGAGGGTTTTTTTAGCCATAACAAAACATCTTTAGGTGCATTGCTACATTACCCTGGGAAAACAAGACCTGATCTCAGATTCGTATGAGATGTGGCTGAGAGTAAACGAAACAGTATTAAATTGCATCTGGATTTCATCCGGTTATGAAACACTGGAAATGATGAGTGTAAATGGGGGCCTAGGAGAGTAGTAGGTTTCAGGTTAGGTTGCTTGTTTTTTCTGTCATTTGCTAAAGCTTCTTACTTAAACAATGGTCAAAATGCTTCTCTCTGTCAACAGCTCAGGACGCACTACCTCCTTTTCAGTCTGTAAAAATATAGACTATAAAACTGTCCCCTCACTATCCAACTGCTTTATACAAGAAATTAAAAAAAAAAAAACTATCCCTCTGTGTCCCATTTGGACCTTTCTGCTCTCTGTTTCTTTCATCCTACCTTCCCCATCCTTGCTGTCTTTCTTTATCTCTCTGTCTCTCGTTCTCTCTCCAGGTGTGTTCGCATTAAACGAAAGTACAGGAGTGATTTCCACAGCCAAGCGCCTAGACTACGAGACCAGTTCCAGCTACGTTCTAAAGGTAGAAGCAGACTCCATGAGACTGGTGTCCTCGAACCTCCGAGCTCCCTCTAAGAGTAAGTTGTGAACTCTCCTCCTCTAAGATTACAGGACTTACTTTTGACATCGGATTGCATCACCGCAGATCTCACAGATGTTCTTCTAATTATACACACATTCTCTCTCTCTCTCTCTCTCTCTCTCTCTCCCTCTCTCTCTCTCTCTCAAGGATCATAAAATAACATTATCCTCTATGAGATATTGTTAAGATAATTGCCACAGGCTGTAGCTTTCTCTCTTGCATATACACTTATCTCTCTCTCACTCAGTCACTCACACTCTGATTCTCTCTGGAGCTCTCTACTTTTACCTCGTACAAGTTCTCTCCAACTCTTCTACTTGTCTTTACAGGTCTATGTCTTGGAAGACATGTTCTGTTGGGCTGTGGCTGTTGTTGTTACCTTTCACGCAGCTTTTTCTCTTCTCAGCTGTCTATCAAAGCTCTTGGCTACACCTCACAAGAGTGTTGTCTTCACTGTTGCTGTTTTAAAATGCTTGCCTTTCCTCCTCCTACTAGATCTGCGTCTCATTGGCTGTCACAGGTCTTGCCGATGTGCAATTTAAAGAAGAGAAGAAGAGAAGAAGAAGAAGAATTTTATTAATCCCCCTTGGCAGAAATTTTTCACTCCATTATTATATGTTACACACACACGGGCCTGAAATACACATATGCACACACAGAACCCATAGACATGCTGTTAGGGAGAGATGTTTAAGTGATGGGGCTGCCACATGCTCAGGCACCCAGAGCAGTTTGGGGTTCAGTGCCTTGCTCAAGGGCACCTCGGCAGTGTCAAGGAGGTGAACTGGCACCTCTTCAGCTACCAGCCCACGCTCCGTAAAGTGGTCCGTGCTGGACCTAAACCAAGTCCCTACGGACTGAGCTACTGCCACCCCCATTACGTAACTGTCCAGAATTGAACTCTCAAATATCAAACATGTTTGCAAAGATCAATGTGGCCAAATACAGCTGGCGTGCAGTTTGGAAGATTGAAGATTTTATCTGTAAAGCCGTAACTTTTTCTTGATCTGTGCAGGCCAATTTAAATTAAATTGTACTGAACCTGCTGTAATATAAGCACAGCCTTATTGTCTTCCAGTCTGTCATTTTATTTCTTTTTGTACTTTTCTCTTTCTTCATTCTGTCTTAATTTTCCTTAATTTCTATCCTCATTTCAACCCATCAAAAAATTAATTTTCCTTCAGTTGCATGTGGAAGGAAAGAGAGACCAAAACAAGTTTTCACAGTTTTAATTGAAATTACAACTGAAGTGAAAATGGCTCTAATTAGTCTCGAACTCTTTCCCTCTTTCTTTCCTCCTGCGTCTTCTCTCTGGCTTTTTCAAGCTGTCTGTCCCTGCTGGTCTTTCTCTCTCTTTTCTCTTTCTTCCTTTCAAATCTGCATTCTTCTTAATTGATGCTCAGCTCCCCGGGTTTCTCCTTTCTTCTTTAATTATAGTGTTTACCACATGCTGTTCTCATTTCATCCAACTATTTGAATTTAAGCATTCTGCGAAGATTAAAACTACAAATCATTGTAGTCATTAGCAAATCTCTTTCAATTCTTTTTGGTACACATTTTAATCAGGCAACAAATCAATAGGATTCTAACAATGTGTTAATCCGGTTCTAACTCGAGTGAAGGTTGGAATCGTAAATAGACATTTTGGTATGGTGTCTCATTGGCTTTTGTAGATAAGCAGATTAATGTTTGCATCTGCTTGTTTGTTTGCGTTTTTCTTTTTACATGCCAAAGTTTTTTATGTGATGTTTTGTCTTTCTTGGAGTAAAACTTGAGCAGTTCACAATCCTGGGATTTGTTCTTTCTCTCTGACACAAGATTCACCCTTTTACAGAGTTTGGTTGATGTATTGTGTTGCAGTTTTTTAACTGAATCTGAGTCATTCCAAGTTGCAATCACTGAATATGAATGACAGAGGCAATGTTTTGTCTTATACTGAATGTGTAGCTTGGTTGAATTATAGTAACGTTTCATCTATTTTTGGTCATTAAAAATAGATTTTTCCTTGCAGTTTGGTGTGTAAATCAAAATCCCTCTTACAGTATTTTTTTTTTTACCTGGAAAGGCCATAAATTAAACTGCAATATTGTCACTATTCAAGACCAGTGAGGTTCCTTGATGCATATATCTCAAAAATGTGATCAGATGGATCAGAGCAGGGTCACCTCTACTGCAGCATCCCTATACATTCGTCAGCTCTTTATAGTTCTCACAGCACATTTTCAGAATCTGTGAACGTCTTCTATCAGCTCTGGAGGTGAAGCTAACAATCCTTCAGTCATTACTCACTCTACTGTCCCACCTTTTGAGCACTATGTAAACGTTTTAAAGGCCCTGAAAACCTATTTTGTTTATCAGCTTCTCACTATGATTGATGGGGTCCTACATGAACACATGGCTTCTTCCAAAGTTAGAACAGTTTTGGTTATTTCACATAAGAGTTTTTTGTATTTGTGTTTTTGTCTGAGCTTCTCATATGGGCAGGGCTCAGCTGGGAATATGTGATGTCACTTACTTAAACTACTGGAGCTCCAGCTGGATGATACTGGTTACGGGTGATTTACATCAATGTGTGTGTCCTTATTATTGTCCTTATTAATTAATTTCTTGCATTTTATTGTTTGCTTTTTATCCCCGTAGCTTGTTCCTTTACTATAAAACACATTTTGTGTGTCTCTTGAGACAACTGTAATAGAAATTCTGTGCAGTCCATCTAGCAACTCTACACAGCCTGTTAACCAGAAAATGTGTGTGTATCATAATGTGTAAATTGTGTGTGTGTGTGTGTGTGTGTGTGTCTCCTAGCTAACACAGCTAAGGTGGTAATCGACATCCAGGATGAGAACGACCACCCACCTGTTTTCACCAGGTCCCTTTACATAGGAGGGGTTGCAGAAGATGCTAAAACCTTCACCTCCGTCTTGCAAGTACAGGTACAGACATACACACACATACATATACAATCAAACTTCAGGGGGTAGATAACATATTGGAACACATGACAATATAATGTAATTAATAAGGCGAAGCCTACGTGCCACTTCCGGCAGCCCAACTTGAGTCACTTCTATGCTCATATGGCACACTCCACTGCAACATACATTCAACAAATTCTTTTAATCATGGCAGTGTACTTAAGCTGTCACTGCCCTGCTCACTGTTTGGCTCCCTGCTGCCACACCACTCACCTAAAAGCCACGCTGTTGCCTGCTGCTACAGCTGTCGCCGCCGCTTAGTATTTCAAAAGCCAAGCGTCCACCTGTAGGCTTTGAGTCCACCTTACCCTAGAGGGAAAGTAAGTATCGTCACACTCCACCCCCCGCTGTGCTGACCTTGATGTTTCCTTGTGTGGAGCGATGAAGTCAGAACTTAGACTGCAAACTATTAATGCTGTACATATTCTACATTTACATAATAATCTGTTCCACGTGAGTTGGCTGACTGAAATGCTATTGCCTTGCAATAAATAATATCTTTGTAAAGCTTATGGTGTGAATTCAACTGTATTACAACTTTTTAGGCTTCAGTTTGTAATATTGTTGCTTTGCATTTTAAGATGTTCCTTTTACTTGTGTTACCAGTTCTTGCTTTAAAGAATTTCCCTGATTTCAATGTGAGACTAAAGTAGTCTAACCATGACAGCTCTCCAGCACGATTCAGTTTTGTGTGCTTGTGTTTGTTTTGTTCATTTTAAATGAAGATAATATTTAGTCCAGTAAGTAACAAGATTAACTGGTAAGATTATTCTGTGTCTCTCCCTCGACATCTACCTCCATCTCTCTGTTAATTGATACATCTCTTTGTTTCCCTTTCTTCTCGCCTAACTCGGGAGAATAAGCTATCACTGTAAACAACTCGAGCGACTCTCGTATTATTAAAATGCCTTTCAGGGCCCAAAATGGGTCACAGAGTCTATCTCTTTCAGCCTCTATCTGAGAAGTAGCAATATGTTTTAATGAGCCTGGATGCCACAAGAGACTCTGGCAGGGTCCCTGGCAGAAAAGTATGTGCTTTAATATTTTATTGCAGTTTTTAAGATCATTCTTAGATATTCCTGCTTCATTAGATCATACACAGTGAGAGTGACAGGAAAGATGACAGAATAAGGGAGAGCATGCAACAATGAGTCATTCAAAATCACAGTTTCACAAGTATAGAAAATGTGCTTTGCTCACTCATAAAACTGGTATCTCAAATTATTATTCCTCTGCTGCAAACACCTGACGTTGTGGTTTTGCATGTGGATTTTCAGAGTTAAGACTATATTTAGCTAGAGCTGGTTTACAGTAACCTGCTCTACAGTCATTTGACCTCTTTAAATACTTGAGCAGACTGACAGGAAGAACTAATAGGCTGCTAGTAGGCTTGATCACCACAGGGAGAGGCAATAGATCTGGAGGTTGGAAGGAACAGAGAGGATTGATGGGTATATAAAGATAACAGGAATCCTGCTGAGAGACAAACTGACTGGACAGAAGAAGGCAGGCAGGCTGGCAGACATACATGATTCATGGGTGGATGAATAGATGGAGTCGGGGGGATGACTAGAAAGATGGACAGGGATGCTGACGGCACACTTTTTAACATGCAGATGAAAGAGTGAGTGAGACAAAAGATGGAGAGGAAGTTTGAGATGTGCATTTTCAATCTCAGTGGTTTCACTCAAGTATAACTAATTCCATCACATCTGTCTGAAGCACGCGCGTTGTCTTAATGAGATTTGTGTGTGTGTTATGTGTGTGTACCAGGCTACATTTTGTTATCTGTGTGTATTGCTTCATGCAGGGCTGTCATGCTTTCCCGAGTGTACGTGTTCAAGTGCACGTGCAGGCGTTCGGCCTTTTTGTCCCTCAGAGGATGCCAGAACACAGATTGATTGGATTGCAGATGAGTCTCAGATTAGCAAACTCCAAAGATTGTTTCATTCTTCTAAATCAGTTTTTTATCACATTTTGTCTTCCCAAGACATTTCTGTCACTTTTCCTACCACAACCAATGCAAATGCAGATGTGTGGAATTTACCCTTCTTTCTATCTCCAGCCTTTCTCTGCCCTTTTAATTACTAAATCCAACCTTGCCTTTTAGAGGGTGATCATATCAAAAGTAGCCCCGCGTTCCAAAAATTTAAACAGCTGGTAGAATACAATCCAGGAAATCCAGTTTGAATAATGCATTCATGAGTTTGAGTTTATCAGAGCAGCAATGATATTATCCTCCATCACGACAATCCCAAGGTTAAACAGTAGAACTACGCCAATCATGTTCCAAAATAATCTATCTGGAATGTGGCCTAGAATGTATTTGATTGGCAAACACAGTGCCTTGTAGGATGATGTTGCGTCACCTTTTCCACATTTTTTGCCTGAGCTCTGAATTGGCAAGTCGCAGTGTCTTCATTGATGTTAATGAGGAGGCTACCTTTTTTTCACACAATGTTGGTCGGTCTAAACATGGCCTTACTTACCAAGTGATTCAGTCATCTTGTAAAAATGCTGTTGAACGAGGCTCAGGTGTGCAGGGGACTCTGAGTGGTTGCTGTTAATTTGGCTTCCACATTGTTGATTTCCTGTCAAAATGGGCAAAATACTGGGTGGGAAGAGCTTTAAAAGCGCTGAAATGTGGACAGCACTCGCAAACTTTGTTGAAGTGCCAAGTCAATGTATTTATTTTTGAATATATATGTTTGTGTTATGCTAGAATTAAAGTGATACCAAAGGGCTTTTAATTTTCACTGTCCACCTCCAGCTGTCACTCAAAGTACATCATAATAAGGACGATAGCTAAATAAGTCAAACGCTATGTCCCACTTCCATACTACATACTAATTGTATGCAATATTTATACTATGTACTTAGAGTATACCATTTTCGGAATTAGCATACAAGAAATCAACATACTTTACTGTTTTATACTTACAGGAAATTATGCAATGCGTGCACAGTGCAGAGGCAATCAACAATCAGACAGCAAAATGATTTTCCAACAGTTCAGTCCTTATTGTTTGCTTTAATTTTGTCACTTTTCCAGTGTGAACATATTACAAAACCTCAAAACCTGCTTAGAATTCGTATGTACGTGGATTTTGGACACAGCTATAGCATTTCTAGGTGCAATAGAATATATTCAGGTCTGTACTTCCACCTGTGCTATTGCAGTTTAAACAGGTGGTTGATATTACTGCAGGCATTAATGTATTGCTGAGAAGTTATTCCAACTGTGCCACGCTCCTCTCCCTCTCTCCCTTATTCCCTCATCTTTATATACGTTTGCCTCTTTATTTCCTTTATTTCTTTTTATCTTTATCTTTTAAGCTTCCATTTCCTTATTCCCATAAGAAAAATGCACTTTTTTTTTTCTTGCTATCATAGTGTTACCTTTTGATGTGGTGGGTGTCTCAGAGCTGAATCTGTAGTCTATACTCCCAGACCCAGCAATAAATCAGTGTCTGTCTGTGTGTGTCTGGATGTGAGTGTGAGGTTTGCATGTATGTGTGAATGAGAGAGAGACTTGATATTTAGCCAGAATGACAGAACAGATGAATAGACCTGCATATAGCTCAAAGCACCACTTTACCTCCTACTGCTGATTCAGAGTACTACATCAAACAATACAACTACTGAAAGTCTCAGAGCAGGTTTCCCCCACGAGGGGAAAAAAGAAAATCCAGAAAAAGCAACAATAATAATATGTCACCTTTTGGTGAGTGAGAAAAACAAGACAGATAAGATATCAGTCCGGAGTCTTATCAGTATACATGGCAGCGCTGCGTATTGATCAGCTGCTCAAACACCTGGAATCAAACGATCACACAGATCATAGAATTGAATATTACAATAATGGCAACAACGACTATCACAGTGTTGTCTGCGTGGATGTTCATTGATTATGATAATGTCATGATGATGATTATAATAATGACACTGTGTGGAGTGATTCTTATTTTCCTCATTTTACAGGCGCTGGACCAAGACACTGGTAACTACAGTTCTATGATGTACCGGCTGATCATTCCCCCTCCTGCTGGTAAAGACACTAAAGACAGCAAAGACGGCTTTGTCATCGAACCATACAGCGGCGTGGTGAAGACGGCAATCATGTATCGCAACATGAGGAGGTCATATTTTAAGTTTGAAGTGGTTGCTACAGACAACTATGGTCAAGGACACAGCAGCAAGGCGGAGATAGTGGTGTGTATATTTACATTTTTGACATTGGTGGCAGGTTTCCTAAAGGAGTGCAATTTCATCTTTTGTTCTACTTTTTCATTAAATTGAATGATATGAATTAACTTAATTGTAGTGACATTTATGTGGCTCCCAGAATGTCCTTGAAGCAGATTAAAAAATATATTTTACACTGGTGTAGGTGCCATCTGATAAGGTTAAGTGAAATAATTCACAGTTGAACATGCTGTTTTCTGCTCAATTTAAAAGCAGAAATTAGTTTTATTTTGCATATTTTCTGTTGTGTAGGTGTCAGTCGTGAACCAGCTGGATATGCAGGTGGTCGTATCAAATGTCCCGCCAACTTATGTGGAGAAAAACAAAGACAAGCTGCTCAGGTAACATTCACATTTTCATCTTTTTTTCTTATTTTATTCATATTTTTATATATACTTATTTTATAATATAATAATACATCATCTATAGCGTTAAGCTGGGTGTACTACATGTACCCTGAGTGATGACAGTCTCATTTTTAGGAAGTATACTGATGCTCTTATGTAGAGAGCATGCAGTTTTGGTTCAACATGAACCATCAACAATGCAAATAGCTGTTGATGGACACCCTCAATTGAACCACTGACCATCTGCTTAAACAAAATTTATTGTTACACTCTAATAGACAATCAGTTGCCCTCTCATCTTGAAAACAGAGTGATTTAGGTGAAAAACACATCTTGCTGTCCGTATGTACATTATCACTGCAAGCCTGAAAAGTCAGTAATAGTTAAAAAGTCACTTAGTGGGTGTATTTTAAGTTAAGTCATACAGTACTGAAATTAAGTTTGATTTCATGCCATTTTATACCAGTCAGTGGATCCCCTATATTGATTTAGCTATGGTGTGTCATCCTAGGAAGGACTGAAGCTATAATTGCTACCATGAGGAAATCAACAAGACTTGATAAAGAGCACAAACAGTCTTGTGTTTAAAAATACTGTTTTGTCATAATGAAGTGTCCTAGTAAGACTGAAGTTCCCACACTGAACCCACACTGGGACTGTAACAGGGGCAGACATCAGACCGCCACAGCTAGACCACAGTTGCAGAGCAAACAATGTCCCTGTTAATGTAATAAAAAATGACCATGCTGTGGTTACAGATGTAGTTCATTGTATATCTTTATATTGTACATTCTTTTTTGTCAGTATTAAAATGAAGGGCACTAAGACATCCAGGGTTTAGCCCAGATCCTTGTATGTGAATATGAGGACATTTTCCCAGGAATGTATTTTATTTCCACAATGTTGATTTTTGTCACCTGTTATTCTTACCTATGCCACCAGTTGGCTCCTTTGTAAACCTCCCCCACCTCTTGAAGCCAACACACACTATTTAAAATATTCCTTGATACGCTCAAAACATTTGGGGTTCGAGCCCTGAAAACACGACCTTATCAGCACCACAGTGGCAGCTTAAATGTGAGATACTCTGACTTTGCTCCAATGCGGCTCAGCTTGTGTGAGGAATTTGCTTGAATCAAGTAATATCTCCCTCCACAGTATGCCAAATATATTTTCATTCATTTGAAGAAAGGCAAGATCTTAATACTAAACACAAACTGCATTATTCATTTCATGATATGATATTTCTGTCATGTACACACCCACCAGTGGGTCTTTCTGCACCAACAGACAAACACTGTGCTACAGCTCAGTCAGGTTGCTGCTTTCTTTTGCCTCACACACATAACTTGATAATGATGTTTTAAAGCACTTACCATGTTTTCACTCTGCCTCACTCTCTTTCTCTCTCTCTCTTACACACACACATGTGCACACACCTAAGAGGGACCATTCCTGCTGTGAGCAGGTGTTTCTGGGGGGACAGAAATCAATATTGCACAGCACGAGTCTGCCTAGCTGACAGGATGAAAAAAATGTGTGTGTGGTTTTGTGTGTCTGTTTGGTGTGTGTGGCTTTGTCTTTGCATGTTTGTAAGTTCATGATTGTGTCCACAGAAGTGTATTTTTGTGTATGTGTACATTAATGTGTGTATGTTTGTGTGTGTCAGCCATGTCGGTACCCTGAAAGAGTTGAAATAGTGTGATCCCATTAATCAAAATCCATTATTTTTCATCCTCAGCATTTTGGAACGCTACGTCCAGGAACAGATACCGGGAGCAAAGGTTGTCGTGGAAACCATCGGGCCCAATCGCCATGGCGATGGAATGGAGCAGGAAGACTACACCAAGTCGGACCTTATGATTTATGCTATCGACCCGCTGACAAATAGAGCTGTATCTAGACAGGAGCTCTACAAGTAAGAACTTTGCCAACAAATCCGTGAAAAGTAAAATGGCAGCTATCCAAAAGCTTTATATCATAAAACAGGACAGGACCTAACCTAAATTGCATCACAATTAAGTAATTCCTAAATTAATTGGCCTCAATTAGTTTTTTGGAGCATTGCCATTCACACAAGTTTTCAGATATTTTGTTGAAGTCAGTCTTGTACCTTCTGGCAACATACTTAGGAAGAGTTAGGAAATACAAACAAATAGAAAACCACTGAACAGATTTGCCAGTATAACAGCACAAGTCAGTGGGCATGTGTTTGTGTAATTTAAGCGTGAAACTGGCTGACTTAGTAACCAATTTGCTACCTGGATAACTATTTGACATCTAGCTGGCCATTTATGTTGGCATCACTTGCACTGACTAATAGAGGTTAATGTGTAGTGTTTATTGCCAAATATTCATAGTGTCAGTTACATCATTGTGTTACTCCACCCAAGGTTTCTTGATGGTAAACTCTTGGACATCAATAAAGAGTTCCAGCCCCTCCTCCCTCCTGGTGGACGGATTCTGGAGATCCGAACCCCTGAGGTGGTGACCAGTGTGAAGAAAGCTGTGCAGACTGTAGGCTACACAGAGGGGGCGCTGTTGGCTCTGGCAGTTATTATCATTATCTGCTGCGTCCCCGCCATACTGATCGTCATCATCACCTACAGACAGTAAGTATGAATTATGTGTAGTATTTTTTATTTTTTTTTACACTTTTGGAATAAAAATGGATCTTTAATCAGGGACACCTTAGTTTGATTGAGGCTGTAGGAGCTTGTGTTTGAAGGATAAGGCTGGCAATATATTATATAACTTCTTTTTACCAACAAATCGCATGACAAGACAAAAACCAACAGTAAACTGATCCTACTAACAATTATTACCATATACTATATATATACATATCTTATTCCTCTGTGCCATATACCTCCATTGTTGTCCAAAATCTATTAAAAACATGTAATTTAGCCACACCTATACTGAGTGGCAGGTTCCCTCTTTATGATGAACATGGGCACTGTAATTTATCTAAAGTCACTCCCACATACAGTACACTGTCCTTCCGGTGACATAAATACTCATGACTGCACCAACAGTGTATTGATCTGCAGCTGAAAGTAGTGCCCAACAAATGCACTATTTACTCCTGTTTGAGAAACCTTTGCTAAAAACGTTCGCCCGTTCGCCCGTTTCTGGAAAACTAAATATTTTTATACTCATTTTTAAAGATTGACGCCCTCACTAGACACAAATGGGCTCGCAGCTTACTGAGAGGGTAGGGAGGTCCGAAAGTATTGAGAGACGCACTAACTATTAAATGTGTCAGTCTTTACAAAATCTCAGCCACCAATCAATGCACAACGTGGTAGATTATTGTGTAAACCCCATAAACTGCTGTTATATATATTGCATTCCAACATAACAGCCCAGCAATCTTCTGAAGCTCATAATGTTCTTTGAAATGTACTTTTGGTGCGATTTCTGGGTTAGGCATTCCAGCCACTAACGTAATTGTGCTGGAAATGAAACCATGTACTTGGACATCAATTTGGTGCTACTAAATTATAATATATGAATTTAGATCCCGAAAACAAGTCGGTCTAAAAAAGGAGGATTTGACTTTGAATAAGAATCCTAACAAAGATAACAAGCCATTTAGAAAATGTATGAATTTATTTTAAGAGAATGCAGACAGTCAGTTAAATAGACAAGGCGGGCAGTCTCTCCCACAGGACGTCCTTTTGCACTATTTATCATTTTGTCACCTGGGCCAGTCACTTCCCTAGATGATTCAGCATGGCAGCCTATCCCACAGTGCCAATTCTAATAGTTTGTTTAGCTAACCACCGTGAAAGGCTATTAATTTCATCCGTCTCCCAAACACACAAACACAAGCAAGCGCACACACACATTTAAACTGGATCAGTGCATTTTGGAGAGAGCTACTCATCCTGCTGAGAAAGAGAGACAAATAACAGACTGAGGAGAGGAGATATGAAGAAAGAAAAACAGAGTAGTAATCATCAGCATAATAATCACTAGTCTCTGTTGCTAAATTACTGTAATGAAGACCAATTGTCCAACTTACAATAAGTAAACCTGGCTAACAAGAGACACTGTGTGATTTATGGTTGAAATAATTGCTAATCTTTCTTTCTCTTCCTCTGTCTCTCGTCTGCTGCGTCTATCGCCAACAGATTCAAAGAGTGAGTACTGTTTCATATTCCCATGCTAAAGTATTAATGTCATGGCTGTCTTAAACACCTTTCATTGTGATTAATCTGTTGACTTTCATTGCACAATAAAAAGGATGAGATCAGGAAGGACGGTGAAACAGAAAGGACAGCGGACAATCAAACAAATGAATCCTGAAGAACATGGAATCAGTAAATGTCCAAGACTGATGGTTTTATTGTCTTTGTGTGTGTGTGGTCATATAGGAGCCCAGGTCACGATTATGTTGACTGGAGAAGATTACCAATGCCAGTTGGTTATGTAAAGTGAGACTACATAACTTTTGAGAGAAGAAATAACATTTTCAACAACAACAATTTTCCTTTTACAAATGAAATGAAAAGTTTAATTCATAAGTAATCAAACGCAACCTCCCTCGATTGCCTGGGTTTTGCTGCTAGATCCCTATTTGGTCTGGTATATCCAGTAGCTTACAGTGGCTAATGTCATCAAACATTTGCTATATTTTGCAGTGTAACCCACATTGCTGAGTCAATTTGCAGACTTTATGACTCTTCTCTACTTCTGTTACCATTACACTACGTTTTAGCATGTCACAGATAAACATTTCAATGGTCTAGGACATACGCAAGAAAAACATGAACAAGCTGTACCAGTATATAGATGTTTGTTGTTTCCAGCTTGTGGTCCAATTCCATGAGCTCTGTCAGCTCCTTTTATAAGGATAATGAAAGCAACTGATTCAAGAGAAACTTGGAAAATGAAGTGAATTTCAATGTGGCCACAATGGACACTGTTCAGCAAATATGATACATAGTCTTGCTTTAATATTCTGTTTTAAGCCAAGAAAGAGGGACACAGACATTCAGGATACCACTGACTAAAAGACTAAGAGTCTTCAGCTATGCTAGCAGCTCTGTGAGGCTGTACGAAATGATAAATGCTAATGCTAGAAACAGCAGGTACAATGCTTACCATGTTCACCATCTTAGTTTAGCGTGTTGGCATGCTAACATTTGCTAATTAGCAATAAACACAAAGTACAACTGAGACTGATGGGAACATCATTAGGTTTGCAGGTGTTTGGTGACAAGCCAAATCATTGGATAAACTGAAAATCTGACCTGATGACGGCCCAAGAGCAATCACCAAGGTGATTACAAACCATCCTGAGGGGGACAGAAATGTGTGTACAAAATGTCATGCTAATCCATCTAACAGTTGTTGAGACATTTCACTGAAAACCAAAATTGTCAACCTCATTGTGGTGCTAGAGAGAAAAAGTCAGGGGATCACCAAAGTCAGTAGGCTCTATCCTCTGGGAAGCATGAATGTCTGTACAACCTTTCATTGTAATTCTTCCAATAATCGATATTTCAGTCTGGACCAAAATGATGGAATGACATTAAGACTACCATTGCCAAAAACTACATACACACGCATATATTTTACTACACTATACTGTAGTAAAATGTACCTACATTGTACAATGTAAAAAAAAATACATATTGTTAAAATTGCATATTTTTAAAACCTACACAAATAAATAGGAGCAGTTGACATGAGGGCTTGCTTAAGGACACAGATAGAGATGGATGCACCGGCAGTTGAAAGCCTGAAACCTGAGACCTTTTGGACAAAGAAAGAAGTTATAAGCTGCTGGTTATGATGATGTCTCTGCTTTCTAAGTTGGGGATTTTTCTCTAACTTTAGATAACTAACTCTGTGTTTCCTCTCTGCTGTGTCCAGACGCCAGGCAGAGTGTGCCAAAACAGCCCGTATCCAGATGGCACTGCCAACGGGCAAACCTGGGGGAGGCACTGCCAACAACCTGTATGAAGAGCTGGGTGACAACGCCATGTAAGTGAAGTGTGAAAGTGGCATTTGCATTGATGAGCCAAAGCAGAGGCATTAGCTCACATTTCTTTGGCTGTTAAAATTCAGTCTTTGGCAGTGTGCCTTTTCCTGCTTTGAGAGCTTTGCGGTATCCACACATGCAGTCAGTCCCATAACATTACATCTCATTTTAACTATTACTACGGAAAATACTTATGCAAATATACTTGTGTCTTTAGTTCCCTATTATTTACAAGGTACGGTAAAGCACAATTTTCAGTTTCCCAATTTCACCTCCTTCATGCATTAAAAATGATAAAAAAAAATAAAACAAAGTAACTGGAGATAACGGGTAAATAAGAATAAACTAAGAAGAAATCTCACTTGTTTTAGTTTCAAAACATGGAAAGTAAGCCTGGAGCAATTTGGGGGTACCATGAAAGCTTCTTCACACATATTGTACAAGACAGGACCAGTGACAACACTCAAAACCAAATGCTGGTGCAAGAAGGAAGGAAAAAAGAAGGCTCTACACACTTTTGTCTAATGCAGTTTGAATACAATGTACTTTATAATAGTGCCAAGCTTTTGCTATCTAGACCTTCATCAGGGCAAATGTTGGACACAACGAGAATCCCACACCTTATGATGTGACCAAATAGACTACACCTGTGCTATGTCATACAACACACTTGGGAAATGCAGTTCAACAGATTTGTAGTTCCCAACATCCTAATACAAACAGAAGAAATTCCTAAAGATACAACATATCACAAAACATTATCATGAATGAAAGCAATCATGTTTTATAACATAAATCTGTATCACAAATATAAAAAAAAAATGAAGGAAATTATGGATTAACATCAGGAAAACTGTCATAAAATGCAGTACCTACAACCCTCAAACACAACAATAAACTCCATTTGTGGCATCAACCTCATATCAAAATCCACTTAACTCAAGAGCACAACAATGCAGAAAAAGAGTGAAGACAACATGAAGATGTTTGTTGTGGAAACCAAAATGCAGCAGTGCAATCATAAACACAGCCTAACCATACAAACAATAACTCTTGGATGGGGAAAATGGTTTGTGTTCTTTGGGTCACTGATCGACACACATCCACATCAGCGACAGACTTGTTCAACAACCATATTTAAAGGCTTGCCAACATAGGCCAGCAATTAAACTAATTGCTCAGTCTTGAGCCAGTTTCACGTCAAGGTGATAAATGATAAGACGGCTGTGTTCACACACAATGGCAGTACTTTTCAGCCTGTGAAGACTGTTCTTAAACATCTTGTAAAGACTATGTTATTGAAAATTTAAATTAAATTATACATCATTAACTGTCTTACAAGTCTGATTGAAACATGCTGAGATTTTTCTTGAATTTGAACACACCCCCTCACTGGGGAAAAAACTTGTTGATTTCCCACACTTGAGTTGCTTTGTTGAACTTTCCCAAATCACTCCTAAGCTGGGAGCCCTTGCAGGGATTTATCGGCTGAGTTAAAATGTCTTTGACAGACCATTGTGAGTGTGGCCTCAAAGCTTTTTTGTAGTCTAGAGACATTTTCTTTCCTTCATTTCACATTTTGCAGTGGTCGAAGAAACGGACATTATGTAGAGACGACACAATCATGGATTAATCAAGCAAGGCCTTGTAACCCTACATCAAATTAACACCAAACAGCTCTGATTTTTGAATACATTAACAGTCGTAGATAAACCCTGCAATTTTATCTTGACAAAGTTAAACGACATTCAGCTCTCTTGTCAGTTTCCATGTTATAATGCATACCAATGTCCTCACTATACAAAAGATAAAATGAAGGTCAGCGATATGCCCACAGAACAATATTCACTTTGAGTGCAGCCTCTCAAGTTCACTTCAAGGTTTTGCCTTCGATTGGTGGCTTTCAATAACAAAGAAAAAAAAAAAGTCCTCCAAATTTATCCTCTAAGAATGACCTTTTTCTTGATCAGCAGCATTTGCAGCAGATTGCAGTATGAGTTTATTGAATGCTTGTTTAGCAAGTAATTGTTTTTGAAATTCTGGTGTTGCTAATCATAAGGCCATGGACCATGGCCAGTAAATTAAGGCAATATAAATACGCTTTTTGATGTTTATGTTGAAATTACTTTTGCTTTTACTTTTTATTAATTCCTACGTCTCAACTCCCATCGCTGCTGAAGGACATTATTGCTCATCTACTCTATGATGTCTCAAAAAGTTGCTTTATTATTGTACAATTTAGTTATATTCTCTTCACCACATACTGTATCTTCGCTGTTTCTGTGTATCTTCCAGCAAATTTTGTTTTAATTTATCCTCTTGCCAATTTCTACTAGTTTGATTCTTGTTGGTTTGGTTCAACAAGAGTCTAATAGTGACTGTATGTTGAGACACCGTGTTAACTTTTATCTGAAAGTTTTAACAACCACACACACACACACACTCACTCAAGGCAATACACAGATAGTTCATTTATAATTCCTTACTAGAGCGTTAAGAAGAAGTTGAGAGGAACTCTTATCAGCATTACATGCATCACCGGTTTCCTGTCTGTCCTTGATATGCCTCTCCACTCCCATTAACATGAGAGCAATTCATATGCAAGAAGGTAGAAACTATCTCCAAATGACAACAAGGGATTTCCGTGTGTGTGTGAGACTAACCAGCCCAAACGATCCTCTGAAAAATGTGTGCGGAAATGAACTTGGATATGAGATAATTGAAATAAATGCAGCCCGTAATTTATAAAGACCACCCTGGGCGATAATTAATTCTATTGATAAGCTGCAGAGCATGTTTAATTGTGGTGGGGAAGGTCTTTTGTGTGTGTGTTTGCAAAGTAGGCAGTTTGGGATTTCTTGTGTAATACTTGTGTGTCTATGTTCTGTATCACTGCAATCTTGTAGGGACTAAATAATCCCTAAAGAGTATAAAACCTGGCAAAGTGCAAAAGTTTGCACATTCATAATTAAGGTCCATTATCAAACTGCTCAGTAGACTGATTTTGGAGGCATTTTTTTTCCTTTTAATTACCTTTGGCTGTTCTCTTGACAGGCTTGGGTTTTAATGTCTGTTTTCAATTACCTATGAGAAATTGAGTGTTCCTTAACTTATTATTAGCAGCACATTAAATTAAATATGTTTAGTTAAATTAAAAGTCTTGTTATTTAGCAGTACAGCACATTTATTATCAACAGATATACTGTACGTGAGACAAACAAAAGACTTCTTTTCTTAATCTTATAGCATAATGACAGCCATAAGGCCAGTTGTATTTCCCAGACAGGCACTGAACGATGACTAAGAAATACTCTCTCTTCTCTCAACAACTGATATCAGGGTGTTAATGTGCAAGGTTTATACCCCTTGTGGACAATAGTAGATGGTTTTCATTGTATAAGGCATCTGCCAGGTCCAGGAATGTGTATGTGTATCATAAAAGTGCAGTGCAATGAAGCATGCCTGGATATTTGCTAATATAAGCTTTCTAGGACAAATAAATCCTAAAGACATTTTGACATATGGCAGCAAAATTAACAGATGTCATTCCAGTGTTCCCCTACTTGTTTACTCTGATTTGCTACTATGTCATACTGTATAAACTTTTTCCACTAGCTATTTTCTTTCACAACTTTGAACATTTTAACATCATTCTTTGTTATCATTGCATCACTCTACTTTTCCTGTTCTCATGTCGATCGATGCATTCATCTGTCCATCTTCTCTTGTTCTCATCCATCCACCTTTATCCATGACTGACAGACAAAAGTGAGTAGGATGCTGAAAATTGCTTCACATCTGTGACTAGTTTGATACTTTGCTGTGACAGTTTTGTGTTTTTGTTCGTGCTTGTCAGTGGTTACTCTTGTTTTATGTGCAGGGTAAGTTGTACTTGTAGATCAGAGAGCAAACTTGTGTTGCTGAACGTTGGTTGTGCTTCTGGATGATCAGTGATGAATTAGGATTCTGGTAAAGTTGCATTGGTTGCCTTAGCATAGAAGTAGGCAGCTGTGTGCCAGGGAGTACCAAGAGTCTGCAGAGTTTCAGGATATAAGCAGAGTTTTGAGGATATAATCAGTCTTTTTGTTGGAGGGAAATCTGCATACTTTTAGAACTCCATCACACACACTTGTCTATCCCTGCCCCAACAGATCTGGCATTGATTATAGTCGTGATGCAGTAGCGCATTTGTAACCACCACTTTTAGTGTACTTCAATCTATTTGCATTATTTTCCTTTGTGTTTCAAGACTATTTTTTAGTGCTCCATCTCTAGCCCTTCTGGTAAAACAGCATAGAAAGAAACTACTGTTACCTCTTTTAAGATCCTTCCTCCATTTCTTCTCATTCCTTTCCTCATTCATCTCTTGATGTGAAGTCTCTTTTCATTTCATTTATCAAACAGCAGCTCTAGCAGACGCTCTATTGTTTTATCTGCCTTTCCACCATCCTTTATGTATTCTTCTGTTGTCACTCCCCTCTATAAAACATTTTATTTAACCATTCTGTGCATTACTGCTCTTTCATTTATATTTCATTCTTCCACTTCCATTTTATTAAGCTTTGATTTATATAATTACATCTTTCCAATTCACCCACTTCTCCCTCATGTTTTATCTATAATTCTTCTCCCTTCATTCCATCTTTTTCTCTCATTTTTTTCTTCCATCCATGTACCAGCCGGTCAAACCACAGTGGTGGTGGGAGTCGTGGCAGTGTGGATGAAAGCGACCGCCAACGTCTGATCTCAGATTTTGCCACACGAGCAATCGCTGCCCATCGTCAGTGCGTTGCTAATGGATTAGTGCTCAACAACCTGCCCAAGTCTGAGTCCAACATCACCTTTCTCTCTGATGAAAACCCCCTGACTATCAAAAATCCCATCTACCATGAGGATGGGACTTTGAGTAGCCCAGAGACTCTTGGAAGAAGCCAGAGGAGAAGAGACCTTCTTGGGAATTTCTCCCCTTCCAGGAAAGGCCTTCGAGAGGCCTGGCTGAGGTTTAGCTCCCCTGGAGGAGATGTGGGATTCGGTGGGTACAGTGGCAGTGACAGCGGATGGGGATCTGGGGGTGGACACAGCTGGACTCTCCCATCAAGATTACATCGAAGAGAGATGTATGACGCTTTGAGACGCCAAGTGGTTATGGATCCTGTGCAGTGGGAGCTGGAGCTTCTAAAGGCCGAATTCAAGGAGAGTAAAGATGCTGGCCTGGATTCAGGATTTGACCGTGGGTTGGATTCAGACTTAATGGGAAGCCCAAGTCTGGAACCTAAGCTGACAGTCAAAGAACAAGCCAGACAGTTTGAGCAACAGGCTCTCCAGGAAATGAGGCAAAGGCAAAACAGAGATTCACGAGGATCTTTGTCGCCTGATATCCTACTTGCTGTTTTTCCGGAGTCTCCTCAGCATCTCAAACACACCCCCACCCACAATGTCCCAACTGCTGTGATTAAAGAGGGTCCCCCGAGTATCATTGTCACCCAAAGTGATGGAGGGACCCCTCCACCAAGTCACAAGCCAACTCCTCCTGTGCTGCGGCGCTTCGGGGCAAATTTAACAGGAAATCAGAGTGGGGAAGAAAGATTTCAGGTCCATTTAGAGGTTATACCCGATCCTCCATCAACTCCTCCTCCACCACCACCACCACCTTCATCCCCACCACCTCCACCTCCCACGTCTGCTCCTCCCCCTCCTTCATCACCTCCTCCAAAGCACCCTTCCTCCCCTCCTCCTCTCCCTCCTGCTTCATCTCACTCCGATCATACAGAAAAGCAGACTCCTCCTCCCCCGCCTCCACCCCCGCCTCCTCCCCCGCCTCCACCTCTCCCTCCCCCTTTGTCGCCCTCTCTCTTGCATCCATCCACCTTTGTCCTCCCATCACTCTCGGAGGTGCCAGCCCTGCGGCCCGTGTCCCTCCGGCCACCGCCGCCACCTCCCCCCGTGGAGCCCGAACCTCCCCGAAAAGAGCTGAAAGGAATCTTAAAGAACATCCAAAACATTGCGGACATTGAGAAGTCGGTGGCCAACATGTTAAGCCAGATAGATCAGAAACAGATCCCGCTAAAAAAGGTCATGAAGAGCCGAGCCTCCATAGACTCTCTTGATTCTCTTGACTCCTTGGATGCATTAGCTGGAGGAGAGGAAGGAGAGGGAGGTAGAGAAGGAGCAGAAGAAGGAGGAGGAGGAGGAGGAGGAGAGGATCCTCCACCTCCACAGATTCAGCCCAACCCAAACATGAACTCCATCATGGAAGAGCTTGAGAAACGATTCCCCTCTCAGTCTACAATGCTCTAGCCTTTGCCTTTATGATATGGAAAGCACACAGAGGGGAATTTCTTAACATTGTTGCGTAGTTGTCGTGGAGCTATCAAGGGACTGATGCTCAAAATAGCTCAATGGGATGCTGTGATGCTCAAAATAGCTCAGTGGGATGCTGTGATGATTGGTGATTTTCTACCTTGCTATGGCTGTGCTCTCCCAACATGGCTTCCTGTTTTCTACATAAGAACAGAAAGAAAAAGAACTAAGCCTAATATAAACTCTATGGATAGGAGAAAAAATGTTTCTCCTCTCAAATGATGGTACTTACTACAGAAAAAGAGAAGGACAGAAAGTGAAACAGCAAGAAAGGTCACATCTTGCATAGCCCTAATAAATTCAGTCATGTAATAGCTGGAAAGGGCTTCCACTCTCTTACTGTTACTGTATTCTACACTATTCCTCTTTGACTATTACAAGAAGAGAGAAGGATTAAAAAAAAGTGGTGAAGGATGAGGAGGAAATGAAAATCAGGTTAAGAGGTTAAGTCCATTTTTTAATTTGTGTCCCCAGTTCAGTGAACCTAGGAGGAATTTAAAAGCCTGCTTCCCACCCCAATGCCAAAGTAGTTGTTTGGAGGGTTAACTCATTATCTGCCTCTGCCGTTATTTTAGTTTACCCACAAACAACGTTTTTAGGGCTTGTGTTTTTAATTAACACTGAGGAAAATTGGCTTAAATAGCTGCAGATGGGTGCAGTGAAATCAAATGATTAGAAGTGGCAGAATGTCTTCTGGTTAACTTTCATCTTGACTATTATAATTAACATTTTACATCCATGCCAAGTAATTGACATTTTTATCAACACCAAATTATAATCAAGCTAAGACACATGATTGTTGATGGGGCCACTTGCTATTGTGAGAAGCTAATTTCCCTTTAGGGGTGGCTTTAACACACACCCTCTGGACGTCTAAACTAGTTGATTCTAGATGTAGTGGGTGTGAAAAGGAAAACCAAACGGAGGAGGAGAGAGCAATGTTGCCAACTTGGATTGAACTTTAATGGACATGGATTCTTTGTATTCTCTTAACATGGATAGTTTTGCTGCATTATTTTGCAGTTACAGGGCTACAACCAGTGACATGATCACTGTCACATTTTGTTTTTACTCTCCATTTCATCAATATTCACTGTTACGTAGTTACCTAGTGCTGTAACACTTACTGTAAGATCACAGATCGAACTAACTTGCTCCAAATTGTAAGCAGACATGGTGAAAGGGAAATTGGCTGTTATCTTTTGTCTTTTTGTGTCTGTTCCGCTTTCTGTCAAATACTCATTTAGTTGGTAATTTATATTAATATTTTTATAAACACTCCTTTGTCTCTAGTTCCCCATATTGATACTTAGCTCTAAAAGGTTTTCACACAGTCTTTCTGTTGTTCTCAGTCTGTCTTCTTTCAACTCTCATTTTCATTTATGTCTTTACTTAATTGTATCTTTTTTCCTTTACTTCTGCACCCACATTGTCGATGGTCCTGCATTGTCTTTTAATGTTCCACAAGGTCATTTGAATGTTTGTTTTTTCAAGCAGACAAATGTGTTTATAGGTGCATAGCTACAGTAAAACATTTATATTTGTGAGTGATATATTCACAATATGTGCAAAATTTTTTCTAGAGGGTTCTGTTGCTCCCTTTACCATGAACATGACATGTTTCTCAATAAAATGTGTGGGGCTAACTAAGAGTATCCAAGACTATTTTTATTTAACAAAAAGTTGAAATCTCTTTGAAAACTAGTGCTGGAACAGTAACCATTTAGATATTGCCCCTCACATTAACCTATAACGGTAGCTATTGTCGTAACTAATCTTAGTTAGTACTAAATAGTCCCCAGTCTTGTGTCTTTTTAACATTAGTGCTAGTGGTACAGTAACCAAAATAGCATCTTTACAGCATCTTTTCCCCCAAAAAAATACCTCAGGGAGGAGCTGAAGTGAAGCAACAGCGCTATGGGCCATGTGCAAAGTGTAGCATCTACTGACTGACAATGACGGCATCTGTGCAGTTGTTTTCTCTTGTTGGAGTTGTGCCAGAAAGGTATGCAGAGTACATGAGTCATGTACACAGCCTCCTATATGTGTAGCATTTTAATGAGGAAATACAATGTTTCACTCACCTCAGATCTGAGATACTGTGTTTTATGAAGGTCACACAGCCACATCAGGTAAAAATTAAACTAATTATTTCTTTGAAGATGTTTCCACTCATCCCACGGGGTTCATTGTAGAACAAATGTTTATTTCTACTTTTCAAATGGCCTAACAAAAAAAAATACACTTAAGTAACATTGCTGTTCCATTAATGGCAATTGCCATGAGCCTCTTGCATCAGAGATCTTTGCCAAAACAATTTTTTAGTATTGCAGATCATGTGGCACTACAGAAGTTTGCTACATGTTTTGACGTAAATTTCTGCCTTCTCAGACCAAAACTAATCATAAATGCTCAGGCAGACCTCTACAAAGTATATGTCACTTTCACATATGTTGAGTTTTGCCTCTTTCTCTTTGATATACATTTTATTCCCATCTAATACACGGTTAAATTATATTACAAATACTTTTTTTGCGAGAAACTTTGACTGTGCTGGGTGAGATTAAAAGGTGATTCTTGCCAGGAATGTCACTCTAACTACTTGTAAGATATGTCAGGTTTTCCCTTTCCTTTGATGAAATACCTGTAGCTGTTATACAGCAATAGGAATGATATGTCCGTTCAGTTAACCAGATATGGAAAGGCCGAGCAGCCTCACATTACCTTAAAAATCTCTTAAATGTACTCATTGGCCTCACAAGTTGTCACTTGTGAGGTGGAACCAAAGCCTGTGGATATAATCTAGCTCTGTCAGCAGCGGATTTCACTGCCATCCGCTAACACAGTTTCAACAA